>CM040798.1:43078299-43108299 GCA_022829025.1 Squalius cephalus
CTTGTCACTGGGGCTGTACCCTCAAGGGTACAATATTGGACCTTAACCTTTAAAAGAAACGGTACATATGTACCTTTTAATGCTTTTTGACCCTCAAAAAGGTACATATATGTAACTTGAGGTCCAATAATAAGCCGTATGGGGTACGTTAGTGTAGATTGTACCTTGGGGGACAGAAATGGACTCCTACTGTACCCCTATTTCTGACAGTGAATGGTACAAAACTTGGTAAGGGTTTTGGCACTTGCTATGTGAACACACAGAGAAATAATGGACGTGATTCGAAAAGGTTAAATGGTCCTGGAAAAAAATAGTCAATTGAATTCGCATTGGAAATGAATGGGAGATCTTTTTGCTACAACGGCCAAACAAACTCTCACTGAAAGCTCATTTTTTGAGATATCAAGCTCAAATTTGGAACAAACTTGTTAAGATTTATGGGTCTGATTTTCTTGCAGTTTTAGAGTAAAACGTGTTTTTGACAATACAGATTTCATATAAAAATTGAAAATAGTATTTTTATGCAGTTTTCATAACAATAAACGTAAAATTCTATAACTTTTTATAACTTTACTTTTTCAAAAAAAATTTTTTACTTACCAATAATTTGCCAAGTGTCGTCTTTGAAAAGAGATCAAACTGAAGTCTGTCGCTCTAAAGCATTCAAGATTTACAATAGTTGAAGTTGGAAATTTCATTTTCAAGTCTATGCTCAGAACGTGAATAAATGGATTATAACTACTGCGTAAATATAATGTAGTACCATAAAATCCCCTAAAAATACAAAATATTAAATAAAAAACATAATCAAACTAAAAAATAGTACAATCCTTTCCATTGAAATAAATAAAAATCTGTCATTTTTGACCGCCGTGTGAAGAGCACCAGAGGGTTAATTAGTCCATTTACCTCAACCCTGACAATATACAACCATAAATGTATATTTTTATAAAATATAAATAATTGACATTATTATTATTACTTTAATTATCAGTTCAATCATTTATTGAACCATGCACCACCCTGTTAACTCGTGTAAGTTAGTAAACATAGATCTTCTGCACTGTGAAAATTCAAGCACAACATTTGTGTTTCCTCTAAGCTTCTCCCACACTCGTTCTCCAACTCTCTCTCTCTCTCTCTCTCTCCGTAGGCGGTCTGAGCCGGCTGTACTCTGGGCGGCAGCGAGCGCAGTTGATGATTACTGTTTTCTTGCAAAGAATCAGCAGACATGTTCCCAGTAATTGCAGATGAATTCTCCCAGTAGTCAGGAGGTGAATAAAGCCGTTTCAAAAGCACATGACTGCTCTATTACTCAATCTCTTTCAACGTAAACATTAATAAGGGTGAATGTGGATTTGCAGTGGAACTAAATGGATGTTGCGTTTGCAGACGAGTTTGCAATGTTTATTCCCAGCGCCTGTGCGTATTACAAGATGAAACGCGAATCAAATGCTTTTGAAGTAGAGTAACACTCAACGGTGATTGATGTTCATATATGATGAACTTTTATTCATAATCTTGACCTTTTTCAGGAGCTTGAAATTGTTCTTGAATTAATTATTGCTACAATTTCCAGTTACAAAAATAGCATAATTATGAAATGTTTTTCTTAATGCAGGTGCTTTAATTGTGAATGATTCATCAGTGCACGTCTTCCATTTCTCATTTAATGAGGTCTCATCCTTAAAACACTTTTAATGCAATACAGTTTTTTTTCAAACATTGTGACCATTACTGTCTCTGAAACAGCATTTGCAACACATTTTACTTTCATAATGTGATGGGTTTCTGCACAAAACAGAATATTAAATGAGAATGAAAGACGTACACTGATGAATCATTCACAATTAAAGCACCTGCATTAAGAAAAACATTTCATTTTGATTTCATGTTGACTTTAAAAGTTGATTTAAAAGTGTTACAGCTTTAAAAGATGTGAAATTGAATTTAATTTGCTATAAAAAGCAAGTAGGTGAAACATACGGTGTGAAATGAAGTTGCGGGTGTCTGTACCGACTCGGGTTTATGAAGTTTAGATTATTAACTCTTGAACGCCATTGTGCACATGCTTTCTGAACACAGATTGTTTCTGATCCACACCAGAAATCAGAGCGGACACAAAATCTTTACAGAAGAGAGACCAGACCAGAACAGCAGTAGTACATTATTCATGACAGGAATTATTCACGAGCAAATAAAAGTGGACAGAAAGCTGCCCTTCTTGATCCTTTCAGAAGCAGATGCTCCACCAGAGACAGAGAATGCTTGGCTTCTGCTTCAGATTTAAAAATAGATGTTCATTAATATCGTCCCTGACAATATTAATCTCATCACCTGTTCACTGGAGCGTAATGTGGTGATGGAACGGTTCTCTCGCTCTCTCTTACAACAGGCCAACCGCATTCACGCTCCCTCTTTCTGTCAAAACATTACATGGAAATGAAAGAATTGCAATGGGCCGAACTGCAGGATCAAGCCTTTTAACAGCACTGTACATGACGTAATGCTGGACGCGGGTCTGTGTGTGCTCATCGCTATCTCTTCGAAGGCTTTTATACGCCCCAGGAGGGTGAAAGGTCTTGACAAAAGCTTTTATAGACGGGACGAGAGAAAGATGAAGACCCTCTCTGAAGGATGACGTGTCATTACGGGTCAGCAGATTAAATGAGACTCATTTATGACACTTTGCACGGTGAATCTGAGTCCCTTGCTAACGATCCAGCACAGCGACTGCTGAAGCAAGCAAAAACTATTTCTGTCTTGGAGGGATAAAACTTTTTCCTTGTCTGGAGTGATACAACAGAGGACTTCACAACAGTGAGGAAGTTCAGGGTTTTCTTGGAAAGAGTTACCACACACACACACACACATATATATATATATATATATATATATATATATATATATATATATATATATATATATATATGTATATAATTCCATGTATTCTCTCACACGAGCTATAAGCTTCAAGTAGGCTATAATATGAAACAATTAGCGAAAACATATGGATCCAAAAGACAACCTAAAAAAATAAATTATAATCAACATCCAGGATGCAACATATGAGCACCTGCTGACCTGTTTGCCTGGATAACCAGTTAAAGCTATTAAAAATGAGCAATTGAAAACAGCCCAGCAGCAAAAACAGCAAAATTACAGCTTGAATTGTTCTCAGTATTTCTCGGACTATTTGCAAATGCAATACTAACACAGCTGTGTGTGAAGGGTTTGCAACAAGAGAGAAAGACAGAAAACAACTCATGCAACATCCATATTTTTAATTTAGTCTGCAGTGTTTGATTTCTGCATTTATTTCTGTTGCTGTTGAGTAAGTATGGACTTGTAACTGCTAACAGAGACACAGATACACTGCTGTGAACATGTAAGATTTGCTGCTGCTTAAATAAACATGACTCCTGTGTCAGATCTAGGCAGGAGGAGCTGGGGAGGAGGAGGGGTTCAGAGGAACTGCAGGACTAGCTTACAGCAAACTATCAACCAGACTATTTAAATGTTGAGCAAGCAATCTCATTGGCTGCTGGACACTCAACAGTGACCAATCAGCTTGTGACATGCGGTGATGATGTGATTGCTTGTAGATTGCATGTAAAGGACCAATCAGGGGAGGTTCCCTATTGGTTGAAATCATGGGCGGCTAAAGCTGGGGTCCCCTAGAATCGTCACCACCTTTAGCTATCGACGGCAACTCTCACAATCATGATGCATACTACAAATGCAAATCATTTACAATTGTAACATATTTTTGCCAATTTTTAGACAGCATAAGGTAATGAAAATTTGTTTTTGTTTTGTACCAGAGGTAATGAGAACTTGGAAGGACAGTGTCATGAAAATAATGTCACAATGCAAACTGCAAGAAGAAAGAAAACAGAAAAATCCTGTGGCATTTGCAGAGGATCAATAGTCTAAATGTCAGGATGGAGTGGAGAAATGCAGCAATCGTCTGCTGATCTCACACCTGCATCTATCACTGTCTGTGTTTGCTGAACTATCACCTGCTCGACTATTACCAGAGAACGGACACTTTAATGCTGCTCATCGTCCTCTTCAGGCCCAGCATGCTTTACTTTGGTGTTCCTGTGGATCAGCGCTCAGGGCAACAGCTTCATTCGCATATAAAGTGACCTGAACGCATTTTTGAGAAGCACTCCATCTTGACGTTCCCGTCCCACAGTGGAGACAGACAGGCGAAGTCAAGGACGCCCAAGGACAAGGAGAGCTGTGCTATAGTGAAGATGAAGAGCTGCGGAGAGGAAGAGCCTGCTGTGACCCACAGCTGGGAGCGCTTATGAAATGGCATGACTTTAATGCTACACATTCGTTTTATTATCTAAAAAATGGTTTTCACCTTACCAGAAATAAATCTGACATACAAGATTAAGAAACACATAATTGGACTAAAGTTTACACTCAATTAAGTTCAAAAAGCAAGTATTTGGTAGAGATGCACATTGCACGATATATCGGCCACCATATCGGTATCGGCCGATATATGTTTATTTTTAATGTTATTGTTATCGGCCCAATAAAAAAATTGCCATATATCTTAAAGCCAATAAATAATATATTATTTCCTTCAGCTGAGACACTTCAGATGTGCACTGATCACTATGATGGTTTTGAATTGCTTGAAATGTGATGAGTCACTTTAAAAATGAAAATCTAGTTAAGTGCAACACAAGTCTGTCATATAGGCTACATTAAATTATAATGAGAGCATCAATATAATTGTGTGCTTTGGACATGGATTTTAATGGTGAGACTTCTGTTTTTGTAATCAGGATCTCAAAAAATAAAATAAAAACTTATATATCGGTTACCAGCTTTCAAATATAAAGAATTATCGGTTATTATTATCAGCCAAAATGTTTGCCTTCAAATCCCCATCAAAAATTGTAATCTTTGCAACTCTATTTTACAGTCTTAATGCTTATGGTTCTTATGGTTTGCCAACCACCATTAAAAGGAAAAGAGAGAAGTCTTATGTCTTATACAGTACATATAAACGCATATAATTACTAATAGATTTTTACATTTGAGACCCTCAGGAACTCTATGCACATCACTGCATACACTGGATTGATTTAAATAACTTTAACGTACTTGAAGTGTGTAGCAAGCACTAGGAAAATACAAGTATGGATTCAGGACTCAATATTCAATGACTTGGATCGGATCAGGGGCACAGAAAACCTAATTGGGGCATCCCTAAAACAAAGGATGATAAATGCTGTAAAAATATATTGTTAGTTCATATTAGTTAATGCAGTAAGAGTCCTTATTGTAAAGAATTACCCAATATTGAAATACAGATGCTAAAACTTTTGACAAGCGTGATTTAATGGGCATTTAACTCAATTATACATGGGGCGGCACACACAGCCCAGCTAATCAACTTTTTAAATTTGAACATCATAATCACCAGGCTGATATGCTAATTCACCGGGACTCCTCTGTGAGGGCGTCACGCCGTGTCAAACACGCCAATGACCCCGGCAGAGGCGTTTAACATCACTGTGCTTTTACTTCATTCAGCATGGCTTGTCCAAATCTGAATCTGAGGATAAACACATTAGATGCCCAGTGTTGTTTGTCAGCATCCGTGATTCTCCTTCTTGTGCCTTTTAGTGTTGTAATGTGAAATAATGTAAATGTGTGGCTCTGTAACGCTCTAAATTCATGCTAAGAGACCTAAACAGCTCCAGAGTCATTAAACTGCATGCATGCTTGAACAAATGTGATTCAAAGTTAATGACATTAGCATGTAAAAGCGGTTTGGACGCTGGAGTCTTTCAAATGTTGTGATGCTGTTACTGCCAAACAATGTGAATTATAATTTAGGATAAACTCGTCTTTCTCTTTCCTGTCATCCTGTTGATCATCTTGATCATGCTGTCAATATTTACAGGGTTCTAAAACAAAGCAAAGATACAAATTAATGGAAATGATTTTGAATGTTTATAAACTTCAGTAAATGAGGGAAAATTCTTATTTCATATGTAAGTGCAGATTTGCATTTTGTGCAATATGCAAAAGTATGATTGGATCTTTATCCAATTATACAGGAGAGGCATTGGATAATTTGGCAGCAAATCTAAAATATTCTCTGGCAAAATGCTGCAGTGTGTAGTTTATGTGCCATAAGAAACATCAAACAGAACTGCAAACAAATAGAAAAGTTTAATTAAACGTTAACAATATTTCACTATATTATGTATCTAGTCATGAAACTCTAGAAGGCGCAGGCTGATGGTCCTTTACATGCAGTCTACAAGCAATCACATCATCACCGCATGACACAAGCTGATTGGTCACTGTTGAGTGTCCAGCAGCCAATGAGATTGCTTGCTCAACATTTAAATAGTCTGGTTGATAGTTTGCTGTAAGCTAGTCCTGCAGTTCCTCTGAACCCCTCCTCCTCCCCAGCTCCTCCTGCCCAGATCTGATACGGGATTCATGTCTATTTATCTGTGTATCTGTTATCAGCAGCAAGTGTAGACAATAGGATATATATATATATATATATACAGTACAGGCCAAAAGAAGTTTCTTCTGCTCATCAAGCCTGCATTTATTTGATCAAAAATACAGAAAATTTTTTAATATTGTGATATATTATTACAATTTAAAATAATTGGTTTTCAATTTATTATACTTTAAATTATCATTTATTTCGGTGATGCAAAGCTGAATTTTCAGGATCATTACTCCAGTCTATCAAATGATCCTTTAGAAATCATTCTAATATGATGATTCATTATCAAAGTTGGAAACAGTTCTGCTGCTTAATATTTTTTCATAACCTGTGATACTTTTTTAGGATACTTTGATGAATAAAAAAAAGAAAAAGAAAAAAGAAAAGAAAAAAAAAGAAGCAAATGTTTTCAAGATAGAAATCTTTTATAACAACAATATACACTACTGGTCAGTAATTTGGGGTCAGTAATTTTTTTCTTTATTTTTTTTTAAATAAATCAATAATTTTATTCAGCAAGGATGTGTTAAATTGATAAAAAGTGATAATAAAGAAGATTTATATTAAAAAAAATAATAATTTATTTTGAATAACTGTTTCCAACACTCATAATAAATCAGAACATTAGAATGATTTCTAAAGGATCATGTGATTGACTGGATGTCACATGTGACACTGAAGACTGGAGTAATGATGCTGAAAATTCAGCTTTGCATCACCGAAATAAATGATAATTTAAAGTATAATAAATTGAAAACCAATTATTTTAAATTGTAATAATATATCACAATATTACATTTTTTTCTGTATTTTTGATCAAATAAATGCAGGCTTGATGAGCAGAAGAAACTTCTTTCAAAAACATTAAAAATAGTAATGTGTCCAAACTTTTGGCCTGTACTGTATATATATATATATATATATATATATATATATATATATATATATATATATACAGGCCTAATGGAAATTAAATGCAATATTGAGTAATTTATGAGCAACATCAAATTGAATTGCAAAAATAATTGTTTTCAACCATTGTCTAGTTGAACAGGTAGTCGTGTGCCAACAGATTACAGTTATATCTGGTGCAGAAATCGCACATTTAACTTTATTAAAGTCCCCCTGTGGTGAAAATCCAGCTTTTAATGTTGTTTATTTGTCTATGTGGTGTTTTTAATATGCTTTAAGACAAACCATGTGTAAGTTCATAAGTCGACACCATTTCTGAGTATTTCCTCCTTAAAACTGCAGTGAACCAAAGACAGTCTCAAAAACACGCTTTGAAATCGCTGGTGTTTCTGACGTCACAAACTACCTTGTAACCAATCAGATCAACGTGTGATCGTCAACCAGTGGATCTCTGAGCTGAGTGAGTGAGTGGAGGCGGGGCTCATTTGCATATTCATATAACCGAGCATACTAAATGAGGCAAGGGTGTCGAGTTACATTCAAGCTATTTTAAGGCGTGAAGTTTATAAAACATTTATATATGTCATTTTGGTGATCAAAGATGAGTTTTAAGGGATAAAATTACTGACTACAGGGGGACTTTAAATAAAAAAATATGGATGTTGCATGAGGCATTTTTCTCTTTCTCTCTCGTTGCAAACCCTTCACACACAGCTGTATTAGTTTAACGTGGCGTTTCCTCGGTCGAGCGCTCACACCGACACCTCGCCGCCCATAAATCATCATGTAGAAGCAACTGTCACTGTGTTGAGTGAATAAAGAGACCTGCATCACATCCAACATCATGCATTATCATTCAAATGTGAATAAAACGCTGGTCATATTTACCTCAGAATCAGAAATAAATATGAACAAACATCTTAGTATCCTCAATCATGCCATTATTTTTTACTCCACTGCATTTATTCCCATAAAACAGCTCCAAAGTGAACTTCTGCATTTTCTGCCTCACAGCAACTTGCAAACAAATGCGCGCTGCTCTGCTATCTGTCCTCATGCTAATTCAGCTGCCGCGGTTATGCCACGCAAGCTTTTTGTTTAGCTCAGTGTGTCACATGAGATTGTAGAGTACACACACTCAAGGGCACTAGTAAAGTGTGCACTGAAGGGCACAGATTTCACCCTCCCAGACACAAGGCTAGCCTGAATCTGTCACCACATGTTAACCGCGAGCTTCATTTCAGCCGATCGCGCTATGAATCAATCTCGCTGATTTCAGACAGAGAACAGAGATGCTCTGAGATCTCTTGGGATTGAACAACCTCGGTGTGCTCTTGCCCAAGCCGGCGGTGTGACGTCTCTGATGTGAGCAGTGACAGCTGGCCCTGATGCTGCTGGTCTGGTCTTCAGGTCTAGAAACATTCTTTACTGGTGCATATTCTGCTTTCAGCATATGCAAAAGTGAGATAAGTTGCATAAAGTTAATGCATATCTTGGGAATCAAACCCATGACCTAAGCATTGATAGTGCCATGCTCTAACGTTTTATACTAATGTTTACTATATCAACAATGAGAATGCAACACATACTTGTGTTATGAATTACACTAAGTAAAGTAAAAAACACATTCACAGAAATAGATTTTTTTAAACATAATGTACAATCAACTCCATACAGACCTACTATGAGCTCTGAGGTTGTTTAGTGATTATATGTGCTTCTGTAGAAGACAAAATATTGTCTTATTTAAAAGATATAATAGCTGGTGGATTATGACTTCATTTAAAAGATATAATAGCTGGTGAAGAACTTCATTGCCTATAATCCTGAAGGGGAGCCATTGGCATGAAACATGGCACATTATGTAATTGAATCAGTCTATGTACAATCTTAAGCAACTTTTCAAATGTATTACAATTATAAAATGCAATTTAGTGAACATTCAATGCAAAAAAAAAATCAAATGCAAATACAGTTCACTCTTTTGCATTAAACTTGTGATTTATGCAGCATTTGTAAAGAAATTGAATATAAAATATCAAATACAAACAAATACATTTGACGATTACACTTCCAATTTATGGCATTTCATATTTACAATTCATGACTATAAATCAACATTTTACTGTAAAAGTATTGATTTATAGCATTTGTAAAGAATTGAAATATTTTCCAATATATTGCATTTCATACTTACAATTCACATTTATAAATAAAGTTTTCTACTGTAACAATATATAAAAATGTTTTATTATTTTTGCTACATCACTTGCAATGTACCATAGTTATTTGTCTTTGTGTTTGACATTATGTCCACAGTTTTGTATAACTTTGCCTTTTTCACCATTTTTCTGATTTGTTTTGCTACAAATAATATTTGTAAAGTGAAATTCTACTCAGAGCTGATTGGTTTGGTTCATGGCTTTGAACTCTTTATCCCTGAGGAGAAAATGAATGGTAAAAATCCCCAGGCTGCTAAAACCCCACTGTTGTGCTGAATGCAGAACATGATGTTTCAGGCCTCATGTTTGCACAGATTAATCTGCGGTTCCAGCTTCATGTCTGATGTGTTCCAGCGGGACAGGGTTCATGTCATCGCTTGGACATATTCAGCCTCCAGAAAACAGCCGCGTTCATAAATATGCATTTCGTGCATATATAACATCTTCAGGACAGTCCTTAGTTCTCTGCTTTCACTAATTGTATTATTAACGGTGTCTTAACACTAATTTAAGACAGCCTTTGGCAGGCGTTCAGCACAAGCAACACTGACGACTCTCTGTAAACACAGAATGAGCTTCAGTGTTAAACATTAGTGTAACATTAACACTATCAGGAAACGCGATCTGTGTCCGCGGCGAACACTTCCCACATTTACTTGGCTGAGTTCTGCATGTTGGCACGTACAAACCAGAGTTCAGCGGGGCAAAGCGTCCGTGAGGGCACATCAGAGTCCGTCCCGGAGGATTCAGATCTCCGGCTTTATGCGCGCGTGTGTTCCGGGGTCAAGGGCTTTGACCTGGCTCTAAACTGGGTGGCATATCCAAACGTCTCCGCGAGCAAAAACCACAAAGATTAACTGTCGCTCCGAGTCCTGCATGAATCATAATTAATGCAGCCTCACTCCCCTCGGAGACGCGATGTCTTCGGCCCTGACAGGCCATTGATGGAATTGCCATTTAGCGGTCGGATACATGGAGATGAGACACACGCTAAAGACGGGATGACGGAATTTAGAGACACTTCGTTTGCATGAATTCCTTACAGAGATTACTGGAATGACAGGAGCTAAAGGTTGGGCGAAGTCTGAACTTTGGCTTTGGCTTGTTTGAAATGGAAGATGTGTGCCAATTAAAGGATTAGGTTTTAATCACCCTCATGTTGTTTAAAATATGATCTTGTTTCTTCAAGGTAACACAAACTAATATATTTTGTAGAATTTTTGCAGCTCGTCTACGTTATACCTTGGAAGAGTTGCATTAAATTGCATCAAAGGGGAATATATTGAGATATATGTGTATAATGAGTCAAGTCAAGTCAAGTTTATTTATATAGCGCTGTTCACAATACAGATTGTATCAAAGCAGCTTCACAGTATTAAATTAAAATAATACATCAATGTTTGTTTCTAGTGGAAAACGTCCACGTTTGGTAATGCTGATCAATAGTATTATTGATTGATTAAGTAAATTAAATATCCCCAAATATCCCAATATAATATGAAATTTACAGCAATATTCTGTATTTTGAATTAAACCACCTAGCGACCCCAGAATGCATTGCAATTTACAGCAATATGCTGTATTACTAGAAAACAGCCAGCTGCTGTAAAATAATGCAGCAATTCATTACAGAGTAGCCAACAAATCCCCTTAGTCTGTTGACACCAATGAAATGAGCTTTAAGTGTCAATTTACAGGAGATCTAAAGACATCAGCATAATAAAAGAGGTGAAAACAGGAACTATTGTCATGAAATAAAGAGTGTTTTCAGCAGATCTGTTAAATGAGCATCAAATCATCATATTAGAGTGATTTCTGAAGGATCATGTGACACTGAAGACTGGAGCAATGATGCTGAACATTCAGCTTTGATCATAGGAATAAATTACACTTTACTAGATATTCACATAGAAAACAGTTGTATTAAATTCTAAAAATATTTCTTTTTTTTTTACAGTATTTTTGATCAAATAAACGCATCCTTGGTGAGAATAAGTGACAAAATTAAAAACTTTACCAACCCCAAATCTTTACATTCAAATACAATATATATACTGTGTGAGAAATACAGTGAGTGTGATATTAAAAAATTAAATCATTTATTATCATTGTACTAAAGCCAAAATAAATATTATTATTAATTCAAAACTATTTTTAAGAAGTCAAATCGTATAATGAATATTTCTCCTATGCAACTTTTCCCTCCAGTGCCCAGTTTGAAAAGCCCTTTTACGGAGAACATTTACGTTTCCATCTTGACAGCCACTTGCTTTCATTGTTCTTTAGCACTTTCTTCCACAGGATAAAATCAAACGGTTTTGAAACGACATGAAGGAAAGTAAATGACAGACAGACTTTCTAATATACAGTAAATGGAAAGCTGAATAAGTGAAGCAGAAGCAACAGAAGAGCTGAATTCAGGGGTGAATGGGATCGTGGGTAAAGTCATTTCAGAGCTGCAGTGCTCAACGGTACACTATACAGCCTCGAAGAATAGAGGATTTCAAATGCCGCCCTCCTACCTGTGAGGGGGTCGGACAAATCCATGCATTGTGCCTGGATTAAAGTGAGAGACTTCCTCATTCAATGCACTCCTCTAGAACGCCCACACTCGAGTCTGCCGGCTGAATGAGGTTTGGTCACCCTGAATCTGTTCAGCGCTTGCTGATATTGATAAACAGTCTCCTCCTACACCATCTGACACTCCGACGGACTCACACGGGTTTATTGAATATAAATGTCATCACAACTATCATGCAGCTGATGTTCAAGGACTGAAATGGGTCATCCGAAATGATGCTTTATCTTTCTGGCATTGCACCTTTTCCAGATCAGTTACCACTTGAGCCAACATTACACAATGATTGGTTGTTGTGTGTTCATAATAATAAAAAAAGGACCACAGAGTATATTTCTGCCTTGTTATTCTACATGTCAACTAGCAGTCATTATAGTAGACTGTCTGCTTAATATCTTATTCTACTAACCCTAACCTAACACTTTAATGACAGTTAGTTGACATGTAGTTGCAAATTAATTTAAGAGTTAGTAGAATGTCAACAGCATATGCAACAGCTTGGCTCATGAATATTAATTATGTGGCATTCACTGAATTGCAGATGCTAAATAGTGCAAAATGCTTCTGTTTGGTCTATGTTTTTGATTGATTGCAAACAACACAAAACTCTAAATATATGACAATTATTCTCATATCTTTTAAAATATGAGTATTAAAGTCCCCCTGTAGTCAACAATTTGATCCCTTAAAACTCATCTTTGATCACCAACGTGACATTTTTCCTTGAAAATTTTTTTCTTCATGCCTTAAAATGAATGTAACTCGACACCCTTGCCTCATTAAGTATGCGCGGTTCTATGAATATGCAAATGAGCCCCGCCTCCACTCACTCACTCAGCTCAGAGATTCACTGGTTGACGATCACACGTTGATCTGATTGGTTACAAGGTAGTTTGTGACGTCAGAAACACCAGCGATTTCAAAGCGTGTTTTTGAGACTGTCTTTGGTTCACTGCAGTTTTAAGGAGGAAATACTCAGCAATGCTGTCGACTTACAGTGCTATGCATAAGTTTAGACACCCATGCTAAAGTTGACTAAAAAGAGGAATAAAAAATCATCTTTTGGAATTTAAACTTAATGCCTTAATTAAAAAAAAATATTAAAAATCCAACCTTTAAGGACACCAATTTTCTTTGTGAATGAATAATGTATCGTAAATAAATAAATGTTCTTCCTTAAAATACAGGGTGCATAAGTTTGGACACCCCTATGTTAAATTCCCATAGAGGCAGGCAGATTTTTATTTTTAAAGGCCAGTTACTTCATGGATCCAGGATACTATGCATCCTGATAAAGTTCCCTTGGCCTTTGGAATTAAAATAGCCCCACATCATCACATAGCCTTCACCATACCTAGAGATTGGCATGGGGTACTTTCCATAAGATCATCTCTCAATGCAAAACAAACTAGCTATTAGGCTAACTGAAATAAAACCATGCCAATCTCTAGGTATGGTGAAGGCTATGTGATGATGTGGGGCTATTTTAATCCCAAAGGCCAAGGGAACTTTATCAGGATGCATAGTATCCTGGATCCATGAAGTAACTGGCCTTTAAAAATAAAAATCTGCCTGCCTCTATGGGAATTTAACATAGGGGTGTACTCACTTATGCACCATGTATTTTAACCCTTTAAGTGTCACCCCCCTTTTTTTAAATATACATGAAAATGCACATTTCGACTTTAAATGGTTGTAATTAAAGAATGCTTTGGAGTATAGACGTAAAATTGGTCTTGTTTTAAAGACATTTTGCAGATTTTTGTTGAAGTGAAATAAATTAAGAAAGTGAAACAAAAAAAAAGTTATAGAAGTTTGAGTTTATGAAAATGTACAATGTAAAAAAATTAATTATTCATATTTTATATAAAATATATATTTTTAAAACCTGGCCGACTCTAAAACTGCTAGAAAATCAAAGCCAAAAATCTGAATAAGTTGTGTTTCAAATTTTAGGTTGATATCTCAAAAAATGAGCTTTCAGTGAGATTTTGTTTGGGCGCAGTACCAAACATTTTCACTAGGTGACAACCAGACTCCATTACTGCCCATATAAGGGCGCCTCCATTTCCATATGTGTTATTAAAAATATTTTAATATCTTTTTTTCTAAAATAATTTAATGGATGATACCTTTTGAACTCTTGGCATGAAAACAAACTGAGGTTTCAACCATTCTTTCATGATTTTTCATGTTCATTGCTATTTCAAAATAAAGGTCTGAACACGCCTAGGAATATGAAAATATTCTTGTTGCAAATTAATAAATTACAGCTCCTCTCTAATTTATTTTGAAAATCATTCACCAAATATGAAAACTAGAGTTTGTAAGCTTTCAAATGATATATAGTTTGTCAATATTAGTTTATGTTTATTATAGGATATTACCGTTTTAAATATGTAATGATTTTGGGCCCACCGGTGGGCCGGTGACACTTAAGAGGTTAAGGAAGAACATTTATTTATTTACGATACATTATTCATTCACAAAGAAAATTGGTGTCCTTAAAGGTTGGATTTTTCCTAATTTTTTTAATTAAGGCATTAAGTTCAATTTCCAAAAGATGATTTTTTATTCTTCTTTTTAGTCAACTTTAGCATGGGTGTCTAAACTTATGCATAGCACTGTATGAATTTACACATGGTTAGTCTTAAAGCATATTAAAAACACCACAGGGGGACTTTAAGAACATGATGAATATAAATGAAACACCTGACTGGCTCCCAATAATCTCTTCAGATCTTTTTATCCGACGTCAGCACAGATCTGAATGACCTCGTGAATTAGCGGACATTCATTTGCTATTTCAATCTGACATTCTTATTTCCTCAATATTTTCTGGTTTAAGTCATAGTTTCATTCTCAGGGGGCGTAAAAGCAGGATTTTCTGCAGACTAGGCGTCCCTGGGGAATTTTATTGAAGTATTAATTTAATTTAGGACAGGCTCTTTTCTGGCTGCTGATAAAGCCTGTGAAAAAGCTTACAAGCCTTTTCTGTAATACAGTTCAGTGAGAGGATTTATTTTACTCTCTCCGTCTGCATTATAAACTGATTTATTTCCATTTGTTGTTGATTTCAATATTTTGTCTAACAGTATTATAGAACTGCTAGTGATTGTCAGTCATTCTATTGAGTATAAACATGTCATCTTTTCTCAAACTGTAGTATTTTTCTGTCATCCGTGCCACTTACATTTACTTTATAATGTTGCTTAAATTCTCCACAGCTTCAACAAACCTACTTTAGAAAAGAACTGATTTTTTAAAGGAGAGAATAAACTGCACATAAAACAGAACAATCTTTGCATCGAGAGAAAAGCAATCATGTCGACAGACTCGATTATCCTACTAACAGACCACCGGAAGAACAAAATCATAACTACAAAAGATCAGCATAAACACAACAACATAATCGCATTTACCCGAGATTTTAAAGTTGTCATTTTTTGTTGTTTTGACGTCGAATCAAACACACTGGAACCATTTGTCTTTGTGAGTGAGCCACTGAATCATATACTCAACCAATTTGTTCAAATACTGATTCATTCAGGAACGAAATTAGTCTTTGTGAGTGAGCCACTGAATCATTTACTCAACCGATCATTCAAAACACTGATTCATTCAGGAATGAAATGAGTCTTTGTGAACGAGCTACTAAATCATTTACTCAACCGTTTCATTCAAAACACTGATTCATTCAGGAATGAAATGAGTCTTTGTGAACGAGCTACTAAATCATTTACTCAACCGTTTCATTCAAAACACTGATTCATTCAGGAATGAAATGAGTCTTTGTGAACGAGCTACTAAATCATTTACTCAACCGTTTCATTCAAAACACTGATTCATTCAGGAATGAAATGAGTCTTTGTGAACGAGCTACTAAATCATTTACTCAACCGTTTCATTCAAAACACTGATTCATTCAGGAATGAAATGAGTCTTTGTGAACGAGCCACTGAATCATTTACTCAACCGTTTCATTCAAAACACTGATTCATTCAGGAATGAAATGAGTCTTTGTGAACGAACTACTGAATCATTTACTCAACCGTTTCATTCAAAACACTGATTCCTTCAGGAATGAAACGAGTCTTTGTGAACGAGCTACTGAATCATTTCCGAGATAAAGTGGTAAATTCTGTTTGTTTTTTGTTTTTTACACAAACAAAGCATTCATAAAATTGAGGTTAAACCAGTAGAGTCACATGGATTACTTTAATGATGTCTTTACTACCTTTCTAGGGCTTGAAAGTGGTAGTTGCATAGGCGAACGTGATTTCACCAAGTACCACATGTTCCTGGATCAACATCTTTGTTGATCCTGGAACAACTTTCCAATCAACCAATCAGATTTGAGGGACAAGTTTACAGTTTATGTCAAGTTTAGGCTTAGACCCAGGATGAGGTGCTTCAACATCAGTGTTATTCACCTATCATTTCCCTCTGATTTTAGGGAAAAGTTATGGGTAGGGTTAGGTTTAGGGATAGGGTAAGGACTACATTTTGGGACAGGAATGTTATTCCAGGATTAACAAAATATGCTGATCCAGGAACATGTCTTTCTTGGCAAAACCACAGTGACCCTGTCAATAGAGAGAGACAGAAATCTCTCAGATTTCATCAAAAAGATCTTCATTTGTGCTCTGCAGATGAATGAATGTCTTACGGGTTTGGAACGACATAAGGGTGAATAATTCATAACAGAATTTTGCTTTTAGGGTGAGCTAACCCTTTAAGACCTCGTGGTGCCCAGGAATAATTTCCGCTCTGACAGAAGCATCCTGCAGGACTCCTGCGAAGCTCTCCAGTTTTGCCTAAATGAAATATTAACAGATTTCGATAACTCACTGTACACAACCCACATGGTTTTGCTGTCAGAACTTTTGGCTGAGATTATGCTGCAGAAAAGACCTCCGGCTCTCGCTCACATCACAGAGAATAAGAAATCAGTGGTGAGCAGCTCAATTTGTCTGGATGGTTGTTAACCGTCTGAGCTCTATTATCCAAACCTCATCTGAATTTACACAGACAGCGGCTCTCGCCAAAACAGAAGAACAGCGCTGTAAAATACCCTCACAAACGCATTTAAGACGACAGCAGCCAATTTACAAAAAGTACTGTGGGATCCCATCCTATATCAGAGAGTAATACCATAGTAATCTCATATATACAGGGATGCACATAAGTGGTGCGCAGGTGCGCATGCGCTACCCAATTAAACAATGCGTACCAAATGAATTGCCGCAACCCTCATTTGCGTACCTAAGATTTGGGGATAGATAGGTGCGCAATCTGTGGTGTTGGATAGGCCTCTGAACTAGAGATGCGCGGATGGGCTATTTCATCCGCAACCGCATCGCAAAACTCATCATCCGTCCGCCATCCATCCGCACCAACGTTTTTGACCAATTTTCAAAACCGCACCCGCCCGCCATCCGCTGATTGGGCAATGCAAGGCGCTGCTGATGACAGCCGCGAGACTAGAAAACTCTCTTACCTCAGAATATCAGCAGTGAACTCCGTCTCCGATCGGCGCACATGGACAAAAATAAATCAATTATTTAAATAAATAAATAGCCTAAATCAAACGAACTTCGGCAAACCTGACCGTACAATATTTTCATTGTAGCCTAATAGAAAACGCATTTTGGCACATCATTTAGGATTTTTCGTTGGTGCGCCATCAGCTAGCCTATGCCTACAAAAGACAGATGAAATTGAATATTAATAATTGATCCATGTCGGTATACACAGCCTAATATTTTACACTTAGGCTATAATTAAAAAATAGCCTAAACAATCAAGATAGCCTATTTACTTTTTTTATTTATTAAAACCAGGAAATTGGCTAATGAAACATGGATTAAAATTAAGATACAATTAATACAAAACGAAATTCGCTTTAAAGAAAGGCTTTGTGCTTTCTGTTTGAGGTCTCTGTGAAAGTTTGAAAGTCTTATAGTGCCGCGGCGCTTTCAGAGTGGTCGCGTCCGTAATGGAGAACTGTCACTCACGTAAGATTGTTTTTTCCTCATAAATGACAAAATACTTTTAAAAAAAAAGACAACCCATCAATTAAAAAAAAAAAATATATATATATAAAAAAAGGATGGATTTATAGCGTTTTGGGGGAAAAAATGGATGGATGACCTTCTATTGCCTTTGTTTTTAATTCTCCTTTTTTGAGTTTGTCACGTAAAGTTACCTCCTTCGCCGGCGTTGCCATCTCTGATAATAACAAGCAGTCTGCATAGACTCGACTAGGCCATATTAGCCTTCTGCCTGATAAAAATTTGACTATTATAAAGTGTGCTCGGTTTTTTTTTTTTTTTTTTTTTGGATGTAGGTATAGTCAGATAACAATATTTAACAATATATTATGCATCCCTCTAATTTGTTCCTCCCGTGAGGTGGGTTAAGGAAAAAATGCATTTGAAAATGTGAGGACCAAGCAACAACCCCAGGTTCTCCCCTGAGAACAAGACCAAAAATGTTATGTGCACCCCTGCATATATATTATGGTATTAGTGATGCCCTCATGTCACGATTCGATACATCTCACGATACTGAACTCACGATACCATATTATTGCAATACTCCAAGACACATGATAAAAGGTTAATAAAAACATTTACTGTTGACTAAAATGCTAAATTTGGTATTACATTGTGTGTGTAAATGAATAGTCTTGGACTTGGTGTTAATAACCCAATGCACAGGACAATAGAGATGCCAGAATAACAATATTCATGATTCTGAAGCTGAAAATACACAATTATTGTAGATGAATATGTTTGCACTCTTTCACTGACTAGATATATTTAATATAATGTAGGCCTTTTTACTGGTAACAGACATTTGGCATTATCAGGATCCACAAATATTCCCCTATTGCATTATTATACATTATATTCAACATTATATATGGTAGTTTGATGTAGTACTGACACTAAAACTCTGAAAACTTGAATTTTTTCACAGTTATTTTCATTTTGTGTGAATTATACACAATACATATGGTCACTATCCATGATACATATTGTATTGCGATATATTGTGACACGATATGTTGTTACACCCCTAGTATTGATGATTACCATGGTAGATGCTCATCTAAAGAGACCAGTACGACTGTCATATGACTGTTTTGTCAGTGAAATCAAAGCTGAAAAGAGAAGCTGGTGATGGATGTGTCGGGCTTCTCCGGGGAAAACGGTACAGTGTTTTTACAGCCTTATGCTTTTATATACATAAACAAGAATATAGAGTTCATCTGCAGAGTAAACAGGTGTAAAGATGACAGAAAGATCTGTTTCTCCAGTTCTCCGTTTCACTTGAAGAGCCATCTGACAGACTTTTTATTTATTTACTCGTTTTTGAAGAGCGAGGCAGATGTTTAAAGAAAAGAGAGTCAGCGAAAACAAGGTCGGTCCAGATCTGCTGGGAGAAACTTTATTTTCCCTGAAATCATTGTAACCAGTTTCCCTCAGAAATGTGACCCTGGATCACGTCACCATTCACGAGTCGCACGGGTATATCTGTGGCAATAGCCAACAATACATTGTATGGGTCAAAATTATCAGTTTTTCTTTAATGCCAAAACTCATTAGAATATAAAGTAAAGATCATGTTCCATGACGATATTTTGTAAATTTCCTACCGTAAATATATAAAACATTTATTTTTGTGAGTGAATGCAGCACAATCGCCAACATAAATGAACAACTTTAAAGGAGATTTTCTCAATGTTTCGATTTTTTTGCACCCTCAGATAGTTGTATCTCGACCAAATATTGTCCTATCCTAACAAACCATACATCAATAGAAAACGTATTTATTCAGCTTTCATATGTCGTGTAGCCTGACATCGTCATACTCAGAATCTAGTCAGAATGTGAGTCTGATACTGCTCCATTGGGCTGTGATTATGGGGCGTGTTTCAACCGAACCAGGAAGGAAAATGCCTCTGCACTCAATTGGATAGACCTACAACCAATCAGAGCAACAGAATAAGTGACGTATGTTCTTCATTCGTCTTTCCGATTGACAAATGCCTTGATCGCGGTTCTGTTTCTCTTTTCAAATGAATGCGCTGTGGATATCTTCTATAACATACACGATGGCGGAATCTACACATGATGTTTCATAAACAAAGTTCGGGAGGAGCACGTTCAAATAATCAATCCAATCAACTTGTCATCAAACAATTACCATGTCTACACTATCAGCATGAGAGGAAGCATATATTTATTCACTCTGTCAACTCATCTAACATTTTCTTCACAGTTTTCAGCATCCCTCCACTCACTCTCGGCTTGTTCTTCCACAGCCAGGAATACGGGGGAGTACTTTGGGTTCGGCCCGAATACCGAGTCCGGAGCCTCTCCTCGGACAGCACGTCAAATATGCATTTATTCTACCTGACTTATTTGTAAGTGTGAAATCTCAATTCTCCAGCGGCAGTCATCTTTGTTGTAAACGAATTCAACCCAAGCGCTCGTTCAATCAATTCAATTCAATTCAAATTTATTAAGCCATTTCAACTAAGTTGATAGGAATTTGTCTTGGTATGCTCACATACAGCTTAATTGACATAATACACTGACATTACAACATGTTCCACACATACTTCACAACAACAACAAATACACAGACATAAAAGCCTCATATTGCACATGAGATGAGTTAGCAGAATGACCAGATGAAGGGTGCTTGAAACGTTGGTGACGTGGATGATTACGTTACTGTTGATCATCTGTCCATCATCGTATAAAGCCCGCCCTGACATTTGATTGGTCCGAACAGCTCTGGTTCGGGCATAATAACTCCACAACGGATCAAGTCCAGACCGGACTTCCCGACCTAAAAATGTTGTGGGCGGGGCTAAGTTCGGCTGGCATTCAGGCTATATGATGTGTACATCTCAATTTAAAAAAAATTGACCCATGTGACTGGTTTTGGGGTCCAGGGTCACATTATTAGAAATTTGGGTTGGAAAATTTGGTTTCATGTTGACACAGTTAAGAAAGAAGTGAGACAACAGGAACATGCACAAAAACATTGGCCTAAAGAGCATGTGAAACACCTGTGGCTTCAATACGTCACCTGTCCTGCAGGGGGCGCAACAAACTCAAAGAAAAACATCATGTGATTAATGTAAAACATTAAAATTACTCCAATGACAACAACGATTAAGTAAATTGAGCATCTCTAGCGTCCTACAGCTAAGTCATCAAGTACACTAAAGATTAGTAGATTAAATTACAGCTGCAGAAACGACACAAACTAGCAGCGGCGCTAAACTCTGCATGCGTGTGAATTTTATCGCATATTACAGCTAGTTATGGATCGACATCCTCCAGTCAGCTGGGAAAAGCCACAGGAATGCAGTCTCTGGCCCTGAACCTCGACTTTGTGACTAATGCATTCTCTCTGCCAACAACTGAGACCTTTAATGGCTTTTTTCATTTGTTTTGAAGAGCAGAAAATTGGATTCCTCACCCTATTGAAGACAATCTGAGACTGTATCCATGCTTTCTAAACACATACAGCTCAGTCATTCATTTCAGCATGCCACACACACGATAAATTAATCAAATCTCATCTTCTGTTTCATGGCGACGACAATCCCAGCTAATAAAAATATGTTCTAAGAACGTTTTGCTAATGCTACCATTAATGTTCTTTATGAATATTCTCAGAATGTTCTCATTTGTTCATGTTCATTTTTTTTAAATGTTTTGATTTGTGCTATCAAATCGATTAATCGTGACATGTGTGTGTGTGTGTGTGTGTGTGTGTGTATACATATATATACAGGTGCTGGTCATATAATTAGAATATCATCAAAAAGTTGATTTATTTCAGTAATTCCATTAAAAAAGTGAAACTTGTATAGTATATAGACTCATTACATGCAAAGTGAGATATCTCAAGCCTTTATTTGTTATAATTTTGATGATTATGGCTTACAGCTTGTGAAAACCACAAAATCAAAATCTCAGAAAATTAGAATATTACATGAAATCACACAGTAATTACACAGTAATCCCATGGTCACTGAACCAGGTTTTGGTTCTTTTGGCAGTGTGGGCAGGTGCAAATCCTGCTGGAAAATGAAGGAAGCATGAAGTGCTCTGAACATGTCCTGGTAGACGGCTGCGTTGACTCTGGATTTAATAAAGCACAGTGGACCAGAGTCCTCTTTTCTGATGAGAGCAAATTTTGCATCTCATTTGGAGACCAAGGTCCCAGAGTCTGGAGGAAGAATGGAGAGGCACACAATCCAAGATGCTTGAAGTCCAGTGTGAAGTTTCCACAGTCTGTGTTGGTTTGGGGAGCCATGTCATCGGCTGGTGTTGGTCCACTGTGCTGTCCACTCAACGCAGCCGTCTACCAGGACATCTCCAGAGCACTTCATGCTTCCTTCAGCAGACAAGCTTTATGGAGATGCTGACTTCATTTTCCAGCAGGATTTGCACCTGCCCACACTGCCAAAATAACCAAAACCTGGTTCAGTGACCATGGGATTACTGTGTAATTACTGTGTGATTTCATGTAATATTCTAATTTTCTGAGATTTTGATTTTGTGGTTTTCACAAGCTGTAAGCCATAATCATCAAAATTATAACAAATAAAGGCTTGCGATATCTCACTTTGCATGTAATGAGTCTATATAATATACAAGTTTCACTTTTTTAACGGAATTACTGAAATAAATCAACTTTTTGATGATATTCTAATTATATGACCAGCACCTGTATATATATATATATATATAGGTTAGATGCGATTAATCATTATTAATTTATTTGACAATACTTTTTTCTTGATTGTTTGAAAACCATAATACTTATCATCTGGCAAACTCCTGCATTATAAGAATGTTACTTTTGAATGTTCTCTAAACATTCCGAAACAAGTAGCATAACATTTAGCAAATGTTATGGGATGAATTTGGGACGAATACCCAACTAAAACATTTCAGAAAAAATGCTGTATGAACGTTTTTTTGTGCTAATATTTCGAAAACATCATTAAAGACCACATAACTTTGAATGAACGTTCCATTAATGTTACAGGAAGAACGTTTGTTCATAACATTCTGAGAACGTTCCCAGTTAACCATCTTTGTCCACAGGAGAGCCTGTAAGTCGGATGTTCCCAGGAGGACCTGAAGGCGGCACACCGTAATTTTGCACAAATTTGTTCAGTTTACTTAATTCAATTGTGCAAACTAGTTGCCTTAATTTAATTAAGTGAGCATAACTTCTTATAAGTTCTTCTTACTTAATCCATTTAAGTTTTGTCAACTTAATTCTATCTGTGATCTGAGGAAGTATACGACCAGAGTAGCCTAGAAATCTAGATGCACCCTAGTGGCAGCAAAATTTATTTTGCAGCCAGTGTGATCTAGCAACTCTCCGTTGACTTTCGAGCTGGAAAAACCAAACTCAGGTCAGGCCAATCACATCGTGTATAGAGTAGGCGGGGCGGGCTTAACATAATGACGACAGAGTTGCGACGGTTCCCTGCTACTTGAAAACAAAGAATGGCGGCTGCTGGCGAACAGCGGTCTTTCGAATCGGCTTTGGCCGCGACTCTGGAGGACTTGGAGTTAAGCTTTTCTTTGAGAAAAGAGCAAAGAACGGCACTTAAGTCATTTTTTAAAAAAGGAAGATGTGTTCAGGGTTTTGCCGACTGGATATGGCAAACGTTCAATATACCAACTAGCCTTCTTCATTGCTCTGATTGGTTGTAGCGCTATCCTATTGAGGGATTTTGAGAGACAACCGTTTATCCCGCCCCTCGGATTGAGCCGTGCCAATGGTGAGTTGCCAGACCTACCATCTTGATGTAGCTTGCCAGGCTACCTCCAGAGTGCATTGTGGCATGAATAAATTAATTGCTTTGTTTTACCATTTTTGGCTTTATTTTACCATTACAATTTTATTTTCTGTCGTTATTAGGGTTGTACTGACAAGAGACAGCAAATAAAATTGTAATGGTCTATTTAATTCTATTAATAAAAAAGAAACTGCTGAATGTTGAAGTCTGTGTGTGACTCAAGCAAAACTGCAAGATATTGTCACAAATATAGAGGGATTATATCAACCAAATTAAAAGTTTATGCCATAAGTGTTAGCAATAAAATGTTAAAAGATCATTATTATACATGAAATATTATGTTATATATCATAACTACATTCATTCAAAACATGGAAATAATTTAAGTACATACATATACATATATATATATATACACTCACCTAAAGGATTATTAGGAACACCAGACTAATACTGTGTTTGACCCCCTTTCGCCTTCAGAACTGCCTTAATTCTACGTGGCATTGATTCAACAAGGTGCTGAAAGCTCTCTTTAGAAATGTTGGCCCATATTGATAGGATAGCATCTTGCAGTTGATGGAGATTTGTGGGATGCACATCCAGGGCACGAAGCTCCCGTTCCACCACATCCCAAAGATGCTCTATTGGGTTGAGATCTGGTGACTGTGGGGGCCATTTTAGTACAGTGAACTCATTGTCATGTTCAAGAAACCAATTTGAAATGATTCGAGCTTTGTGACATGGGGCCCTATTTTAACGATCTGAAACGCAAGTGTCAAAGCGCAAAGCGCAAGTAACTTTGTGGGCGGGTCTCGGCGCTGTTGCTATTTTCCCGGCGGGATAAATGACTCTTGCGCCCGACGCAAATCTAAAATGGGTTGGTCTGAAGTAGCTTCATTATTCATAGGTGTGGTTTGGGCGTAACGTGAAATAAACCAATCAGAGCGTCATCTCACATTCCCTTTAAGAGCAGGCGCGCTTGTTCTAAAGCGGATTCCTATTATAACGGCGGATTTGCCAGGCGCACGCGAGGAGCGGTTCACATCCGAGGAGAGCGGCGTTCTCGTCAGGGACGTTGGGGATGGAGAAACCCACCCAAATTAACTTCGGTTAAAAAGGCGTATGATAATTTGGGTAAATGTGTAAGCTAGATGTATGCTTTTATAATAAATGGTCTATCTATCTATCTATCTATCTATCTATCTATCTATCTATCTATCGTAATAATGTATGATTTGCAAAAATGAATACTGCTGCTTCTGTGTAGATGAGAGAATCAAAGTGCGCGTTGTGCACACGCTACATTGATTATGGCCAAGCATGCGCCCTTAAAATAGCATATGAATAACATGCGCAACGCGCCACTGACTTTAAACCATTTTTTCCTGGTTAGTGGCGCAACTGTTTTCTAAACCTACAAAATAGCATGAGGGAACGTTTGCGCCGGAACACGCCTCCTCTTTGCGCTGAACCGCCCCGGGGAGCACAAGTTCATTCCCTAGTTTAGCGACGTGCTTCTGTGGAGGGAAAAGCGCGCTTTGCGCGGGTGCAAAATAGGAATGATACATGCGTCGGTGAACAAAGTAAATTGCGCTGGGTGCAAGATAGGGCCCATGGTGCATTATCCTGCTGGAAGTAGCCATCAGAGGATGGGTACATGGTGGTCATAAAGGGATGGACATGGTCAGAAACAATGCTCAGGTAGGCCGTGGCATTTAAACGATGCCCAATTGGCACTAAGGGGCCTAAAGTGTGCCAAGAAAACATCCCCCACACCATTACACCACCACCACCAGCCTGCACAGTGGTAACAAGGCATGATGGATCCATGTTCTCATTCTGTTTACGCCAAATTCTGACTCTACCATCTGAATGTCTCAACAGAAATCGAGACTCATCAGACCAGGCAACATTTTTCCAGTCTTCAACTGTCCAATTTTGGTGAGCTCGTGCAAATTGTAGCCTCTTTTTCCTATTTGTAGTGGAGATGAGTGGTACCCGGTGGGGTCTTCTGCTGTTGTAGCCCATCCTCCTCAAGGTTGTGTGTGTTGTGGCTTCACAAATGCTTTGCTGCATACCTCGGTTGTAACGAGTGGATATTTCAGTCAAAGTTGCTCTTCTATCAGCTTGAATCAGTCGGCCCATTCTCCTCTGACCTCTAGCATCAACAAGGCATTTTCACCCACAGGACTGCCGCATACTGGATGTTTTTCCCTTTTCACACCATTCTTTGTAAACCCTAGAAATGGTTGTGCGTGAAAATCCCAGTAACTGAGCAGATTGTGAAATACTCAGACCGGCCCGTCTGGCACCAACAACCATGCCACGCTCAAAATTGCTTAAATCACCTTTCTTTCCCATTCTGACATTCAGTTTGGAGTTCAGGAGATTGTCTTGACCAGGACCACACCCCTAAATGCATTGAAGCAACTGCCATGTGATTGGTTGATTAGATAATTGCATTAATGAGAAATTGAACAGGTGTTCCTAATAATCCTTTAGGTGAGTGTATATAAGATTTATTACTTCACTTCCTTTGAAATCAAATAACTGTGATTAAATGTTTCATCACTGCATGAACTGGAAGAGAATTACAATAATATAAATGAAGTTCCAAGTGCCCAATCAAAGGGAACACTAATCATAATAATGGCGAGCAATTTTAGGAAATCAACATGAATTTATGAAGTCAACTTATGTGACATTCTTCCAAACTTTTTAGTTGTATTGAAAATAAAATTCAAAATGACTGGAAAATGCAGAAGTGGAAGAAATAAGTGAAAAGCCTATCAAGAATTGCCCCGCCTCAAAAACCATTTGCCCCGCCGTTTTTTTATGTTTATTTTTTTGGCTTTGGCAAAATGTACTCAAACCAGTCAAGTAATGTTTACTTGGGTTTTCTGAGTAACGAAGGCATAGCATGCAAACAGTACTGATTAATAAATAGTTTTAAGTAAGTTCAACAAATGATTGGACATTAAGTAAAGTTAACTAAAAAGTCTTAGTAAGAACAACTGTTAGGTTTTACAGTGCAGATGATCTGAGGTCATGATCCGTTCTGAAATATCCCTCCGCTTTAAGCTGGCACTCGTTTTATCATCTTTCCTCCCTCCATTCATCTTTCTCTGCCCGTTTGTTCTCCATTCCCTTTTCTCTTGAGATAAAATCCCATGTCTCTCTTTATCTGTGTTTCACTTTGTGTTTTCTATCTGCTCTCTCTTGTTCGCTTGTCTCTCTCTCTTTCTCTCCCACATTTCTCTTTTGTGAGGCGTGAGGTGTAATAAAGATGATGATGAACTCTCCTTTCGGCTGTTGGTGTTCTTGGCTGTCTGAGGCGGTTTGTGTGCCAGCTGTTGCTCTCATACACACCAGCTCCGTTCCAAACCCCAGTCTGCCTGCTGAGACGGAACCTCACAAGCGACTGGTTTGGAAAGGTCTTCAAACGCAGCAGCTCAGCGCCACACATGCCACTGATTCTGATGGAGACTGACATTAAGATGTTGCAATGATGACAACTTAATAGTTTGACAAACAACTTGGCCAAAAGAAGTACTTTTTCACAAATTTTGTGTGTATACAGCACACACACACACACACACACACACACGCATGCACGCACGTACGCACACACACACATATGTGCCATACATACCCGAATCAATTGTAGGTGCACTGGATGAAATTACAAAGATGGCTCAATCTGTTGTGATTGGTCTACTCTGCTATGATTGGTCAGATGCTCCAGTCTGTTGTGATTGGTCTACTCTGCTCTGATTGGTCAGATGACCCAGTCTGTTGTGATTGGTCTACTCTGCTCTGATTGGTCAGATGTTCCAGTCTGTTGTGATTGGTCTACTCTGCTCTGATTGGTCAGATGCTCCAGTCTGTTGTGATTGGTCTACTCTGCTATGATTGGTCAGATGGTCCAGCCTGTTGTGATTGGTCTACTCTGCTCTGATTGGTCAGATGCTCCAGTCTGTTGTGATTGGTCTACTCTGCTATGATTGGTCAGATGGTCCAGTCTGTTGTGATTGGTCTACTCTGCTCTGATTGGTCAGATGTTCAAGTCTGTTGTGATTGGTCTACTCTGCTCTGATTGGTCAGATGTTCCAGCCTGTTGTGATTGGTCTACTCTGCTCTGATTGGTCAGATGTTCTAGTCTGTTGTGATTGGTCTACTCTGCTCTGATTGGTCAGATGGTCCAGTCTGTTGTGATTGGTCTACTCTGCTATGATTGGTCAAATGTTCTAGTCTGTTGTGATTGGTCTACTCTGCTCTGATTGGTCAGATGTTCTAGTCTGTTGTGATTGGTCTACTCTGCTCTGATTGGTCAGATGGTCCAGCCTGTTGTGATTGGTCTACTCTGCTATGATTGGTCAAATGTTCTAGTCTGTTGTGATTGGTCTACTCTACTCTGATTGGTCAGATGTTCCAGTCTGTTGTGATTGGTCTACTCTGCTATGATTGGTCAGATGGTCCAGCCTGTTGTGATTGGTCTACTCTGATTGGTCAGATGTTCCAGTCTGTTGTGATTGGTCTACTCTGCTCTGATTGGTCAGATGTTCCAGTCTGTTGTGATTGGTCTACTCTGCTCTGATTGGTCAGATGTTCCAGCCTGTTGTGATTGGTCTACTCTGCTCTGATTGGTCAGATGTTCCAGCCTGCTGTGATTGGTCTACTCTGCTCTGATTGGTCAGATGTTCCAGTCTGTTGTGATTGGTCTACTCTGCTCTGATTGGTCAGATGTTCCAGCCTGTTGTGATTGGTCTACTCTGCTCTGATTGGTCAGATGTTCCAGCCTGTTGTGATTGGTCTACTCTGCTCTGATTGGTCAGATGTTCCAGCCTGTTGTGATTGGTCTACTCTGCTCTGATTGGTCAGATGTTCCAGTCTGTTGTGATTGGTCTACTCTGCTCTGATTGGTCAGATGTTCCAGCCTGCTGTGATTGGTCTCTTCTAGTCTCAGCTACAACTACCGTGTTTGAGGGCGGTGTAAAAATAGACATCATTCCCTGGCAGCCAATAAAGACCACAGGCTGGCATTATGCAAATTTGTTAGGTATGTAAAATTGTTAGGTATGTAACAGGAAGTGAGACTAGAATTGCTGTCGACTCGTTTCAGCAGTTCACAATCGATTCTTTCTTTTTTTGTGGAGACAATAACATTATTCGTTGTGCACTTTGATCATTGAAACTGCAGACCTTTTACATTCACAAACAGGAATATTATACACCACATGAAAGGTAATATCCGATAAAGCATAATAGGGGCAGTTTAAAATTAGACACTTCTTGCAGTGAAAGCAACATAATTATGCTCTCTACTTTTCGTGATGAGAGCGCAGTCCTGGTGTGTGTGTTAAAATGCTGTCAGTGTATAAGCAGCTCGCTCGGTTTCTCCCTCTCTCCCTCTGCCTATCATTCAGAAGATAAGCATCATTCAGTCCTTCCCGTGGATCAGTTTTCAACACCCCACATCAGCAAATTGCCTTTTAGCAGCTGACAGTTTCTTATCGCCCTGGATGGTCCATCTTTGTGTTCTCCCACAGGAGATCAGGACCAGAGACCGACAGAGACAGGTACTGCTCTTAAGATGAAGGCTTCGACTCAGAGGTTTAAGAAGATTACGGAGACCGCCGACCTTTGACCTTCCTTCATGTCTTAGAGAGCTGAGCCACCCCTGTGTCAGTGAAGAACCTGCTTTATAGACAATCTTCAGGATTCATGCAGCGTCGAGACTTTACAGCTTCTCAAAGATCGGTGTGAACATCACTACAGCTCCAGAAAACAGCGGATCATCGCCCACAAAAGAGACTTCTCTCATCATTTATTCACTCTCATGCCATTCCAAATCAATATGAGTTTTATTTGTCCAATGTACTGTAACAAATGCAAGTTACTAAGAGCAGTAAAGCTCCAAAAAGGACAATAAAAG
>CM040798.1:43113299-43118299 GCA_022829025.1 Squalius cephalus
GGAAAAAGCAGGATTTGACCACTGAGCTTATTTGTTTGTCAAATTTCAGACCATCATCAAACACAACCCCCAAGTTCTTTACCCAAGTCTTTGCAGACAGTATTAGATTACCTAGGGTTATTTGACTAAGAGTATTTGATGAGCCAGACACTATAAATTCGGTTTTATTTTCATTAAAATTAAAAATTAAAAAAGAGAGTGAGGGCGGGGCCTTGATTTCGCGGCTTTACTTCCTGCTCTTGACTGCGCAGGTCTGGTCCCGAGATCGCTACTGCGCAGACTCAAGTTCCAATATGTCAGCGCCATATCGGGACACTGGCGGCTTCACTTCTCACCAATGGAAGAGAGCGAAGGGGCGTCGTCTATCTTTTTTTACAGTCTATGGTTTGTCCACATCAACCCAGCATTTTTTAGGGTGCAGTAACTCTAAGGGCCCTATCTTGCACCCAGCGCAATTGACTTTGTGTCATTCCTATTTTGCACCCGACGCACAGCGGACTTTTCCCTCCACAGACGCACGTCGGTAAATTAGGCAATGAACTTGCGCTCCCGGGGGCGGTTCAGGGAAAAGAGGAGGCGTGTTCCGGCGCAAACGTTCCCTGGTGCTATTTTGCAGTTTCAGAAAACAATTCCTCCACTGACCAGGAGAAACCTCGTCTAAAGTCAGTGGCGCATTCAGATGCTATTTTAAGGGCGCATGCTTGGCCATAATGTAGCGTGTGCACAACACACACACACTTTGCTTCTCTACTCTACACAGACGCAGCAGTTCACATTTTTGCAAACCATACATAATTACACAGAAAAATATTCCACATGAGGGAAATCATTGTTGTGTTCATGAAGATGTGAAAAAATATGCATAAATCTAGCTTACACATTTACCCAAATTATCATACGCCTGTTTAACCGAAGCTAATCTGGGTGTGTTTCTCCATCCCCAATGTCACTTCTCTGTGTTTTACGGCCCTGATGAGAACGTCGGTCTCCTCGGCTGTGAACCGCTCCTGGCAAATCCGCCGTTATAATAGCAATCCGCCATGGAACAAGCGCGCCTGATCTTAAAGGGAATGTGAGATGTCGCTCTGATTGGTTTATTTCACGTTATGCCCAAACCACACCTATGAGTAATGAAGCGACTTCAGACCAACACATTTTAGATTTGCGTCGGGCGCAAGAGTCATTTATCCCGCCGGTATAATAGCAACAGCGCCCGAGACCCGCCCACAAAGTTACTTGCGTTTCGTGTTTGATACTTGCGTTTCAGATCGTTAAAATAGGGCCTGGAATGTAAAAATTGAAAGATTTTATTTCTCATAACACAGGTGGTGTTAACACTCTCGAACAGCTGATTAATCGGTCGTTCTACAGACGTCACACTCAAACTCTTTAACAATACACTTCAACAAACCTGCAGCTGCAAACACTGGATTTATCATCAGGACATGTTTTGGGACATAATTGTGTCGAGTATATTTCTGTTTGTCTGATGCACACAAATATATCTCCACATAAGAGTAAGGAATACTGTATATCCAATTCACCTAACCAAATACAGCATGTGGAAAAGCACACTGTGGTTGGTCACTTTACTTATCATCAGACAATCTCTTGATGGACAGTTCTTTTAAAATAGTTCTATTCAAATAATCAGCAAAAGGCATATTTTTTATTTAAATGTGCTAATTTTGACAGCACTAATATCTATATTAAAAAAAAAAGCTAACTGTGGTTGGTCAATCTCTTTTAGTGGCGTATGCTAAGACAAGCATCACTATTAGTTTTGAAAATAAAATAAAATTTATGAAATAAAAAATAAAATAAAAAAATATTATTTTATTTTAAATTAAATCATTTTATTTTAGATAAAAATTAAGCTTACTGTTATTACAATCTTCCCAGTGTTCGGCCAGCAGTCTCCGCCTGACTCTGATGATGAATTACAGTAATGCTCACGGTAATGAGTCAATCACGTTGTCAGATTCAGACAGTATCGTGTGTGTGTGTGTGTGTATATATATATATATATATGTATATTTCTGTATATTTTCAGTATATATTTAGTTTTGATTGTCTTATATGTTGATTTGTTATCTATAACGTTATGTCTACCTGGTGTTGTCCTGCTTGCATTATCCATATTTTGTTTTCTTATTTATGCTTATACTTACTTTGCACATTTGAGCTTTGAGAAACACAGTTTCGTTGTGCTGTGCACTATTGCTGTATGGCTGGAATGACAATAAAGCACTTTGAGCTTGAGCTCGAGCTCGACTGTTGGCCCTGGTGTTTGAGGGGGGCGAGAGAGGGGTGGACTGGATGTATTGAGCCTGCGGACTCCTTCAGTGCCGCGGGCTGATTTTGTGCTGAATTTTTCTGCTAGATTTCAAACTGATAAATCCTGAACACAAGCTATGGAGACCTTTATGCTTTAAAGCGTTAGTTCACCCAAAAATGAAAGTTCTGTCAGTAATTACTCTCCCTCATATTGTTCCAAACCCGTAAGACTTTCGTTCATCTTCAGAACACAAATGAAGATATTTCTGATTAAATCTGAGAGCTGTCTCACTCCTCCATAGGCTTCTCTGTTATTGAAACTTGCCGGCCAGAAAGTTAGTAAAGACATCGTGTTAAAATAGTCCAAGTGACTACAGTGGCTCAACCTTAAGTTTATCAAGCGACGAGAATACTTTTTGTGCACAAAAAAACACACAAAAATAACGACTTTATCGATGTCTTTAGAGACAGAGAAGTCTATCGAGGAGTGAGACAGCTCTCAGATTTAATCAGCAATATCTTAATTTGTGTTCTGAAGATGAACGAAAGTCTGACGGGGTTGAACAACATGAGGGAGAGGAATTACTGACAGAATTTTCATTTTTGGGTGAACTAACCCTTTAAAGTCCACATGAAATGCTGTTTGCTGTTTTTGCACTGTAATCTGAGTGAATCAGTGTGTTCAGTGAGATCAATGTTGGGTGGGACTATATTTTACTCTTTCGAATGTCTGATTGTGTATAAAAGACGTGGTGTTATTCTCTGAGTTTCTCTGCAGTGGAGAAGCGATCCCGGTTTTGTCATCAGAGGAGACGGGGTTTAGTGTAGATCTCGGGATCAGCTGTTTTCAAGGTCTTCTCTCTGCAGGGACGCAGACACTGAGAGGAAAGCCGATAGATGTTCAGTCCACTCTATCACTGATATCTGGAGCTTCATTTATACTAGAGTGTGTTTGTGAGGCGCAGAGCAGGTCATAAACTTTAGATTTGCAAAAAATTGTCATAAAAATATTAATGATTAACAATAAAATTGTCTGATTTGTTGTGACAAGAATACACACATTTGGATTATACTGTGTGTGTGTACATGTATGTTTATATATATATATGTATGTTTATATATATATATATATATATATATATATATATATGATACAAAAAAATAAAAATATTTTGTATTAAGGCATGTATCACTGTTAGTTTTGCACAAAAAATGTAATAAATAAATTAAAATAATAATAAATTAAAATAAAATAATAAAATAAAATGTAATTGAGAAAAATGTTGTATAATAAATGTATTGAACATTGGCAGAGTGAATGTATTGAATGTATTAAATTATAACCATTTGTAAACAATCATGTTTTTAAATGTTGATGATATATATATATATATAATCATTAAAAACATGATTGTTTACAAATGGTTATAATTTAATATAATTAAATTATATGTTTATATATGTTTGTTTTTAAATTTTATATATATATAATCCAAAAACAAAAACATATATATATATATATATATATATATATATATATATATACATATATAAAATTTAAAAACAAACATGTATGTGTATAATATATACACATAGAATTGTGTATAATAGGAAATTGGAAAGGATCCATAAATGTCTACCATTTGTTTACGAGACGCTGACCTGTTCCAGCATTAATAAGTGTCAGAATAAAGCAGTTTCTGCTACGGTTGGTAAAACTAACTAATCGCGTCCACACAGGGTTTGTTCCTCACACCACGAGGAGTCGCTCAATACTCGTCTGAGACGAACTGCTTATGTCTGACATCTAATGAAACCGGTTCAACACAAACCAGCTCTGAGCGAAGTAAACACACGAGACACGAGAAACTCCTGGAACATCATCATGATCATCTGTGGACGATCATCAGTGCTTTAATTACAGCAAGAGGAGGATGAAGTGAGTTTCACAAACACAGACAGATGGAGGGATTACTGAGGCTCGATGTGACACGGATCACAGTCACAACAACACACACTGTTCTCAGACAAGAGACACAGCTTCACTTATATTTGACCCTGAGACACACTGAAAACATGTTGCATTCTGGGAGGTGTCGCATTACTACAAACCGCAAAGCTTCTTAAAAATGACCAATCTTTTCCTAAATAAGCAGAATTCACTGGAACGAGAGTAATTTAGTGTAATTCGGTGGAATGAACACAATTGTGCTTGCTTTTAAAACCATCATGATCATTACAGATTGTCTCATTTCCATTGGGTTTAAAAGCATATTTGAAACCATATTAGTGGCAGTTTTGCTCATACTTTAAGGCAAGACAAGTTTATTTAGTGTCGTACACACACACACACACACACACCAGGAATCTAAAAACACAAATCTCTTCCACTCGCGATTCCTCACACCGTCATCACAGGGTTTCTCTTGCATGGTCAGGATTTAATTGTGGATTCGTCTCAAATAAAGAAAGCTGCCTTTTGTCCAATTTGTAGTGTTTTATGTACAGATCAGAAGTAAACAGAGCGTCTCGGCGGATTACAAGGTTGTATCCGAGGAAAGTCAATACAAGGTCCCTGAATGATGATTAGAGAGAGAGAGAGAGAGAGAGAGAGAGAGAGAGAGACTTTTTTTTGACTTTTAAAACACCTTTTTATTTGACATTATAACATTAAAACAAAAAAAGGTGTTTAATATACCTTTACACCTTTCCCATTACTACCA
>CM040798.1:43125799-43133299 GCA_022829025.1 Squalius cephalus
GACACATGAAGCAGTCTTGCCATGGCAGAAATTATGATAGTAGTCAGCCTCAGGCCTCAATGTCCTCTTTTGTTACTTTTCCGATCCATTCAATTATTTCTGAATAAACAAACAAAATTCAGAATTAAATGAATATGCTGCAATTTGTACAAAAAGAGAGTCTGTAGTAGGCTAGCCTATGTGTTTTAGCCATTAAATAAGCACATTTAGTTTCAAGTTTGTTAAGTTTCGTTTTGAAGAAAGCTTTTCTTTAAAGTGAATTTCGTTTTGTATAAATTGTATCTTAATTTTAATACATTCCAATTGCCTGGATGTAATACATAAAAAGCAATAGGCCTATAGCAGACAATATAATCATGACATGCAGTCGCCGGCGCGTCGCGGTCACTTACACCATTTGAAACTCGTAACACACGCTATCACCGAATTTACAAATCTTGCTTGTTGCTCACACACATATTATGTTGAAATAACAATATGTTGTAGTAACATTATTCATCTTTAAGAATATTTGATTGAATGCTGAATGTTGTGCTTGTTCAATTTAATAAAATTAAAACTTTAATTGTGATAATTAAAATAACTGAATATTTAATATTGAGTGGGCAATTTTTGCTCATTTATTAATAGTATTTATATAATATATATAACTGCGCAGCTACCCCCTGTAGCTTAAATGATCTAGCACAGCAGCACCTGCGTTAAAAAATATTCTGGCGCCGCCCCTGGTTATAACGGCCCACATATTAAAAATGGTCGGGTTTAAATCGGGCTCGGGCTCATAATTACAGTGAATGTGTCGGGCCGGGCCGGGCTCGGACACAACGTGCTCGGGCTCGGGTAGGGTCGGGCTTGATTTGTTGGGCCCGATCTAAGCTCTAATATGCGGTTTAATGTTAATGATCGCGTTATTTTACATATGCATCTGATTACATGTGATATCGCTTGTTTCTGCTTCTTCTTCACGTGTGTTTTGATCTTCTTTCAGTAGATGTGTAACAGCGCCCCCTACAGTATAACAGTGAAAACATGGGAAGCCGGAAATATCCATCAATTGTGGGGAAAACCTGTTAAACATGCAATATTAACCAAGATTCATCATGATTAGCCTAATTATTTTATTATTTTGGTAGCTCTAGTAAAAATAGCATATTTGCACACAAAAAAAAGTGTTAAAAACATGCAGAGCTGTTGAGATTCATGTGAGTATCTGTAAAAGAGCCTGTCGAGCTCATCCACAGCCGTGTTTGTTCATAACTGTGTTTTTGTTTTCATCATTTTTGAAGCACAACACTGTTGCGTACAGCAGGTGTTTGCAGCGTGTCCTTGTGCCGCGCGTCTGAAGCTAGTCCTGCTGTAATGATCACACACGTTTCCCACGGCACACATCAACACCGCTAGCCAAGATGTATCACGCTGTGCTTTAACTGGGGTGTGATTTGGTTCCACTGCTCAAAAGTTAGCAAACATGTCTTAAAATATAGGAGAGAACAACCAATCATGCATTTACAATCGGCTGCTCATTATCTAAAATAAACAAGTATAAATACACACATGAATGCCACAACCGGCCAATCACAATCAAGTATTCCAACGCATCATCTAATGCATCTATTCATCCACTGTATTCAAATCTGGATAATTATCATGTTGTCTGTTTTGTTTGCTGGATGTGTTTCTGTGCATCTAAAGCCTCTCGCCAACACTGAAGTGGATCATATATTAGCAGGATCCCAAATCAACACTTGTCAATCAATGTTTAAATGTTTTGGGCCTGTCGGCAGGTTTCAAACACGGCCACGTAAAAGTCTTCCTTTTAAGCACTGAAAGACTTTAATCCTACTGTATCGTATTTGATACACACATTTCTAAGGCCTCTAAATGATCAAAACATTGCTGATAAACCTGTCGCACACAATCTCCTTCAGTCCTTCTGTCTCGGACTGAGAGATCATACTTTTTTAGCAAGTAAAAGTCTTTTAGTATAATTGTACAAACGTCAGCTCGTGCTTCACGTGTCTTTCTGCACTGCATTTTTATCAAGTAAATATTAAAATAGTTTTATATTAGTAATATTCCAAGATGAACACTTACTGCACTGAAACAACTCAGATTTACTTGATTATCCAGACATTTCTTTTTTAAATCATGTGTATCAAATATTGTCATCAGGCTTTTGGTTTATTTGTTCATCTCTCAATCATCTCTCGAAGTGTGTATTGAATTATATGCTTTAAAACTACAGAGCTTTGATCATAAAACTAAGCATTATTTAATATAATATCTTACTAAGACTTGTTATTGGCAGATATAGAGAGACGACTGATATGTATATGTATTTTAATATAAGTATCTGCTATACTGTTATTAAAGATCTCATTGATTTACTACATTTTTGACCAGTATGCACCAAATTGTGTATTTGTATATAGTGTATTTTGCTCAGTTTAAGCCTCTGAACATTATTTCAGTATATTCTCACTATATCATACTATATGAGCCATAAAAGCAAATGTAATATTCAACAAAAAACACATGCAAACTTTTTTCTTATATTTTGTCTGAAGGTCCAATAAACTGTTGCATTAAAAAAAGCAAAAAAAAAAAACAAACAAACAAAAAAAACCTGTTCTGACTATAATTTCATGTCAGGCTTTCCACGGGTTAAAAAAATCTCTCAGTGGTGAGACATTCTTCCCCAAAAAATGAAAATAAGGGCCAAAATCATGATGGATCTGGATGTTTTTGTGACAGATGGTGTTGCACAGAGACCCTGGCTGGTGAACGAGTGACACGGTGCCACAAATCTGCAGGACGAAACAGCTACAGAACTCACTCTGACAGAAATATATGCATTTTTAATGGCGGATGAAAACATATTTTCACGCCACTATTTTTCTCAGTTCAGAGGTGTTGCAAAAAGTTAATTATGGATCCTGTGTCAAGTTTAAAAAATGAAACCCACAAACCACAATTGTTAGAAAAACCACAAAGCCAAAAAAAAAAAAAACCATGAACTCAATGAAATCTCCAAAAGCTTGGGAGCGAATGGCTTGGGAAGTTATTCTACATTGATGGTTGATCAATCATAATGGTGGATTTCTTCTCACCTGGAGCCTGTTGCAGGACCATATCCGACAGATCCTGCAGGTGTATGAAGAGAACGAGTCCTCCCACACCAAACAGCAGCAGAAACCAGAACGAACACGGCGGCTTAAAGACAGACACACGCAACCTCCTCCGGCCACGGAGAACATCCACCATCTTACAATCCATGAAGAGCATCACAGCTCCCGACGAAAGAAGCACCTGAGGAATGAGAGAGAGAAAGAGTGTGAGGACATTTCCTCATTTGATGATGAGTACAACAGCATAAACAGACAGTTTATCAGAAATCTGCATGAAATGAAAGATGCAACAGTCTTTTCTTCCATATCGTGCCCTATATCTGAGTGAAACAAATGTGGGCGGGGCTTGATTGAGTCTGTGTGGAATTGATTGGATGGTTGTGGTCTGCTATTGGTGGATCTCATGTGAGTGACAGGTTGCTCCGCCCACGTCAACCCATTTATATTAAATAATTGTGCAAAATAGTTTAGTTAACATTATTTGTGGACAAAAGACATTTCATCCCTGCAAATGAAATAGGAATTAATAAAATAGTAATAATAATAGTCAGAAAAGTATATATTTCTATTGAAAACCTTTACACAAAAAAAATGTGTGTTTTTTGTTGAGTATCATATTTGATTCATCAGGATTTTATGGCTTATATAGTTTGATAGAGTGAGAATATGGAGGGAAAAAAACTCAATTTTATTCAAAATATGCAATTTCGTGCAGATGCTGATATTATGAAATTCTGATGCTTGTAATGTACATCAATGAGATCTTATAACAGATACTTAGAATAAAATGGATATATCGGTCGTCACTCTATATCTGCTAATAATATCTTAGTCTTAGTAAGAAGATTTTTAAATGCTTGGTTTATGTAGTTTTAAACATATAATGCAATGCAATACAGTGAGAGGTGAACAAATAAGCCTTCCTCAAAAGCCTGATGATCATATTTGATACTCATGATTTTTCTAAAAAAATATAATCAAGTAAACAAGTAAACCTTAGTTGCTTCAGTCCATCTCGAAGTATTACTAACAAAGTTATTCTTAACTAAGAGTAACTTCACCAGAGGCCTAAATAATGCAAAACAAGTTACAAAAATGAGCAGTGAAAGCCTGAATGTGTGAACAGAACATCTCTGATCATCAGGAGTTTTAGGATTCGCTCACAAACCAGCAAAAACATCCTCGCGTCTCAAAGCAGCTGCGGTTTTAAAAAATCAACATGATTATGAAATGCATTTCACTTCCCTGAGAGACACACGTCTGTTCCGAGTTTAATTTCACGTCAGGTTCCTCAGTGTGTAAAATACGTGTGTCGGCATCAAATTAGCCCATAGCGCCGCCGCACTCGTATTTACCGAAGAAGCTTCACCGAACCGATGGATGATGGAGGAATAAGCACAAACGCATATAGACTCAACGGCCCATTATCTCCGCGCTGGACGCGAGACTGGCAGAACCGCGGAGAGACTGTTTATTTGAGCTGATCTCAGAACAGATGACTGGTGCTGGATATCACTGACAGGAATCAGGTGAAAGGCTTTTACATACGCTTAATCTGCTCTACCTCTGTTTATACTTACTGACGGAAGAGACTGGACACAAACTGAGCTCTTGCACAATATGTTCAAAACAGAAAATTAGCATACAACTCGCACTGTAAAATTTCCCCCTGTAGTCAAAAATTGTATCCCTTAAAACTCATCTTTGATCACCAAAATCAAAATTTTTACCTTAATTTTTTTTTTTATTCATGCCTTAAAGGAGAACTCCGGTCAATTTTAACATTGAGCTTATTTTTTTGTAAATTTGGAGTGCTGTCAATACAGAGAACAACGACAAAAATCGGTGTTGCCTACACCGTGTTATCCTCTTTTTAAAATTTGCACCCTGTTGACTTCAATGGGGCAAGTTTTAAACCTGCTTTTAGCCTCTTAAAGTAACAACATGTAACTTTTCAACCTTCATAATATATTTCCAAGACCCTTGTGATAGTACATCGACTTACAATAGGTTGAATGAGACGTCTGCCAGAGCCTGACGGGGTCTGTATCGCTTTTACTGGCACTATGTAACTTCGGGGTGCGGGTAGTAACCAGCGCTCAAAAAGAACTACAAAATTCGACTGCTTTACGGCATACGTCACTTTGCCCACCACTTCCTCAAATGTGGCCAACCAGCGCGTTTGTTTTCGTACGTCTGTTTTCGTCATGGCTGAAGCAGCAGCGAAACGTAAGAAGTCCAAGGCTTTGTCGGAGTAGAGTCGGAAGAGGAAAAGGGAGAGTGATAAACTGAAAGGCAGGACGAGGATCAATATTGGTCGAGCGTTTGCTCGCTGGCGTTAGTTTATGGAGGAGGAGAGTTAACTTACCAGACCGATGCTGACTTGGCCGTCATGCTGTTGAACTAGTAAGTAACTGTAAATTGCTTGCATACTATCTTTAGTTTTTCTAATCTGTTGTCTGCCTGGCTACGTTACGGAAACTATCTGGTCCTCCATTTATTTATCTTCATGAATCAGCTAGTAGATGAGCGAATTATCAATCTGGTAGCTAGTAAACACTAACATGGTAGTTTTAGATGGTTAGGATGCTATCGCTATCATTCTCGTTCAGATTTGAGCATTGCAATCGACATGCAAATCGCAAATGTTTGAGTTAAAATGTTTAGTCTACTAAACATGTATAAATTATGAAAGGGGGAAGATTAATAATATTATCATTGCCCATATGAAAAAAACCTGCATGCTTCATATACAGTAACCGTAAATCATTTTACGACAGCGGTAATGGACAATTCCGCTTCCAACCTGTAGGGCGACCGCAGAGGAAAAGTTCCATGTTGTTGCTTTAACATCCTTGATGTGTCATTACAAGTGCACAGGTCATGTGAGTGATTCCTTCAGAGTGAACACGGTGAATCTGACTGCAGTAGATTTGAAAGATAAGAATAAAAATGAAGTTAATTCAGCCAGCGCTCATACCTGTACTTCCTGTTTTCGGCTGAAGTCCACAGTAGTCGATTGTCGAGTTCATGCGCGTGATCATAGGTAACTAACTGCGCGAACTCGACAATCGACTACTGTGGACTTCGACCGAAAACAGGATGTAAATACAGGTATGTGCGCTGGCTGAAATAACATCATTTTTATTAATATCTTTCACATCTTCTGCAGTCAGATTCACCCGTGTTCACTCAGAAGGAATCACTCACATGACCTGTGCACTTGTAATGACACATCAAGGATGTTAAGAGGCTAAAAGCAGGTTTAAAACTTGCCCCATTGAAGTCAACAGGGTGCAAATTTTAAAAAGAGGATAACACGGTGTAGGCAACACCGATTTTTGTCGTTGTTCTCTGTACTGACAGCACTCCAAATTTACAAAACAATGAGCTCAATGTTAAAATTGACCGGAGTTCTCCTTTAATAAAATATCTTGAATGTAACTCGACACCCTTGCCTCATTTAGTATGTGGTTCTATGAATATGCAAATGAGCCCTGCCTCCACTCACTCACTCAGCTCAGAGATCCACTGGTTGACGATCACACGTTGATCTGATTGGTTACAAGGTAGTTTGTGACGTCAGAAACACCAGCGATTTCAAAGCGTGTTTTTGAGACTGTCTTTGGTTCACTGCAGTTTTAAGGAGGAAATACTCAGCAATGGTGTCGACTTATGAATTTACACATCTTAAAGCACATTAAAAACACCAGAGACACATAAACAACATTACAAGCTGGATTTTTAAATCTTTAAATCAAGATGTATTTACTTGAGATGCAAAATTACTTCAAATGTGACGTCTTGTTTTCTGAAAAATGTATTAAAAGGGTCTAAGCTTAAAATGAAGGGAGATTTTGTCAGACCCCATTAGCAGAGATTTGTTCTTATTTTAAGCATAAACTCACTTCATTTTGACACATTTTGCAGTAAACAACAAGATTTAATATATTCAGTCATTTAGCTTCTCAAGTAAATGCATCTTTATCTAAGATTATTTAGATATTCAGACTGGAAAACTAAGAAAATAGTCGATATAATATGAGTACTGCAAGTGTTTCTGTTTGCAATATGCACAATATTACACCCCACAATGCAATGCACTTAACTAATTGACACATTAGACCAGCAAAAGTTACACAAAATTGAATAAAAATGACAAATAACTTGTTTCTAAGATAATAACTGTGCCACCCACTGAATTAAACATGCAACTGAATGAGGTCATTTGACAACAACAAACCACTGCATAATGCATCGCACTTTCATTATTTTGTAGGCCGTATACAATGCTTTGCAATAAGTATTTTATTTAAAATACACCCACCTTGTTTTTTTGGTGGACTCATTAAAATGCATTCATAAATATCAT
>CM040798.1:43138299-43173299 GCA_022829025.1 Squalius cephalus
TTGGTCTACTCTGCTCTGATTGGTCAGATGTTCCAGTCTGTTGTGATTAGTCTACTCTGCTCTGATTGGTCAGATGACCCAGTCTATTGTGATTAGTCTACTCTGCTCTGATTGGTCAGATGTTCCAGTCTGTTGTGATTGGTCTACTCTGATTGGTCAGATGCTCCAGTCTGTTGTGATTGGTCTACTCTGCTCTGATTGGTCAGATGCTCCAGTCTGTTGTGATTGGTCTACTCTGCTCTGATTGGTCAGATGACCCAGTCTGTTGTGATTGGTCTACTCTGCTCTGATTGGTCAGATGACCCAGTCTGTTGTGATTGGTCTACTCTGCTCTGATTGGTCAGATGTTCCAGTCTGTTGTGATTAGTCTACTCTGCTCTGATTGGTCAGATGACCCAGTCTATTGTGATTAGTCTACTCTGCTCTGATTGGTCAGATGTTCCAGTCTGTTGTGATTGGTCTACTCTGCTCTGATTGGTCAGATGTTCCAGTCTGTTGTGATTGGTCTACTCTGCTCTGATTGGTCAGATGGCCCAGTCTGTTGTGATTAGTCTACTCTGCTCTGATTGGTCAGATGGTCCAGTCTGTTGTGATTGGTCTACTCTGCTCTGATTGGTCAGATGTTCCAGTCTGTTGTGATTGGTCTACTCTGCTCTGATTGGTCAGATGGCCCAGTCTGTTGTGATTAGTCTACTCTGCTCTGATTGGTCAGATGGTCCAGTCTGTTGTGATTGGTCTACTCTGCTCTGATTGGTCAGATGTTCCAGTCTGTTGTGATTGGTCTACTCTGCTCTGATTGGTCAGATGGCCCAGTCTGTTGTGATTAGTCTACTCTGCTCTGATTGGTCAGATGACCCAGTCTATTGTGATTAGTCTACTCTGCTCTGATTGGTCAGATGTTCCAGTCTGTTGTGATTAGTCTACTCTGCTCTGATTGGTCAGATGGTCCAGTCTGTTGTGATTAGTCTACTCTGTTCTGATTGGTCAGATGTTCCAGTCTGTTGTGATTGGTCTACTCTGCTCTGATTGGTCAGATGACCCAGTCTGTTGTGATTGGTCTGCTCTGCTCTGATTGGTCAGATGACCCAGTCTGTTGTGATTGGTCTACTCTGCTCTGCTCTGATTGGTCAGACGGCCCAGTTTGCTGTGATTGGTCAGAAAGCAAACGCTCATTATCATATCTGAATCTCAGCTCTTGATCACAGTGATACGAACAGTAACGATGGCGTGGGTTTTACCGTATCAATCTCAGAAAACAGCGTCTTCTCCACACGAACAACACGAACCAAACTCTTCCAGTCTCAGATACACTACAGTGTTTGAGGGCGGAGCTAAGAGACGCTGCTCAGCCAATCAAGACCACAGGCTGGCATTATGCTAATTAGTTACAAACCTACACAGGTTCAGCCTGAAGTGAGACTGAATTACTGACGACTCGTTTCAGTTCAGAATCCCGTCTTTCTTTTAGGAGACAAAAACTCCATTTATCCGCACTTTGATCTTTAAAACTTTCCAGACCTGGAAAGGGAATGAAGGGCATGAAAGGGAATATCTGAAGTATTAAACCTCACCGTGTAACCGCTCACGCAGCACAAAACACACTTTTCCTCATCATCGTACAGCATCACAGCCAGCAATCAAATTAACAAATCACCTTTCTAATCTTGCTTTGCTGATAATGAGTGTTCCGCTTAAATTACGCCTCCTATTCTCACAAATATAAAAACGACGGTGTAAATGTAATGAGCACTAAAGGCAGAGGCTTGTTTTGCACTCATGTTTAAAGTGCTTCAATTATGCAACAGCAACTCGAAAGCTTCAACTAAACTCTTTTCTGTTTGCAGGATCCTGAGCGCCGGTGAACTGAGGCAGGAGATTTAAAAACGAGAGAGAATAAGAGACGAGCACTTTCGACTGACCCAGATACTGTCTCTCCTCTGGGATTGATGTTACAACAACATTCACTCGCATCCCAACACCAGCCCGACCTGCTCCGGTCCGGATACACACATCTGAAGCCAAACGTCAGCGACATCAACATTCATCCAGCTCGGATTGTCTCATTTTGAGATCAACATGAAATCAAGACTGAAATTTTGTTTCATATCCATTATGAACGATTCATCAGTGCATAAAATTAGTAATGCAATCTTAATGGTTTAGACCGAAAAAGTTTTGAAATGTGCCAAAATCGTGGAACGAAATAGTGACAAGGATTAATTATTTTTTATCTTTTTTATAGATAAAAAATAGTGACATGGATTTAATGCATTAAAATAATGCATTATAACGCAAAAAATTATTTGCGGTCTTTATTATGTGCAAAAAAAAAAAAAAAAAAAAAAAAAATGATGATAATAAACCAAATTACCAAGAAAGATAGAAATATAATATATATATATATATATATATATATATAAATTAAGATATATATATATATTTTTTTTAAGTAAATATATATTACATTATATTTTTAACCTGATGTCTTCATTATTTAATGTATGTTTGAATAAATCTAAGCGTTTCAACAACAAATTGGAGTAGACACAATTATATAATTAATAAATGTGTTATGAAAAATGCTTATTTGCAATTTAAATATCTATATACATCTTTTATTTGAGTGTTGATTATTAAATAAATTTGATTTATTTAATAAACTCCTCAAAAATGCCTCCTCATTTCCCGTTTTCACATTAAATATCTTTTTTTCACTGGAAAACAGCCTCACAGGGACATTAAACCAGTTGAATAATTACTCACTTTTTTTCCATTACAACTTCAGATACTTTTTTCACTTCAGCAAACTGGAACACAGTATGCTGATGCAATTTATTATTAAAATGGTGCACTATTGCAAACAAAAAGAGGAATTAAACTGATCCATCATGTTTTATAGAGGAAAAAATAGAAACACGAGCCTCACTGAGCAATGACAAACTTCAGCTCTTTATGAACATCTAAACTTATAATTAATAGATCTGAAGTGTCTGAGCTTGACAAGAGCAGATTTCATTTGAATAGACATACTTTCTTAAAATTACAACATGAGCATTTTTTATGAGAGCAGAACAGAACTAAACCGAATTCTTGTGTGAAATTCCCAGGGTTATTATAGTCAACTAAAACCATAAAACAAATGTTTTATTATTGTTTAATTATCTCATTTTCATTTAGTTTAACTTAAAATAACTAAAACTGAAATCAAATTAATAATACATTTATTTATTTAACAAACAAAAACTAAATAAACATCCTTAAAAAATACTTTAAATAAAATAAATTTAGAAATAAAGTATTGAAAAAAAAAATGTTTTATTTTGCCATAGCAAATTTTAACATTTTCATTTAGTTTAACTTAAAATAGTTAAAACTGAAATCAAATTAATAATAAAAAAAAAAATTGCAAAAATTTTAACTAAACTTAGAAAATAGAAAAAACTAATTCTATATATAATAGATATATAATATAATGCTATAATATTATGATTATTTTACTTAATGATAGTAAAATAACGAGCACACGGCTGAAATGAGGATGCAAACTTTCTGAAAGGCCTGAAAGCGGATGAATTATTAATTACCGAATCTGTGCGACGCCGCTGGAACGACACAGTCCACCTGTCCCTCCCCTCCGAAATGAAATTAGACAAATCAAATTGTACATTTTCATATAAATTAGCGTCCGGCTGTCGAGGGTCCGTCTCGCCTGTTGGTTTGTTTCAGAGAGACTGTAAAAGTTGGCAGACCAGCAACATTTCCAGTTTGATATAAATAGGCCCCATAATTCTGGAAGTGCTCAGATCTGGCACAGGCGAGAGGGGATTTCTAAATTACAATCCGCTGGTCCGACGCCAGACTCATCAGTCAATATGGGCCGAAGCCTGTCTGTGCCAAACGCCAAACACAGACAAAGAGCTTCTCTTCCTCGCCATCGCCGACAGGGAAGATCCTCGTCTTTAAGAGGATCCGTTTGACTCCAGCCTGATCAGGAATTCTAATATAAGTGCATGAAAAATTCATATGGAAAAACTCAAGATAACCGGCTACTGTATTCACTTCGTAATGTCTTAACACATTTAATTAAAATGAGTTCAAAAGCCATACCGCAGGACACTTATGTCCCCTCTCGCTCTCCTCTTGACTGAATTTGAAAGAAAATGTGCATAACTTATCTGTGGAGTTGTAGCGTGTGATATTTGCTCTGGTACAGCGGAGCCACAGAATCAATGTGTGTAACAGATCAATTTGCATTTGCAAATGTCACGGACACCCAGGTCAAGGCCACCAGCAGGTTAAAGGTCACCGGCTGTTTTAGATCAAACATCTCATGGAAGTGTGGGATCTTTAACTAGAACCATTAAAAGAATATAAGAGCATATTTGTTCATTCAAATATAATAAATTAAAATAGAAATAGAATAAAATATATATAAAAATGTAAGTTATTTTATTTCAGCTAGATGCCAAGGAAACATTTCTCATTTCTGATGTACTAAAATAACTAAAACTGAAAAAATAAAAATAAAAATAATAATAATTTGTTTAAAAAAAGGCAAAAAATTACCAAGATTCAAATGAAGACAGAAAATATAAAAATAAAAAAAACCAATTCAAAATATCAATAAAAATTATAATAATATCTCAGTAATACTAAAATAACACTGGCCCGTAACATAACTCAAACAAAAATTGATAGAAAGATATTTAATAATAAATATGACAAAAAACAACGAAAGTACTAAAATTTAAATGAAAACAGAACATTTAAAAATAAAAACTAATTCAAAATATTAATAAAAACTGTAGTAATATCTCAATACTACTAAAATAACAATTACCAGTAAAATAACTAAAACTGAAATAAAAATTAATAAAAAGATATTTTTAAAAATATTATAAAAATGACAAAAAATCTGAAAATATATATATAAAAAATATTTTACATATTAATAAAAACTATAATATAACACTGGCCGGTAAAATAACTAATGGAAATTAATAAAACGTTTTTAAAATTATAATAAAAATGACAAAAAATAACAACAAAATTGCTAAAATTAAAATGAAATCTGAAAATATAAAAACTAAAACGAATTCAATATATTAATAAAACTATAATAATGTCTCAATAACACTAAAATAACCCTGGCCAGTAAAATAACTACTACAACTAAAATAGAAATAAAAGTAATAAAAAGATATACAGTATATATATAAACATAACATATTATATATATATATATATTAAAAATTACAAAACAACAAAATTACTAAAATTAAAAATATTTTTTAAAAAATAAAGATACTTATTTTCAAATTAAAATAGAAAAATATAAACTAATTCAAAGAATAAATAAAATCTATAATGATATTTCAATAATTCTAAAATACTGGCCAGACAGAAAGAAAAAAACTAGCAACCTTCAACATGTTTAAAAACACTCAGCAACTATAATTAGCAACTACATACATAAAAAGAGTCTCTTTAATATCTCATGTATTTCTTCTAGACAGTGATGAGATTAAATGGAGCATCTGCCAATATTCCTGTCTCTAACTCAAATGTGCCAAGATGATCAAGTCCAGCATCAAACGTCAGATCTCAGTCTGAGCTCATCAAACGATCTGAGCATGTCTTTACCTTCATTCTATAGTTCTATACTCTCACTGGATGACAACTACGGACTCATTTCTGCATTATTATTTCTACCAAACAATTTTCAGACAATATAATTGAGATCTCCGTTAAGTCTCCCTGAGATATGAAAGAGATGCATGTGGAAGGAAATAGATGTCATGTACATGTATCCCGTGGATCCCGTTTTCCACCGTAACGCCAGAGCTTCTCCTGGCTGTAATACAGTGAATCATGACAGTAATGGATCACTCAGATGACAGATGATGGTCCTGTCACAGTTCTGCTCGGAAACCTGATCAAACGCACTTTATCCAGACGTACAGTCGCCTGGAACTGGCCTTATAATGGGGTTTGTATCGCACAATTACACTGAGAGAGAGAGAGAGAGGGGGGGGGGGGGGAGTGATCACTATTACAGCATTAGATCAGACTATTTCACTAGATTCCAACAACTAGAACCAAATTTTATGGCATTACCAAATTCAGAAAAATTAAATCATATTTTGGGAGAGAACTCCAGCTCAATCACAACAGCAGCAAAATATGTGGCAGCCTGCCACAAACTACGAGAGTCAGCCAGTGGACAAAACTAAAGTCAGAATCATTCTCATCTTGTCTGAATGTTGGTACTAATGTACAAAGGTGTTTTTTCTTTTTTTTTTTTTTTTTTTTTTTTGTTTATATAAATGTATTCATGCATTTGTTTACTGATTGATTTATTGAATTTATTGATTATTTGTGTATGTAATGTCCATTTATGTAATGGCCAATGCTTTGGCAATACTGTACAAGTCATGCCAATAAAGCTCATTTGAATTTGAATTTGAATTTGAATTTGAGAGAGAGAGAGAGAGAGAGAGAGGGGGGGGGGGGGGGGGAGAGAGAGAGAGAGAGAGAGAGAGAGAGACCTATTGTATCACTATGCTGACTAGTGTAAAACATTCACCAATATACGTGCATTTGTAGGTCACATTTCAGACAAAGATAGATAGATAGATAGATAGATATTTTATTACTGTCTGCTCACATGTCTTTGAACTTTAATAGAGAAGCTAGAAGTTTTTGGATGGATGGATGGATGAAAAGAAAGATGGATGATAGAAGGATGGATGAATAGAAAGATGGATGAACGGATGGATGGATGGATAAAAGGATGGATGATGGATGGATGAATAGATGGATGGATAGTAGGATGGATGAATAGAAAGATGGATGATAGAAGGATGGATGAATAGAAAGATGGATGAGCGGATGGATGGATGGATGAAAAGAAAGATGGATGAACGTATGGATGGATGGATGGATGGATGAATAGAAAGATGGATGAACGGATGGATGGATGGATGGATAAAAGGATGGATGGATAAAAGGATGGATGATGGATGGATGAATAGAAAGATGGATGGATGGATGGATGGATGGATAGAAGGATGGATGAATAGGAAGACACACACACACACACACACTAACAGCGCTGAACATCCTGACGTCACACAGAACAACAGTCTGGATCTGAAGGCCAGCGAGTGTGTGTGAGTGTGTGTGAGTGTGTCGTGTCACAGCGACTCCTGACGCTGAAGATCTGCAACCTTGAGCTCAAACCTCAGCTGGAGTCTCAGCGTTGAACACACACTCGCGAGTGTGAGCATCAAATATTAATACGCTCTGATACACGTAAAAATCCTGCATCTCCCCGAGTGTCTTCTGCTGATGAATTATTTGCAGCAACATCAAGGTCTGTTCCTGTGTGAGTAACAGATTTCACTGGCGCTGGACAGACTAAACAAACAAAAAAAATTTTTTTTTCTTTTTTTTTAAATGAAAAATAAAAGTATGAATTAGTTATTATTAATTAATTAATGAATACAACTAATTATATGAAAGTTTTGAATATTTTATTGTGATTAGTCAATCAGGCTGACAATCAAAAAGTTGTAAAATTAATAAATTGAAAAATATATACTTTTTTTATGATTACATAAAAAGATTATATACACAAGATTATATACAAGATTCATATAAAAAATAAAATTCATGAATATATATATATATATATATATATATATATATAAATGTAAATCATGTAAAATATATGTAAATGATAAATAAAATTATTAAACGACTTTAATTTTTTTTTAAATGTGATTAAAAATATTTTAAAATATTAAATGAAAAGTAAAATTATAAATTAGTTTTATTTCTTAATTATATAATGAATTATAATATGATTTTTTTTAAATGATAAATAAAATTATTATTAATATAATAATTATTATCTAAATTATTTTTTTTAGAATTAATTCAAAATACATGATTTAATTAATAAAATGTAAAATGGTTCAAATTAAAATGCAAAATTAAAAGTAAAATTATTAATTTTATTTATGAACTAATGAATAACTGATTATAATATGGAAATGTGTAATACTTTATTTTAATACATATTGTGTGTATATATATGTATGTGTGTGTGTGTGTGTGTGTGTGTGTGTGTGTGTGTATGGGTTATATATAAAACACTATAGTATTTTCTTTGACATGCTGTGAATCCTAAATGACTCTTTCGCTGCACTGTGTTGCTGGACCAACGAATCCGAGTCGGACATCTGATCCACACCTCAGCGGCCAGATGTGTAATCAGGTTTGACTTTAAACCACAAGGCCCGTCAATTCTGGTGAACCGAGGTGAAGCAGAGACCTGAGAGAGTCCGCCCGATGTCAAAGTCAATGCAAACACACACATCTGTCAGGAAAGACCCGCTTCTGTCCTCCAAACACAGCAGATGTTTGCAACCAAACGGATCATTCACAGCGATTCTGAACCTGATCACTGCACTGAACACTCACACACACACGCAAATATGCAAAAGGTCAAAAAATATATTGTTGGTTTAACTTAAAAAAGTAAGTTACCTGATTGCCTTAAAATTCTGAGTTCACTGAAATTAAATATTTGAGGAAACACAATGAAGGAAATTGGTTTAATTAATAGAAACTCTAAATATTATGTTATCTGAACCACATTAATTAAGCTGATTTTACAAAAGATAAAAAGTTGTGATAACAGTGTTGAAGACACCAATCACAGAGCTCAAAAGGCATGATTGACAGGTCAGCCATCCAATCAGATGGCTTTACCACTTTCCACATTCAATAAGCGCCTTGTGTATAAACTGGAGTAAATCAGCTTTGCAAACCTCTCAGCGATAATGCGGGAATGTATTGAACCTTTCTAATAATTACTTAAATGGACGAGACTGTGTGTTTGTGTAAGTCTGTGTGACCTTGCAACGTCCATCTCGCTTTTGTGGTTTACAGATTAACTAAATGTACAATGGCCCCATGTATTGAATGGTCATTACTTAGTGCTTTTAGGTAATGAAAAATATAATGGTGTGTTGCATATGAATGCCGAACCCCAAGGAGCACTATAACCAAAACATTAAACACAGAGCTAACAGAGTCTTGCAGCTCGACCAGATGAATAACCACATTTCCTGAGGAATATTCTAGCAGAGCTTGCTAATGCAAAAGTTGCCGTCGTGATCCTGTGGGTGGTTGTTTACGAAGCCAAGTCAAGAGTCTCAAAAACTATAGCAGTGTTTGCTGATGAACAGAATGAGAAATCCACACGTTTGTTCCGCTCGTGTGAGCCAGGAGACGCACATCACAGTTCAAATCGCAGCGACATTAAACTCTTGGATTACAATGTACAGAGCATTCTGTATGGGTCCTTAATGACAAAACACCACCTTAAAAAGTTCAATCAAAACTGAAAATCATCATTTATTCGCGTTCACACACATTAACGGGACGATAACAATAAAGATATAGATCTAAAAATCAATCTAAATGTAAAAGAATAGCAGAGTTTACAGCACAACTATAACGGCACAGATATCATCCAGCTGATGAACGATAAAAACATTGACAGCCAATCAGAATCCAAGAGCTCGAGCATTTAAAGAGACAGGCGTCATAAACTGAAGCGTGTGCTTATTATAAGAGAACGATATCGTCTGCTGGTGTGGACGCTTATCAATATAGTTTTCATTCTTGGTCTTAACTTGTCTTAAAGTCCCCCTGTGGTGTAAATCCAGCTTTTAATGTTGTTTATGTGTCTATGTGGTGTGTTTAATATGCTTTAAGACAAACCATGTGTAAATTCATAAGTCGACACCATTGCTGAGTATTTCCTCCTTAAAACTGCAGTGAACCAAAGACAGTCTCAAAAACACGCTTTGAAATCGCTGGTGTTTCTGACGTCACAAACTACCTTGTAACCAATCAGATCAACGTGTTATCGTCAACCAGTGGATCTCTGAGCTGAGTGAGTGAGTGGAGGCGGGGCTCATTTGCATATTCATAGAACCGCGCATACTAAATGAGGCAAGGGTGTCGAGTTACATTCAAGATATTTTAAGGCATGAAGAATGTTTTTCAAGGAAAACATTTTTAAATATATAATTTTGGTGACTTTATTTCTTCACTGGAAACCCCGAAAGAGACTCTCCAAAGAATGAAATTAGCTGATCTCTCTCTCCGTTGATCAAATGCAGCCCAGCAAAGCTGATTATGCAAAAAAAAAAAAAGTGGGCTCATAAGTCAGTTACATGTCATTAACAGAAGCAGCGTCACCAGGGGTCTCATTTATAAACCTGTGTGTAGGATCCTCACTAGAAGTGTGTGTGTGCGCCCGAAAGCCAAATATGGCGTACGCAAAAAATATTCAGACTTATAAAAGCGTGCGTACGCCAGAACCTGCGCAGAATTCCCTTTATAAATCCCAGTCAGCGGAGGAATGTTCACACATGCGTCTCCTCCCGGAAATAACCATATCTGAAGCTTACAACGCCTAGTTTTACTATCCATATCTTCATTTGCATATGCATATTCATCCACGTGATAACATGTTTAACGGTACAAGACATTTGGAAAATATGAGATACAGATGTGCGTCACATTACATTGCTAAAAATAATTTAGTAGCCTATCCTTGCCTTGTTTTTTTAATAATAAATCAAATAGTATAAAATACATTTCAGAGAAAGTTTTTCTCAATCTCATCCACTGGCCAAATAGTATTTTTAATTTCTTTATATTTTTAATGGGAACAGATAGGCCTTGTTGTGCATTATTGATCATTATTTGCGCGAAAATATTTCCTCAGACCATATCATGCACTAGTTAAAACATTAAAACACAGCATGCCACAGGAAAAGTGTTCAAACGCATTCACTACAAATATTTATATTTATTATAATATAAAAAAAATGTGTAACTTCTTGGTAATGATTTCATGTAATTTAAGTGCTTAACTCCATTAATGAGAATGGTATATTTAATCTAAATGTGTATATTAGATGTAGCCTAAAGCATAGTTTAAATCATTATTTTATTTTAATTTAAACTGTTATTGTGTTAAATTTAAATTGTGAACATGCACTGTATTTATGATTAGGACTCATAATGAAGATTTAAAGTGGTTTTCCTTCATCAGCCGTCAGTCCCTCAGAGTTTGCGTACAGGTGCGCAAATTTTCCCATCAAGTTTGTTTTTATAAATCACAACTTAAGCGTCGGAAGTGAAAGCCTCTTTCGGGGACTGTTTTGTGCGTATACGCAACGGTTATAAATGAGGCCCTTGAGCCGGTAGAGATTCTGAACCATTCTCTCAGTGTCACTCTCTCGCTGTACACACACGTTGGTGTGATGAGATCTGATGTGGCGTTCAGTCGGAACATTACACACCTGCTGAAGGGAGTCTGGGCTCTTTACGAGAGGAGAATAATTCATGACACTCAAAAAAAAAAAGATGTCCCATATTCATGCCATCACACATTAACGGGACAGTAAATGAGCTGCAGACACAGAAACCCAATGATCAGGCGACGATACACACATTTTCAGGAACAGTCACTGGTAAAACATCTACTCTTTAAAAAAGAAATATGTATATGTTGCTTGCAAATTTGTTTCATAAGAATACTTTGGAACACTTTAGAAAAGCCAACGATGGATTAGTGTTATCATTAACTAAAACTAATACAATTAAAAATCCACCCATCATGAGTGGACACGCCCCCTACTGTTGATTGGCTCACTCTCTCCTCCTGCATCATGAGTGGACATGCCCCCTACTGCTGATTGGTTCACTCCCTCTCCTCCTCCATCATGAGTGGACACGCCCCCTACTGCTAATTGGTTCACTCTCTCTCCTCCCCCATCATGAGTGGACACGCCCCCTACTGCTGATTGGTTCACTCTCTCTCCTCCCCTGTCATGAGTGGACACGCCCCCTACTGCTGATTGCCTCACTCTCTCTCCTCCTCCATCATGAGTGGGCATGCCCCCTACTGCTGATTGGCTCACTCTCTTTCCTCCTCCATCATAAGTGGACACGCCCCCTACTCCTGATTGGCTCACTCTCTCTCCTCCCCCATCATGAGTGAACACGCCCCCTACTGCTGATTGGCTCACTCTCTCTCATCCTCCATCATGAGTGAACACGCCGCCTACTGCTCATTGGCTCACTCTCTCCTCCTCCATCATGAGTGGACACGCCCCCTACTGCTGATTGGCTCACTCTCTCTCCTCCCCCATCATGAGTGAACACGCCCCCTACTGCTGATTGGCTCACTCTCTTTCCTCCTCCATCATAAGTGGACACGCCCCCTACTCCTGATTGGCTCACTCTCTCTCCTCCCCCATCATGAGTGAACACGCCCCCTACTGCTGATTGGCTCACTCTCTCTCCTCCCCCATCATGAGTGAACACGCCCCCTACTGCTGATTGGCTCACTCTCTTTCCTCCTCCATCATAAGTGGACACGCCCCCTACTCCTGATTGGCTCACTCTCTCTCCTCCCCCATCATGAGTGGACACGCCCCCTACTGCTGATTGGCTCACTCTCTCTCCTCCCCCATCATGAGTGGACACGCCCTTGCTCTCTCTCTTTAAATGAACACTGAAATGGAAAAAGTTTTTACATTATCTCCCAGCAAGGGCTAACTGGACAGCACGAACTACAGTACATGCTAAATGTGTGTACAATGCTAATAACACCAAGCTAAACATGTTTATATCCATTTCTAAAATCTATAATGTTATCTTGTCTGTTTAACATTCCCTCTCCACTCAATCTGTGAAGTTTACTCCATTTTCAAAATTCAGAAGCTCATGGTTCAAAGAATGAGTCATCAGCTGTTCCCGAACTCCAGGAAGCCAAACGTGGGATGAAACTCTGCTACTGATGCATATTCAACGAGAGCTGGTGATCTGAGGCTAAACGAGCGATGTAAACCACTGTCAATGAACAACAACACAGTTTTCCACTCCACTGCGCTACTTTTCCATTGATTTCCATGTAAACACGAGCTGAAATGTTTGACTGTCGGCCCTAGAAAAAGAAAAGGTTCTATATGGAAACTTAAAGGGTTCTGTCAGGTGATCATTTTATGGATTTAGTTTTAATGCATTCATTTTTATTCATTTGTATGAATTAAGCAGCTCGTAAACATACTATATCACTAGAATGAAACAATGAAATAATCTGTTAAACATGAAAGTATCATGTAATAATTTAAGATATTTCTCCTTTTTGGAATAAAATTGAGCATTCAATTTAAGCTTTTTTTCTAAGTGTGTATAAACTCACTGTTGTGCATTAAATGTCCATCACCAAGGGCAAAAAATAAATATCTTGCACAATACAGCTATCATAAACAAAAACACTACTAATAAATAGAGCATAGCACTGTTGATATTGTCACAAAATGTAAATATACTGTATTATCACCCAGCTCTATATATAAATTTTGATATACAAGTATGCCCAACTTCATTTACATACATATATAGCCGTGCTTGATTGCTTATATTCTCACAAAATGTAAACTACAGTATATATAGCCCAGATCTAATCTAATAAATGTGATTATAAGGCATGAAGATATTAATATATCATAACCTTTAACATGCATGGAAGCCCATTTCCGCCACATAAGAAAAAAATATGCCCTGGTAAATCATAATTTTGAAATGATGACATACTAATTCATTAGTTGAAATTGTGACATAAAAAATTAAATTATGAGATTAAAAAGCCCCAAAAAAGGATAAAAATCGAAATTGACATTTATGTCAATGATTTAAAAAGTCATAATTATGATGAGATAAAAAGTCAAAAGTATGATTATGAGATAAATAATGACATAAGTCAAAATTATGAATAGACTAATAATAATTTAGACTATTGTGTCATAACTTTGACTTTGAATGTCATATGTTTGACTTTTTAGGTCATAATTTTGACATGCTATAATGCGATTTAGTATTTCATAATTGCAACTTTTTTTTGTCACAATTATGACTATTCGATTTTAACTCATTGATTCATCTCATAATAATGATTGACCAAAGCATGTTTTTTAGTGTGTGTGTTGGAAACGGGCTTCCATAAACATGTAAAGCTGCTTTGAAACAATATGTATTGTGAAAAGCGCTAAACAAATACATTTGTCTTGACTGGATATTTGTGAATGAGAGTGATCTTGGCGCTGCCGAAGCCGGCTGATTAGAGCTCGCTAGGCCATAATAAATGGTTGTAATTAAGTTAAGTGCGACACGGAGCCCTAATTGATCAACACACTGACACCAGGTGTCTACGCCTCAGATCCAGTTACAGTGTAAAGGGTCCTTCAGTGAGGAGTGACACACACACAGATCTGTGTGACCTTGCACACCGGCGTTCACGTCTCAATTCCCCTGATTGACACCAACTGTTCTCAGATCACTGGATACACTTCCCAAAGCTCCCTGTTTTTTCCTTGTTAGCGCAGAGACGGAAAGATCAGATTTGTGCTGTCTTGCACACACGCACACATGCACACACACACACACACACACACACACACACACACACACACACACACACACACACACACACACACACACACACACACACACACGCACACACACTATCACACATACACTCTCCCTCTCTCTCTCTCACACAGACACACACACACATGCACACACACACACACACTTTCTCAATCATACACTCTCACACACTCTCTCTCACACATACATGCACTCTCTCACACACACACTCACACACATACACACACACTCTCTTATAAGCACACACACACACACACACACACACACACACACTCTCTCACACACATACACACACACTCTCTTATAAGCACACACACACACACACACACACTTTCTCACACATACACACACACACACTCTCTTATAAGCACGCACACACACACACACACACACTCTCACACACCCACTCTCACACACTCTCACACACACACACACACACACACACACACAGACACACACACACACACACACACACAAACACACTCACGCACACACACACACACACACACACACACACACACACACACACTCTCACACGCACACTCTCTCTCACACACACACTCTCTCTCTCTCGCACAAACACACTCTCACACATACACACACACACACACACACACACTTACTCTCTCACAACCACACTCTCACACACACACACACACACACACACGCACGCACAAACGCACACTCTCACACACATACACTCACACACATACTCACTCTCTCTCTCACACACACACACACACACACACACACACACTCTCTCTCTCACACACACTCACACATACGCACACTCTCTCTCTCACACACGCACACTCTCTCTCTCTTACACACACACACACTCTCTCTCTCACTCTCTCTCACTCACACACACACACACACCTCTACCTGTGAGAAGATGAATGAGTGTTGTCAGTAAGTGCGTGCAGGGCGACTTCACACTGGGAGAATAAGGGCATTATCTCCCTCAGAACTCCTGACGATGCAAAACCACACAGAACCTCATTAAACACCGAGTGGAAACAAATCTCTCATTTTTGGTGTCATTTTTCCAATTTTATTGGTATCAACTAAACATCTGTATCATCCGAACACAACACAATAAGCTTACACCTCGTCTTTGCGATAACTGTGTGTTTACATCGCTGAGTTCTTCTCATCTCAGCCGGGATCGTATTGATGTCAACACACAAAAAGCAACATTATTCTTTGGAAAGGCTCATAAGAGGCCCAAACTATTTTATGCGAGCTCTTGAAATAAGATCAAAAAAAGTTTTTCGCAATATTCAAAGTCCTCTGAAAGTCATATATTTTGTTTTGCTCTTCAAACACAGAAAGTAAGTTCCTAAGGGAACATTTCCCCTGTGCAGAAGCTCTCAAATCTCTCTTTAAATACGATGCAGAACATCTGACATCAATCATGTCAGTAATCAATATTCTCAAGATTTTCAGACTTAATTTTACACTTGAGGGTTAGAGTTAACCTTGGCCATGTTAATTAGTTGGTCTGTTGATTTGTTATTGATGATAAATGCATGTTCAAAGTTGAAAACAGTTTTTGTATTTTAGTGGAAACTGTTATACGTTTTATTTTTCAAGATGCTTTGATGAACAATAAGTTCAAAAGAACAGAATTTATTTGAAATAGAATCTTTTGTAACATTATAAATGTCTTTACTGTCACTTTTAATCCATTTAATGCATCCTTGCTGAATAAAAGCAAGTCAAACATGTTGTACTGAATACGTAAATAAAGACATGTAAACGTATGAATACATAAACGTGAGGAAAGAGAAAAATGTATTAAATTAAATGACTAAATAGAATTAACTTGATAAGAATGCATACAAATCATACATACGTATACATGTCATATACCTATATAAACACACATCCATAAAGAGAAACTATATGTACATATATAATTATACATATGTGCAATACTTATACTTACACAAAATTATTAAAATACTTACAAAGATGTGAATGCCATATATGGATTGCTGTAAGCCCCGCCCTCTCTCCTCATTGGTTACAGTGTGTTGACTGACAGGCTGTGGCCAAGCGTACCATGCAAGTGCTGAAAAGTGAAGCCAAAATGTCTCGATCGCCCCCCGGTGGCTGGTCCCAGTATAGCTCATAAACCCAGAGTCTCGATCGCCCCCCGGTGGCTGGTCCCAGTATAGCTCATAAACCCAGAGTCTCGATCGCCCCCCCCCCCCCCCCCCCCGGTGGCTGGTCCCAGTATAGGTCATAAACCCTGAGTCTCGATCGCCCCCCGGTGGCTGGTCCCAGTATAGCTCATAAACCCAGAGTCTCGATCGCCCCCCGGTGGCTGGTCCCAGTATAGCTCATAAACCCAGAGTCTCGATCGCCCCCCGGGGGCTGGTCCCAGTATAGCTCATAAACCCAGAGTCTCGATCGCCCCCCGGTGGCTGGTCCCAGTATAGCTCATAAACCCAGAGTCTCGATCGCCCCCCGGTGGCTGGTCCCAGTATAGCTCAAAATCCCAGAGTCTCGATCGCCCCCCGGTGGCTGGTCCCAGTATAGCTCATAAACCCAGAGTCTCGATCGCCCCCCGGTGGCTGGTCCCAGTATAGGTCATAAACCCAGAGTCTCGATCGCCCCCCGGTGGCTGGTCCCAGTATAGCTCATAAACCCAGAGTCTCGATCGCCCCCCGGTGGCTGGTCCCAGTATAGCTCATAAACCCAGAGTCTCGATCGCCCCCCGGTGGCTGGTCCCAGTATAGCTCATAAACCCAGAGTCTCGATCGCCCCCCGGTGGCTTGTTCCAGTATAGCTCATAAACCCAGAGTCTCGATCGCCCCCCTGGTGGCTGGTCCCAGTATAGCTCATAAACCCAGAGTCTCGATCGCCCCCCGGTGGCTGGTCCCAGTATAGCTCATAAACACAGAGTCTCGATCGCCCCCCGGTGGCTGGTCCCAGTATAGCTCATAAACCCAGAGTCTCGATCGCCCCCCTGGTGGCTGGTCCCAGTATAGCTCATAAACCCAGAGTCTCGATCGCCCCCTGGTGGCTGGTCCCAGTATAGCTCATAAACACAGAGTCTCGATCGCCCCCCGGTGGCTGGTCCCAGTATAGCTCATAAACCCAGAGTCTCGATCGCCCCCCGGTGGCTGGTCCCAGTATGTGATGGAATGTGACGTCATGATTGACAGCTGTGATTGACAGCTGTGATTGACAGCTTCTCTAAACGAAGTCACCGAGGCACCAACAGACTTTTTGGGGGATTTTCGGGATGAGATTGGAGCTTCAACTTTAATTTACATGTCCATAACTGTTTATTTCACACAGTAAACTTTGTACTAACCGTTTCTGCGGGAGTGAGGGCGGGACCTTGATACCTCGGCTCCACACACGCACACTCACTACAGCACAGAAGCAGGTCCCAGATCAGTGCAAGACGTCAGGACTTTGGTGGCTTCACTTTTCACCAATGGAAGAGAGTGAAGGGGCGTCATCCATCTTTTTTTACAGTCTCTGGTTGTGGCGTATTCCTCCTGCACTCTCCCTCTCCTCGTTCTCCCACTCTAATCCTTTTCCGAGCGTATCACATTACGCTATTCTTCCCTTTAATACACATTAATAGTGCTGATATCTGCTGCCGTCTCCTCTGCCAACACAAACACTCTCAAAGCTTAACAAAGCTGCTTTACCTCACTGAGTCTAGCAGAGCAGATTCATAATTCCTCCTCATCCACGGCTGTTTAAAGGTCCCATATTGTCAAAAATGAAATTTCCGGGCTTTTTTTCATGATAGCAGAGGTCTAGGGGCAATGCAACTACCATATAAGTTTCAATACAGTCAATCCACAGACAAATGCACACAGCCTGCATACAGTAAAGTAGCTGTGCCTTTTCACGAGCCGTTGTGACTTCCGTATAAATGTGAAATAGAAAAAAAATCAAAATAGAAATATCTAAAAATAAAACAAATAAATTGTTATTCATATGTTGCACAAAAGCAACAAGAATAACTAAAACTAAATAAAAACGGTTTACAGGCCAGAATGAGTTTCTATTTATAAGATGTTTGCAGCGTTGAGCAATGTAGCCAATCACAGACATGTGTGTTGATTTCTTGAACACAGTGGTTTGTGGTTTCAGTGGTTTGTGAATGTTTATGCTTTAATAACAAATAATTTATCACCATCATTACAGGTGTTTTATTTACCTTACTTGAGAGCATCACCAAGCCACATCAGGCTACAGCACACATGACCCTAGTAACCTGTGATTGGCCTGGCCGTGCGTCACTCAGAAAACAACAGGCCAATCAGAAGAGAGGCTCATGAATATTAATTAGACAGGCCAAAATTGACCTGTTCTTGGCAGAGCTCCTGAGAAAGGAGCTGTGAAAATATATTGAAATGGTTTTTGATAGTTATACCGCAAATATATATCTTAAGGACATCAAAACCTAAAAGAAAACTTCAGAAGGTGTACAATACGGGACCTTTAAGGCCTTGTCCACACCAATACCTTTTCATTTGAAAACGCATCTTTTTCTCTCCGTTCTGGCCTTCCGTCCACACTGAGACTGCGTTTTTATTCATGAAAACAAAGCTTTTGAAAACGCTCTCCAAAGCGGATACATTTGAAAACGCTGTTTTGTATAAATTTGTTTAGTTATACATTGATTTAGTTATACATTGAAGCTGTTTTGTTATACACTGTAGTGTGGACTGTCAAAACGGAGGTATTTAAAAACGATGACGTAAGTTTAGTCATGTGACGCATATTGTACCAATAGATATTGATGTTTATACCAGTATTGTGCCTGTTATGTGCTATTCACCTTCACACTGTTGCTAAAATGTTACTTTACACACTCTTCATATCACAGTCCTGCAAATATGACAAAAAATGTACTTGCATTTGCTGTTCTGCGGTAAAACATGAGAGCCGTTGCGTTTTAAACCAAACTGAGTGCGACCTGGACGTGCTTCAGTGAATGATGAGATATTTTGCTAAATAAAATTATCCTGCCAGAGGAATAGCACAATAACTTTATTTATTGTTCTGTCTGTATCATCTCAGTGAGCTTTTGTGAGGGTTTACACATGTACAGGTGACTTTAACGTTTACCGATGTTTGTCAGAAACTTTTGGAAAACGCCTGAAAACGCTAGTGTGGACGGAGAGCGTTCTTAAACGAAAACTGTGTCCGGATTAATGTAGATTAATGTAACGCAATGCCAGCGTTGTGTTTTTTTCAGTTGAGACGCTTTGCTTGTTATGATATGGAATATCCGCGAAAGTGTTACTAGTATCTCATTTCACACATATTTTGTTTCTGTGTTGATTCTGTATTAAAATGTCGATACAATGTAACATTTTCTCTGGCTCTTGTTTTAAATTATTCTTTTCCCGTTATTATGCTTCTTGTTGTCGTCTGTTGACGTTGTACAAGCAGAATGTGGCGGTTGGTCAGTGTGGTATTAGTCCCGCCCCTCCTCCACTGTGATTGGACGGTTGGGTAAAAAGTGACAGTGATGAGCGCTGCGTTTTACCCAAAGTTGAACATTCTTCAACTCTCGGCGACCTGTGAAAAACACCGAGCGCTTCAGCGTGAAAAAGACGCTCAGTGCCTCGCTACGCTCATGCCGTTTTAAAAACGCGGCGCTCCCATTGAAAGAAAGCGCTTTGGTGGACACACGGCCTAAGTGGATGTTTACACAACACCGTTTTCAACTAAAAACGTAACAATTTTTATGCGTTTTGGCCGTTCAATTACACGACAACGGCGTTTTGGGTGCCTGAAAATGCACAAGGTCTCTGTATAAACAACAAAAACGCGAATCTCTGAAGACGATGGCGTCACGCACATGCATATTACGTGTTCAGTGTTACATCGCCATCTAGTGGCCTGGCAGCAGAATAGAGGGGTTTTAGTCGTTTTGGCGGATCCGTGTGAATGGGGATCGCTTTGAGAATGGTGTTGTCTGAACGCGGCAAACTCAAAGGATAAACTTCTCCGTTTTAAGCACATCGTTGTCGTGTGAACGCTCCCTTAAAGCTACACTGTGTAATTTTTTAAGTTGATTCTTAGCAAAAAACACTTTGTTCTTTCAAAAATATATGTGCTCATTAATGTGTAATTACTTGTACCAACTAATCAAGTATTCTCGTAAGCGTAGAATCTGCCATTTATAATACATATGAGCGAGTCGCTCGAACGGCGGCAGCCATGTTGCGCCTCCATCTTGAAAATACGTTAGACAAAGAGGGACATAGCTGGAAATTCAAGCTTCACCTTTCGCATTTTTACACAGTGGCACCGTGACGAATGCGAGAGGGAGATTACTCGCGTGCTAATTTTCTCAGGTGTTTTCTAGAAGTTTGATCAGGGAGTGACAGCAGAGGTCGAATCGAGTCCTGACCAGATATCCAACAGAAAACAAGCAAACACACAGTTTGAAAGTGAGCTTCATGTATTATTCACACTAGCGGCTCTAAACTTCAGTCTTTGGGGAATTGTCTGACATCCCAGATGAATAATTAAGCTCTGACCTTTTATCCTCATTAAAGGTGATGTGGGGGGGGAAGAGTTTTCCGACTCGCAGACAAGCTGTCCGGAACAGCACTGGACTCAAACGACACGACACACACACACACACACACACACACACACACACACACACACACACACACACACACACACACACACACACACACACACACAGACTCTCACATACTTACATGAGCTGTTGAGATACTGAATTTGCTTAAGGTTTTGTTCTGAAAACATGGACATGATTCAAACTCTGTTCCAAATAATAGTGAGCTTCTAAAAATAGTGAGTCTTGAATGGAAAGGCTAATATGGATAATATTATCCATATTAGTGAGTGAGTGAGTGAGTGAGTGAATGTGTCTGTATCTGAATCTGTGTGTGTGTGTGTTGTGTGTGTGTGTGTGTGTGTGTGTGTGTGTGTGTGTGTGTGTGTGTGTGTGTGTGTGTGTGTGTGTGTGTGTGTGTGTCTGTATCTGAATCTGTGTGTGAGTGAGTGAGTGAGTGAGTGTGTGAGTGAGTGAGTGAGTGAGTGAGTGAGTGAGTGAGTGAGTGAGTGAGTGAGTGAGTGAGTGAGTGAGTGAGTGAGTGAGTGAGTGTGTGTGTGTGTGTGTGTGTGTGTGTGTGTGAGTGAGTGAGTGAGTGAGTGTGTGAGTGAGTGTGTGAGTGAGTGAGTGAGTGTGTGAGTGAGTGAGTGAGTGAGTGAGTGTGTGCATGTGTCTGTATCTGAATCTGTGTGTGTGTGTGTGTGTGTGTGTGTCTGTATCTGAATCTGTGTGTGAGTGTGTGAGTGAGTGAGTGAGTGAGTGAGTGTGTGTGTGAGTGAGTGTGTGTGTGTGTGAGTGAGTGAGTGTGTGTGTGAGTGAGTGAGTGAGTGAGTGAGTGTGTGAGTGAGTGAGTGAGTGAGTGAGTGTGTGAGTGAGTGTGTGAGTGAGTGTGTGCATGTGTCTGTATCTGAATCTGTGTGTGAGTGAGTGAGTGAGTGAGTGAGTGAGTGAGTGAGTGAGTGAGTGAGTGAGTGAGTGAGTGTGTGAGTGAGTGAGTGTGTGAGTGAGTGAGTGTGTGAGTGAGTGTGTGAGTGAGTGAGTGAGTGTGTGAGTGAGTGAGTGAGTGAGTGTGTGCATGTGTCTGTATCTGAATCTGTGTGTGAGTGAGTGAGTGAGTGAGTGAGTGAGTGAGTGAGTGAGTGAGTGTGTGAGTGAGTGAGTGAGTGAGTGAGTGAGTGTGTGAGTGAGTGTGTGTGTGTGTGTGTGTGTGCCCTTGTTTATATTACATTGTGGGGACCAGCCAGCGGTCCCCACTTTTCAAAAGGCTTATAAATCACACAGGATGAGTTGTTTTGAGAAAGTAAAAATGCAGAATGTTTCCTGTGATGGGCAGGTTTAGGGGCAGGGGCAGTGTGTGTGTGTGTGTGTGTGTGTGATGGGTAGGTTTAGGGGCAGGGGCAGTGTAAGGGGATAGAATGTACAGTTTGTACGGTATAAAAACCATTACGTCTATGGAGAGTCCCCACAAAGATAGTGAACCAGACATGTGTGTGTGTGTGTGTATGAAATATCTGAAATTTCCAAGAAAGCAGACAAAGATTGACAAATGCAAACAGCTGGTGCATAAACTCAAAATCATGAACGCCTATAAAACATGTGCAGGTGAACAAGTCAAATCAAAGCCAAAATCAGACAGATTGTTCTCATACAATGGCTCTTTTAAACGATAAAAATATTCCAACAAATCTCAACCCTCTAATAAAATAATCCAAAATCTAACATTAATAATAAATAATAATGAAATAAATAAAACATAATATATAAAATAAATATATTGCTATATAAATCGTATTATACATCAAAAATATCATTTACAAAAATGAATATACTTAAATGAAAATATAAAATATATATATTTTCGATTATGTTGGATTATTTGATTAGAGCAACTATTATTTCAAAAAGAATAATAAATCATTTAATCTTATAATACACCAAAGATAGTTTTCCACTGGCTGCACAAAATACAATTTTAGCACATTTTCTTTCCGCTGCATCACAGATGTTGTGTTGCTGTAGGAACTCTAATGTGTTTTCTATAGACTCTGAGCGGCCGTTTTATCTGTTGATTCAGTTACGATCATGTGAGTGGGAGTGAACGCAGGGTTATTTGAGCTCATGAGAAGCAGAAACTCCAGGCCCGAAACCCGCACACGTTTAAGGCAGAGAGTATTTATAGCCAGAAGAGAAATAATTCATTGTTCATCAGAGTGGAAATTGTACACAAACACAACAGCTGTGCTGGATTAAAACAAACCCTGCGTGCGCTCCTCCACTGCGTCCCTCATCTTTCTTCTTTCTCTCTCTTTCTTTGAAGTGTGTTTGTCACGCTGTGGCTCTTTCCACTGCAGAAGCCTTGTGTCTGACACACACCTGGACCTCACGTATCACACACACACACACAACACGCCACTGAAGACATTCTCCAAAGCTCAGACTCTGAGAGAATTCAAAAACTCCCGAAAACACACACAGTTGCTCTCTAATGACCGATGAATCTGAAACCGCTGTGCAATAGTCAATATGCTTGAAGAAACCTTCCTGCAAAGCTTCCTGAAGAACTATGCGCAAGTGTACCTGGACAAAAGCCGTTTTAAACGCAAAGGGTCGTTACACCATATATTGATTTGAATTAGTTAATAGAAGTTAAATCATAAATACATTCAATTTGTGATTTTATTTTTGAAAGCATTCTCACTTTACAGCATTTTAACACAAGTGCCAGTGCTTTTCCCAGTACTGTAGCTTTGCAGGAAGGTTTCTTCAAGCGTCTCGGAGACGTTCCCGCAGTTCTTCTGGATTTAGTCTGTCTCAGTTTCTTCTGTTTCTTCATGTAATCACAGACGGACTCGATGATGGTGAGATCAGATCACACCGGCTGTTGTCAGACTCCTTGTGCATACACAAATCTCACTGGATTATTACAATTAATGGCAAAAAGAATGGTTGGAAATGTAAACTGATATTTCCTACTGACACACTACAGCAAAAGATAGAAATAACTGACTTAAAACCATTTTTTGGGGGGGGGGGGGGGGGGGTATTAACATGCCTTTTGCACAGTACTGTATAAAAAAAAAAAGTTTGTTAAAAATAGCCATGAAAGTGTATTTTCTAAGTATGCTTAAGTGGCCTTTTGCTTTGCTTTTGTTATATTATATTCTGCAAGTACAGTAATGACAAATATACTTTTATGATTTGAAGTACAGTACACATGCATCATCATTTGCAAATATCATCATTATTTGTTAACACCAAAATAAACGAGGTGTGAAATGCCACTGCATGCAGAATCTCATTCATATTCACATTCATATCCCTATAGTGAACTGACGCAGGTCTGTTCCCTCTTTATCTAAATGGTTAATGGCTTTTTGTTGAGCTGAAAAGGACCCAGATAGAAATAAGAAGCTTTTCATCTGAAAGCCCAGGCCTCCTTCCAGAAACACATCTGAAGACACTCTCTCTCTGTCTCTGCCATCCTCGTTCAGTTCAGTAATGCATTCGGGCCAAATGCTCTTCTCTACAGTGCAAATTTGACTATCAAACCTGATTAAAGTGTATTCTAATGGAGGAAAGTATTTTATCTTGATTAAACCCAAATTTAGGGAATTAAGCTTCAATTTTCAGTTGCACTGAAGAAAGTAAATGTAATTTAGTATTGAAAATCAATACATGAACACAAGACTGATTGCTCCCTTCAAGTCCATATTTATCTAATTAAAGGAATCGAGATTAAGTAATGAAGAAGCATGCACACATTCATATGCACGTGCGGGTGAATCTAAAAAAAAAAATCAACACCAGCCTCGTTTTAATCTGTTAAAGTAACTCGAGCCCATGCAAATGTGCACCATTGCTTCCCATTGCATGCACAGATATTAAAGAGGAACTATTATGCCCTTTTTCAGAGTGTTGATGTTTCAGGCTCCACTAGAACAGGTTTTCCTGCTTGAATGTTGATTATTCTCCTCATATTCTCCATTGTTGCGGCTCCTCTCTTCCCAGTCTGTCAGTAACGCTCTGTTTACTTCCTGTCTCTATGAAGCCCCTCCTTCTGAAAAGCACACTGTGCTCTGATTGGTCGGCTGGAGCAGTGTGTTGTGATTGGTCGAGCGCTTCGAGTGTGTTTGGGAAATGTCCCGCCCCTTTCCATAACCGCCAGTTTAACACACTACTAACTAACTCAACCAGGCCCCGCCCCTTTATTCTGCGAATGAATTATCCTCTGGTGCTCTTCGGTCCGAATTTTTTTAATTCTTTATCTGAATGGTACGAAACTTTATAAAGGTTTTGGCACTTGCTGTGTGAACACAAAAATCATGGACATGATTCAAAAAGGTTAAATGGTCCTGAAATAAACAGTCACACTTGTGCTCCTCACGGTCAAAAATGAGCGCATTAGAAATGAATGGGAGACGAATTTCATCTAGTGGAGGCGTTTGGTACTGCAGCCAAACAAAATCTTACTAAAAGCTCATTTTTTGAGACATCAACCTTAATTTTTGGACACAACTTGTTTAGATTTAGATTGTTTAGAGCCCCTAAAGGGACCTTTGCAAAAATACAAATATACAGACTTTCACGTAATCACGAGAAACGTATCTCGTGCTCACGAGAAAGTCTGTATATTTTTATTTTGCATGCGCACGTGATAGTTTCTCATGCGCACACCAAAGTCTGTATATTTTTATTTTTGCAAAGGTCCCTTTAGGGGCTCCGTAGAAAATATATATTTCATATATTTTTCTATTTATTTTTCATAACAATAAATGTAAAATTCTGTAATTTTTTTTAAGTTCACTTTTTAAAAAATTTCACTTCACCAATAATCTGCCATGTGTCTTCTTTTAAAAGAGATCAAACTGAAGTCTGTCGCTCTAAAGCATTCAAGATTTACCGCAGTTTTACTTTTCAGGTCTATACTCAAAAAGTGAAGAAATGGATTATAAATGCAGTGTAAATATAATTTAGTACCATAAAGTCCCCTAAAAATACAAAATATTAAATAAAATACATTATCGAACTAAAATATAGTACATCCATTGCATTGAAATAAAAAAAAGTAATTTTTGGTTATTTTTGACCGACACGCGAAGAGCACCAGAGTGGAATATTGTGACGTGTTCGAAACTCAAGACTACAATGGAGGCGTTTCAGGGACACCTATACAGAGAAGAACTCTATACAACATTACATTACACACTAAAGAAAGATGAATGTGTAGAAAGAGCAGAATATGTCCTCTTTAAAGGAGCATTTCCACATGCACGCTGTAACACGGTTCTACACAAACGCTTTGCATGCAGCTCTGCTCCCCTGCGGAGTCTGGAGCGGATCTTTCCTCAGGTCTGTGGGAACGCAGGGAACGTGGGAGCCATCTGGAGTGTGACTGTGTGTTCCTGCCAGCGCTGAGACTCTCCATACACACACACACACACACAACCTGACAGCGCAGCCTGCGTGCGTCAGACCCCGCGGTACACCAGCAGCTCCAGCAGCTCCAGCCCAACGCTTGCTAACAAAGACTCAAGCTAGCAATACAACAACCAGAGACAACAGAGAGTGGATTGAGACGTTCTTCAGATGTTCCTCAAGAGCAACGTCTCAAACTGATACCAAAGACAGCATGAAACGGAAGGTACGGCAGTCTTTCCTTCCCTACTGTGACGTATGTACGAATAAAACACTTCTGGAACAAGAACAAATGTGGGCGGGGCTAGATTTTGTCTGTGGGGAATTGATTGGTGGATCTCATGTGAGTGACAGGTTGCCCCGCCCTCGCACCAGTAAACACGTCATCAGAGAAGAAAATGATTAAAGATTACAAGGCACATTCATTAAAAAAATATGATGTGCACGGATAAATAATTGCAATATTCCATTACAATTTTGAATTGTCAATTTTGATTTCTTGGTGACTATGAAACTGTCATTTTGCCAAATAACTCACACAAATTAGTATGTTTTCCCGGGAAATCAAACCCTTGATCTCGGAGTTGAAATGCTCCACTCCTTGAGCTACGTTTGTTACTATTTTTAGCCGAAACTGACACAAAGAAACCAAAGTGAGAACTTCATTAAGTCTCTTTTGTTGCATTATTTTCTACAGTAAAGCTGCTTTGAAATAGTCTGTATTGTAAAGAGTGCTATATAATAAAAGGTGAGTTGACTTGACCTGACTCTTTATATATTTTACACACGCACTCAGTCTTTCCAGTTCAATGACAGACGCTGCAGGTTTTGCTGATTTTTTCTTTCATTCTGGATACATGATATATAGTCCTGACAGGAGCATTCTCACAGTCTGAATCTAAATTACAGCAGAGAAGGACAGATAGCGACCTGACTGACCACCGATGGAGCTTGACAGCATCATTCGTCATGTTTCTCACACCGATGTCTCGGCTGTCGCTTTTACACAGCTTTACAATGTAAATCAGAGCATCCTTGAATTAATGTGGCGTGTTCAAAAATGACAAAGCAGTGAAAAAATAACGAAGGGCATGTGTGCTGATAAATGCACCACTAGTTTTATAAATCTAAAAACTTCAAGCTCTGACCTCAAAATACAAGAATTTAATTGCAGAGTCTGACATTTTTACATTTATCAAAACACTGCAATCCAGTAATTGAGTTCATCTTGAACTGCACAACATTAAAAACATCTACAGAGCAGATACTCATGTGAAAAATTTTCGCATCAAAGATTAAACTTGCATTTGAAGTCCATGCATGCTTCAGAATTCAAATGAATAACTTTGGCAACTTGTTTGAAGAGTCTCACGCATGATGACCGGTAAGTCCTTGCATCTTCCAACAATAAAATCACTTGAACATGCATCATTTCTTTGTGATCATCATGGGAGAAGTGACATTATTTGTGCATGAACAGAATCCTGATGGAGTAGCACATTCATTTCTCAAAATTCTCAAAATTTTGAGTTGTAAAGCTACCAATTAAAGCCCATTGGTATATTCAACAACTGAATCATTCTGCAGACTGCCAGTAACCTGAGCATAACGTCACCCTTACAAAAAGTTTACCATGGAAACCATACCATAGTGTGATAAAATGCCATAGCTACTATACTGTTACTATTGTACAGTCATAAATCAATCAAATAGAGTTAAAAACCTTGTGCCACAGTTTTACAGTAAGCTAATGCAAACAAGTATAGTATTTAGTCGAAAACGTGTGGTCAGCATGGTAAGTTTGTGTAAGGGCTGTGAGATGTTTAACCACCTTCTCATACAAGTGAAATAAATCCTTTTGTGCAGGAAGACAATAAAACTATCGGAACCGACCTGTGCAGATGCTGACGATGATGATGATGATGATGAGGGACTGAGATCAGATCAGATCATTTTCAGAACCATGGAAAGCGCGATTCAACATCCACTCGGACTGTGTTTGAGATCCTCCTGTTGCCTGATGATCCAGACCCGGTTCGGTCCGTCGGAATGATGCGCGTGTCTGATAGCCTATATATGTGTGTGTATATTTCCTTTGTGAGTCTCTGTGGAAGGAAACCGCAAAACTGTTCACGCATCTGCAGTGCGCGCGCGCGCGGGATCCGCGGGGAAACTGTCTGCAGGTTTAGTTCTGTGTGATGAAGAGGATCGGAACTGAAACTCCCAGTACAGACGAATGAGTGCATGCGCCGCCTCTTAGTGTGTGTGAGAGAGAGAGAGCGAGAGAGAGAGAGAGAGAGAGAGAGAGAGAGAGAGAGAGAGAGAGAGAGAGAGAGCGCAGTGTGGGTGTCCTCGCGCTGTGATTCAGTGTGAATAGAGTGGATCTGTAACTGCGTTCACTCATCATCATCACACAGGATTGCACAAAACCCGTAATATATAATACCCGTAATATAGGGTCATCACGATTTTTGCATGATCGGCATTCATGACAAATAGGCATATTCGACGAACACACACAAAAAAAAAGAATTGTTGAATTTGCTTTAAAACAACTTTCACACTGAAATCGCAAGTAAATTTCACAAATAATTACCAAAAAAAGAGCAAGTCTTAATTGCGTTGAATTAACAGGAATTTTTTTTTTTTAAGGAGAAAGACTGAAATATTTTGTAACATACTCCAATAATCGTTTTACGTAGGCTACAACTTCGAAAAATATGTATAATAATATGATTATTATTATTATTATTTTACTTATATAGCGCCTTTCCAGAGCCCAATGTTGCTTTACAAAGTTAGTTTAGACTGTTAGAGGAATGCAAGTTGACTAGGAGAGGTTCGAATACCAGAAATATTATGTAGAGGGCGGAAAAAATACTATGGAAGTCAATAGCTACCATCAACTGTTAACCAACATTCTTCAAAATATCTTCTTTTGTGTTCAACAGAAGAACTCATACAGGTTTGGAACAACATAGGGGTGAGCGGGGCCGGAGTGGGGCCACTTTTCAGCCCGGGAGTTTCAGGCCCAAGACCGGCCCACTTTTTCCATGGTGGAATTCCAAATTAGCACTTTTTCCAAATTGGATAAATGAAGCAACAGTTCAGCTCTTACTATTGTGTAGTTTGTAATGGTTCAACAAATAATGTAAAGGTTAAATAATAATTCACTTAGACTTTATAAGAAGCAATTGCGACTTTGTTTCACACAATTCTGACTTTATATTTTGCAATTCTGACTTTATAACACGCAATTGCGAGTTTATATCACACAATTCTGACTTTAAAAGAAGCAATTGCAACTTTATTTCACGCAGTTCTGACTTTATATCTTGCAATTTCTGACTATAAGAAGAAGCAATTGCGACTTTATTTCACACAATTCTGACCATATCTCGCAATTCTGACTTTATAACACGCAATTGCAACTTTATTTCAGGCAATTCTGACTTTATATGTCGCAATTCTGACTTTATATATTGCAATTCTGACTTTATAACATGCAATTGAGACTTTATTTCACACAATTCTGACTTTATATCTCGCAATTCTGACTTTATATATTGCAATTCTGACTTTATATCTCGCAATTCTGACTTTATATCTCGCAATTCTGACTTTATATCTCGCAATTCTGACTTTATAACATGCAATTGAGACTTTATTTCACGCAATTCTGACTTTATATCTCACAATTCTGAGAAAGAATTGGGAGATGTAAACTCGCAATTGTGAGATAAAAAGTCGCAATTATCTTTTAAAATGTTTTATTCTGTGGCGGAAACAAGCTTCCATACCTCCTGGCCTCTTCCTCCCATCCATCCTCCCTGACGTGTAGCTACCGTTTACGGTAGGGCCGGCCCAGCTTATCGGTAGGCGCTGGCGGTGCCGCGGTAGCCTACCTGAGAAAACGGACCCAACCAACTCTATAGGAGGGGAGGGGAGAACTCCCTCACATGGTACAACCCATGCAGAGGCTGCGCGCTGCGGTGTCAGAATGCGTAACGTGTAATGTAGCCTAACTAACGTGACATTGAAATGTGAAAAAAAAACAAAAAACAATTTCCTCGACCGGCCCAAAAGTGAAGCGGCCTACCGGGATTTCTCCCGATTCTCCCGATTACCCACTCCGGGCCTGGGGGTGAGTAAATGATGATTTTTGGGTGAGCTTTCCCTTTAAGGTGATTTGCCTCCAGTCATAGCTTGAGTTCTTTGATGCAAGTTGTGTATAGAGAAAACACTGAGGTGCGAGAAATGCTAAAAATAAATCTGTATGCTAAAATAAATAGAACCCAAAGCATCTGATTATTAGTCCAAGTGGTAACTAGTAAAAAGCAGAGGGCCCAGAACAGAGCCTTGAGGTACACCAGGTACGAGTTTGTGTAGTTTGAATGTATTTCAGATGTACTACATTCACCAAGAAAGGACATCCGAAATGTGCAGTTCTTTTGTGCATTTAAGAATGAACAAATATTAGTCTTGGAGGTTTTAAAAGTAAAAGTATGAGCTAAATATGTTTTTGAAACAGATATAAAGGGAATATAACTCATGTTTTGTTGTTTATCTTGTTTAGCTTTTGTATTGTGCCAGTTTGCTCCTGTCTGTGTGTGTGTGTGTGTGTGTGTCAGGGAATAAGATAGTTTCTGGAGATGATTATATGTGATTCAGAGAATCCATCCTCAGTAACTTGTTTATCCATCTCCTCGGGTTCAGACGCTCGGCCTGTCTGCCCATCTCTACCTGTCTGTCTCTATCTGTCTGTCTCTACCTGTCTGTCTCTACCAGCCCATCTCTACCTGTCTGTCTCTACCTGTCTGTCTCTACCAGCCCATCTCTACCTGCCCATCTCTACCTGTCTGTCTCTATCTGTCTGTCTCTACCTGTCTGTCTCTACCTGTCTGTCTCTATCTGCCTGTCTCTACCTGTCTGTCTCTACCAGCCCGTCTCTACCTGTCTGTCTCTACCAGCCCGTCTCTACCTGTCTGTCTCTACCTGCCCATCTCTACCTGTCTGTCTCTACCTGTCTGTCTCTACCTGTCTGTCTCTACCTGTCTGTCTCTACCAGCCCATCTCTATCTGCCCGTCTCTACCTGTCTGTCTCTACCTGCCCATCTCTACCTGTCTGTCTCTACCTGCCCATCTCTATCTGCCCGTCTCTACCTGTCTGTCTCTACCTGCCCATCTCTACCTGTCTGTCTCTACCTGTCTGTCTCTACCTGCCCGTCTCTACCTGTCTGTCTCTACCTGCCCATCTCTACCTGTCTGTCTCTACCTGCCCATCTCTACCTGTCTGTCTCTACCAGCCCATCTCTATCTGCCCGTCTCTACCTGTCTGTCTCTACCTGTCTGTCTCTACCTGCCCGTCTCTACCTGTCTGCCTCTACCTGTCTGTCTTTACCTGTCTGTCTCTACCAGCCCATCTCTATCTGTCTGTCTCTACCAGCCCGTCTCTACCTGTCTGTCTCTACCTGCCCATCTCTACCTGTCTGTCTCTACCTGTCTGTCTCTACCAGCCCATCTCTATCTGTCTGTCTCTACCTGTCTGTCTTTACCTGTCTGTCTCTACCAGCCCATCTCTATCTGCCCGTCTCTACCTGTCTGTCTCTACCTGCCCATCTCTACCTGTCTGTCTCTACCTGCCCGTCTCTACCTGTCTGTCTCTACCTGCCCATCTCTACCTGTCTGTCTCTACCTGTCTGTCTCTACCAGCCCATCTCTATCTGTCTGTCTCTACCTGTCTGTCTTTACCTGTCTGTCTCTACCAGCCCATCTCTATCTGTCTGTCTCTACCTGTCTGTCTTTACCTGTCTGTCTCTACCTGTCTGTCTCTACCTGCCCGTCTCTACCTGTCTGTCTCTACCTGCCCATCTCTACCTGTCTGTCTCTACCTGTCTGTCTCTACCAGCCCATCTCTATCTGTCTGCCTCTACCTGTCTGTCTTTACCTGTCTGTCTCTACCAGCCCATTTCTATCTGTCTGTCTCTACCAGCCCGTCTCTACCTGTCTGTCTCTACCTGCCCATCTCTACCTGTCTGTCTCTACCTGTCTGTCTCTACCAGCCCATCTCTTTCTGTCTGTCTCTACCTGTCTGTCTTTACCTGTCTGTCTCTACCAGCCCATCTCTATCTGCCCATCTCTACCTGTCTGTCTCTACCTGCCCGTCTCTACCTGTCTGTCTCTACCTGCCCATCTCTACCTGTCTGTCTCTACCTGTCTGTCTCTACCAGCCCATCTCTATCTGTCTGTCTCTACCTGTCTGTCTCTACCAGCCCATCTCTATCTGTCTGTCTCTACCAGCCCGTCTCTACCTGTCTGTCTCTACCAGTCCGTCTCTACCTGTCTGTCTCTACCTGCCCGTCTCTACCTGTCTGTCTCTACCTGCCCATCTCTACCTGTCTGTCTCTACCTGTCTGTCTCTACCAGCCCATCTCTATCTGCCCGTCTCTACCTGTCTGTCTCTACCTGCCCATCTCTACCTGTCTGTCTCTACCTGCCCGTCTCTACCTGTCTGTCTCTACCTGCCCATCTCTACCTGTCTGTCTCTACCTGTCTGTCTCTACCAGCCCATCTCTATCTGTCTGTCTTTACCTGTCTGTCTCTACCAGCCCATCTCTATCTGTCTGTCTCTACCAGCCCGTCTCTACCTGTCTGTCTCTACCAGTCCGTCTCTACCTGTCTGTCTCTACCTGGCCATTTCTACCTGTCTGTCTCTACCTGTCTGTCTCTACCTGCCCGTCTCTACCTGTCTGTCTTTACCTGTCTGTCTCTACCTGGCCATCTCTACCTGTCTGTCTCTACCTGTCTGTCTCTACATGCCCATCTCTATCTGTCTGTCTCTACCTGTCTGTCTCTACCTGTCTGTCTCTACCTGTCTGTCTCTACCTGTCTGTCTCTACATGCCCATCTCTATCTGTCTGTCTCTACCTGTCTGTCTCTACCTGTCTGTCTCTACCTGCCCATCTCTATCTGTCTGTCTCTACCTGTCTGTCTCTACCTGCCCATCTCTATCTGTCTGTCTCTACCTGCCTGTTTCTACCTGTCTGTCTGCCTCTACCTGTCTGTCTCTCTGAGAGCACGAGCCAGTCAGTAACATTCTGCTCCAGTTCTTGTGAAGCGACTGAAGACAACACATGCATCTCATCTGACATGTGACTTTCCCTGTGAGTGTCATCTCCACTTGTGTTTTTATATGATTCCAGATCCTCAAGAACTAGTCTGAGACATCAGATTCATCAGAATGGACATTTCCTGCAGTAGTCAGCCATTAAAATTACATCTGTACGCTTAAAGTCATTTGCAACCTCCATATAGTGACACATTGCTGCTGTAAATGCCACTATCTGAACACAAACAGCATCTTTCTTCATTGACGGCCATTCAAAATCAGTGCAAGCATATTATCATAAAACTTTACCAAAGGTTAATGCTGATCTGAATTATGTGCACTGGGGAATTTTGCACAATAAGATTAGAAACATGTATTGCAAAAAGCAAAAAAAAAACAATCTGTGTTTTAGTTTACATTTTGTCTTGACTTCAAATTCGTTAGAATTATTTGGAAATATACACACAAAAAATTAGTTGCCAAGAATTTTTTAAGTTGTAGTTCTAGTAACCTCATTAGTGTCACGTTCTGTTGTGTTTTCAGTTTAATTTTCAAAGGTTTTAGTTTGTCTTCATCATTTCCTCTGTTTTCTTCTGTTTTCGTTTTGGTGATTCATTGTTTCATTGATTAGTTCAGACCTGGTTCATATTGCATTCAACTATTTTTGTCTTGTGTTGGTTGTGTTTTGCATGCATTTCCTTTTATTTTCATTTTGGATTTCATTCTTTTGTGTTATTTAAGAGAGTTACAGTATCTGTTACGTCTCACCTCATCATCAAAACATGACAATTATCATCAAATAAAACTACAGATGTATTTAATAATCAGATATGTGTCTTACGTGGTGCCAGTGAATATTTATAACATCTGTGATGATTCTGACTCGATGGATCAATCTGCACAATCCACTTCACTTACAGTAGCAAATATACAGCAATGAAGTGGGCTCTGAAAGAGAGAGAGAGAGAGAGAGAGAGAGAGAGAGAGAGAGAGAGAGAGAGAGAGGCTTGCTGCAAACCTCAACATTCACTCCTATAATCCTATAATATATGCAATGCATAATGAAAATAAATAATAAAAGTTTAAATCAGAAATGCGAAAAGTTCTTCAGGGGATAAAATCAAAAGGCATGTGCAAGAGCATAATTATTTTAGAGCAGAAGAGCAAAGGGAGACTGATCATTTTCTACACCTTTCATGCAAATAAGATTGTCTCAAAGTTCACAAAGGCAGAAAATGAACCGCATTACAAACTTCAGAGGCAGTTAAATGCTTTGGTTGACTGAACTCAATATCTCAATGTTTTTAAAGACCCCGCAAAATGTGTTTATCTGCTAAAAGTCCATTTTATGAACTC
>CM040798.1:43180799-43219706 GCA_022829025.1 Squalius cephalus
AAAAAAAAAAAAAAGGAGTCAAATCTCCACTTCAGCAGAACTTCATCAAACTTTACCGCTTTATTCCTATCTATATTCTGAAGGGTTTTACAGAGGGGATAATTTTCCTGATTTATATATCATTTCATTCCTGAAAACCTTCTTCTGGCTATTGACAGCATTTTCTGATTTACGGAGCGATAAATATAATGAGCGAGTCATTGAATCATTCATTCAACCATTTTATTTTATAATGCAAATGAATTATGTATTTTTAAATTGACTGTAGCAATTCATATTTTGTCAGAACTCTAGTGAATTGTATGTTATTTTTAGTGCTGGCAAAATAAAAAAATAAAAATTAACGCAATTAATGCTGTTTTTCCCATTAATATGATCATGCTCTTATTAATGCAAATGCTTCTTTAAAGCATTCAAGCATGATAAGACACAAAAGAGAACGCAGAGCAGTTCTGGTATACGTCTGTGACTCTCCTGTCTGTGTGACACACACACACTCACTCTCTCACACACACACACACACACACACACTCTCTCTCTCTCTCTCACACACACACTTATGTTTCAGACAGTGCTTAAATGGACAAAAGCACACAATTATGCCCAAATGCCAGTTTGTCGAGTATCCTCGCAAGTCTTGCAGAGCCTCAGTCTTAAATGAGTTAAACTAAGTATTAAAGTCCCCCTGTGGTGAAAATCCAGCTTTTAATGTTGTTTATGTGTCTATGTGGTGTTTTTAATCTGCTTTAAGACAAAGCATGTGTAAATTCATAAGTCGACAGCATTGCTGAGTATTTCCTCCTTAAATCTGCAGTGAACCAAAGACAGTCTCAAAAACACACTTTGAAATCGCTGGTGTTTCTGACGTCACAAACTACCTTGCAACCAATCAGATCAACGTGTGATCGTCAACCAGTGGATCTCTGAGCTGAGTGAGTGAGTGGAGGCGGGGCTCATTTGCATATTCAGAGAACCACGTATAATTAATGAGGCATGGGTGTCGAGTTACATTCAAGATATTTTAAGACATGAAGAATTAAATATGTAATAATTATGTATTTATGGATATAAATATGTAATTTTGGAGATCAAAGATGAGTTTTAAGGGATAAAATTGTTGACTTCAGGGGGACTTTAAAATACAGGCAACTATATGTTGTTTCAACATCAATTTTGAGAATAAATGTGAAATTGTTACAATATAAAAATATATTAAAAACTTTAATGTTAGGTGTGATTAATTGTGATTAAGTACAGGAAAAAAAATTGTGATTATTATTATTATTTATTTTTTTTATTGACAGCACTAGTTATTTTCCTTAGTGGTCCATTCAGAATCATGATCTCGATTTTAAACAATAAAATAATAGTGATTCTTAATTTACCCAGAATCGTGCAGCTCTTCTGTGCAGAAGGCTAGTGTTCCACTCGAACCATTTCCCATAAGTGCCCGATCAATAACCGTGTGGGCAGAGATTTCAATGCCCAGCAAAGGCCAATACAGCCTCAAACAAAACAGGACAAAAATATCTTACAGCAAGCTGCAAAAACACCCAAGCATTATCGGCTGTTCCTGATGTATACTCCCTTTTCATCATAAAATGTCATTATATGTTGTGTGCCCAGCCAGGGTTCCAGTCTATTTGTAATGGAGCGTCACGATGAGCTGCTCTTGTTGTCTTTATTCGGAGCGTGGATGAGTTTATTTGCTGCGGGAGGATTCATGTTGGTGTCAGAGCCACTGAGCCATCCATCTTTCTCCCAGAGAAGTGCAGGGATGAGTTGTGTCTTCTCCAATCCCGCGGCCATATATTTAACTCCAATCTCTGTCACCGCCCCGCGAGCTTGGAGGAGACCAATTTTCTATATTTCAGCCGACAGCTTGAAAATGAACATTAAATATTGATCGTGGGTTACGTGACAAGCGCTGGGATGCTGTGAACCCTCCGGTCAGCCGGATTTATTTTGGCCGGAGCTATTTTTGGCCGTGTCTTCCAGCGGTTTGTGGCATTATGAGTCGAGAGCTTTTCCCTCGGAGTAATTCAGCCTTTAAATGTTTATCGAGTAAACATTTTTTTTTAAACCCGAGCAGGGAAGACAGTCGAGAACTCGGGTGATCAATGGTGTTTGGATTAATAATGCACCGTGAAAGATGATGAAACAAGAACACGGTCGAGTCGGTGTTATTATTAACTAAAACTAATACAATCGTTTTCGTATGTTGAAATATATCTGAAATAAAGTTAAATATATTCGAACATATAAAAACGTACACCTAAAAAACTTTGACTAAGTGAAGTAAAATACTTTTAAGGTGAAGGACTAAAATTACTAAAACTGAAATATGAATTAAAGCTAAATAGAAAAATGAAACAAGCACAAACACACACACACAATTACAAGCTTAAACTAAATAAATTACAAGCTTAAACTAAACTATATTAAAAGTTAATTATATAAACAATTTATATATTTATATTAGTGCTGTCAAATCGATTAATCACATCTAACATATATATTTATATATACAGTACTGTGCAAAAGTCTTAGGCATGTTAATATCCCCCCCAAAAAAATGGTGTTAAGTCAGTTATTTCTATCTTTTGCTGTAGTGTGTCAGTAGGAAATATCAGTTTACATTTCCAAACATTCTTTTTGCCATTAATTGTAATAATCCAGTGAGATCTGTGTATGCACAAGGAGTCTGACAACAGCCGGTATGATCTGATCTCACCATCATCGAGTCCGTCTGTGATTACATGAAGAAACAGAAGAAACTGAGACAGACTAAATCCAGAAGAACTGCGGGAACGTCTCCGAGACGCTTGAAGAAACCTTCCTGCAAAGCTCCCTGAAGAACTATGCGCAAGTGTACCTGGACAAAAGCCGTTTTAAACGCAAAGGGTCGTTACACCATATATTGATTTGAATTAGTTAATAGAAGTTAAATCATAAATAAATTAAATTTGTGATTTTATTTTTGAAAGCATTCTCACTTTACAGCATTTTAACACAAGTGCCAGTGCTTTTCCCAGTACTGTAGCTTTGCAGGAAGGTTTCTTCAAGTGTCTCGGAGACGTTCCCGCAGTTCTTCTGGATTTAGTCTGTCTCAGTTTCTTCTGTTTCTTCACTTAAACCATTTTGGGGGGGGGGGGGGGGGGGGGGTATTAACATGCCTAAGACTTTTGCACAGTACTGTATTAAAAAAAAAGTTTGTTAAAAATAGCCATGAAAGTGTATTTTCTAAGTATGCCTAAGTGGCCTTTTGCTTCGCTTTTGTTATATTATATTCTGCAAGTAAGCAAGGGGTAGGTTCTGCAAGGGGGGGGTATTAACATGCCTAAGACTTTTGCACAGTACTGTATATATATATATATATATATATATATATATATATATATAATTAGTCGCGATTAATTGATTTGACAAATGTATAAACATAAATATTTTTAATACATAATATGAAATCACAATTGACTATTTACTTTCTTAATGCATGTTCCTGCTCTTACTCTCATAATCTTTCGTCAAAATATAATAACTCGCTTTTCCTCCGAAACAACTTTCCTTTTCGGCTGATGTCACAAATCCCGAGATCTTCACCTCCATCCACGCTTTTCACCATCCTGATGGATAACATCAAGCCTCTCCCTGCATTTTCTTTCTGAATATCAGATTTCACTCTGAAATCAAATGCATCACATTACAGAAGTCAAATGGATCGTGTCATGTTGGCATGTCTAAATACATGCAAATCAATTATAAACTACTTCACTAAAGCAATAGTGCACTTTCAAAAGCCTGTTCTTGAACGATCAGACGTGGTAAAACACAGACCTCTGACTCCAACAGAGCAATAACTACATGCCGCTCCGCTGCATAAATGATGTTTGTTCACAGACGCTTTATATCTTTGCATCTCATTTAAAAACAGAAGGTGATTTGTGTTGATGTGCCAGAGGCCTCGGAGCGCCCACTTAGTTCACTTGTTTGAACAACCGGCCCTGATTACGCCAATAACATTACTTATGTCCTGTGCAAGCTGCATGACAGTGAAGCTCTGATCCAGATTCATGAATATGAAGATTTACTGGTGTGTCCCAAGCAGCCGCAAGAATCTTTCATCAAAAGATTATGCTTTAATCAACTAACATTATCATCGTGAGCATGCAGAGAATTATTAACCACTCATCCATGATCAGGTCTTGAAATCCCGCATCAGCATCATCAGAGTGATCTGATCTTAATAATATCATAAAAATAATAGCCTATACTGTACATTAAAATCAAAGAAATTGTTCTTGATCTTGACTTCATCCCCAGCACATCTACTCCAACTATGACAACAACATGAATGTCCACATCCGCACTAGTGATGTTTGATTCTTAAACGAATCATTCCGAGATGGTTCACAGAATCAAACATGTTGATGATAGAGGTGGGCGATACTCCAAATTTTGATATCGATCCGATACCAAGTAAATACAGGGCCAGTATCGCCGATATCGATACCGATACCAATACTTTTTAATTTTAAAAGCATGCACTTGAACTTGTATGCACTTTCCTGTGCTAGAGCAGTGTGTCATGATTTATGAGGTGAATGCATCATTAATATGCTAAATCTGAAGACGTTTTCATGACTACTAAATATTTTGTGATTTGTGCTCTCAACTCGCCTGTAATTATTTACAGTAGTCAGTGACTTTTACAAAACTACCCTAATTATAGTAAAAGTACTATTGTACACTAGCCTACTGTTCAAAAGTTTGGGGTCTGTAAGATTTTTAATTCTCTTCTGCATTTATTTGATCAAAAATACAGTAAAAACTGTAATATTACAATTTAACATATAGGCTATCTGTTTTCTATGTCATACTAAACTGTAATTTATTCAATTGATCAAAGCGTAATTTTCGGCATCATTACTCCAGTCATGATGATAATTAATTTTAATATGCTGATTTACAGCTCAGAAAACATTTCTTATTATCAATGTTGAAAACAGTTTCATATTTTTTTGTGGAAACCATGATGCAGAATTATTTGATGAACCAAGTTGAAAGAACAGCATTTATATGAAGTAGATTTTTTTAACAGTGAAAAACCCTTGACTGTCACTTTTGATCAATTTAATGCATCGATCCTTGTTGAATAAAAATATTAATTTCATTAAAAAAAATCTTACTGTCCTCAACATTTTGAACCGTTATATACACTTTTGCTTTGTTTATTGCAAAATAACTCCCGATTGTTTCTCAGTCATCTAAGCAAGGCTTCGTTTCCCAAACGTGCCTGTGAGCTCAGTGAAGCACCAGCATCCAACGCTCTCTGGGATTGATTGGTTTCGTCTTGTATCCAGATGACTAGGAGAAAAAGTTCTATCCTACACAATAATCTGCTAACATTCGCTTATTTTTCCACTTAGAAGCTTATTTTACGCACTGAATTGCGTGCTAAATTAATCAAAATTACTGGTAAAAAAAACACACATTTGGATCGATATTTTTATGTGAGGATCGATCCTTTTCGATACCACGTCAGCATCGAAGTATCGATATTTTAGGATCGATCCGCCCACCTATAGTTGATGATGCAAAACCTTGCACAGCCAATGAGCAGGTCCAGCAATGAACGAATCAAACCTAGTAAAAAGTCAGCTTTCGGTTTAGTTAGAATCGGCTTATTCGATTCTTTTGAGTCTGTTTATTTGTTCATTTCGAACCGATTCTTTTGTTCAATAACTCACCTGGACTTGCTCATTGGCTCACTCGTAGTCTGCGTGTTACGTCACGAACCCTGAACTAAAGTTTGAATTTCAGTTTGATTCTGTGAACCGAACTCGAATGGTTACCAGATTATCGGCTTAAAAGAATGATTCGTTCAAGAATTGAACTAATCACTAATCCTCACAACTTCTCTTGAGAAAAACAAAGGGCTGATGGAAATTTGGGAATCTTCTAACAGGAATATATTTAAGATAAGGATTTATTTGTAATATTTCAATAGATTTCATTATTAGTCAAATACTCCCACTCAATCAATTCATTAAAATGAATCTATAACAAATAAACATCATTTCAAAATAAATACATTTTAGGTGCTGCAAAAGCTAGTTTCAGATTTCAAGGCTTTTGCTCTGGTGTTTTTTTTAGACTGGCTGTTTAAACTGCAGTTGCGTTTGCTGAAATGTCTGCACTGGTTGTAATCAGTGATGGGAGAAATAAAGCTTCTAGAAACTCCGAATCAATTAACTAAATTGCTTTGCAAAATGATTCACTGTTTCAAAGCACTTAAAACATCACAGGCTGATGGGATGTGGTAGAAACACTGTAAATGCAAAAAAAAAAAAAAAAAAAAAAAATCACCTGCAAATGTATGCATCCAATATCCAGGCCAGTATCATCCTCCTTTTCTTCAGTATACATGCTTAAGTATTACAAATTCATTAAATTATTTAAAAAAAGACCTACATTAGGCCTATAAAACGGACTAAGATCAGGTAAAACCATTAGACAAACCTTTGAAACCATTGTTCGAAACAGTAATGAAGCCTTGTTCGATGAAATCACGTGACTTGGCAAGTTTGATGATATAAGCTCTGCACTGATTCGAAACAAAATCATTGAAAGTTGATGAAAAATTAGCAATGGATTCTGCCATTGATTCATTTTCACTGATGACAGTTTCCAAATCCACATTTGTGACAACAGCTTTAAAAACAATGTGAAATGTGTTTTTCTGTGGGTTTGTTGTTTATCAAAAGGAGAAAACACATGAAATCAGACGCACCAACAGATATCAGCTTTTAACCGGATTTTAAATCGCTTTTAAAGGGGATTTGGATCAAGCTTGAGAAAATCTGATTTCATGTGTGTTCATGTGGCAAAAATAAATACGTAAATAATTTAAAGCCTATAGTTGAACAAGGCCCAAAGCACCATCATTTTCACATGCAACAAATTGAAATAAGCTTTAGAGAAAAGCATTGATGTCATTAAATATTCCCATGGTTATTTTTTCATAAACATAAAACAAGACAGAATGTAATGCATGAACTGCATTCATCCATGACTCGGTTCTTACCTCCGTTCACAGCCTGAGATTCAGGATCTTCCATCCAGTGCGATGGGATAAAAACTTCCTGGAGGGATTAGACGAGTGTGTCCTGAAACATAAAATACCTTTCAGCTTTAAAATGAAATGAAACTGTTCATTTGTCCAACGGTTTATAGAATCAATGTTAATAATGCGACACCCTGAGTGTTACACAGCTTTTTAAAGTACATGCTTGACCGAGACCCTCTTTTATTCAATCTCTTTCTGCTTTTAAGATGTTAAAGTCAACATGAATTAAATTCACAATAGACTTCTTCCTGGTCTTCTTGTGAATGATAGAGACACTTTACACCATCAAATCAATTCTTTGTGAATAAAATAAAGAACTTTTTCTTCTCGTTGAATGTCCTTTTTTTCACAGACATAAAGTCGGTAAATGCCGTTCTGTGACTTTTCAGACACTGGGAAGAAGCTTCATGCCGGTTTCAGAGGGTCTTCGTATCTCACACAGATGGTTGAGACGAAGCTTCATCTGTTTGTCCTGATCACGGCAGAAACGCAGCTGCGATCCACATGTTCTCAAACACCAGACTCATGCTTTGCACACCGCAGAATCAATAGTTTGGACATGCCGCACGTGTCCAGAGGAGACGGGGACTCTTACACTGCTGGAGATGCTTTAATATCAAAGGAGTCCTTGAGACTCTATATCAAAGCCAGCAAGCCCTCGTGAGCAACACTGAACCAGACAGTCTTCTCTCCCGCATGAGTGTGTGTGTGTCGAGAGAAGAAACACAGTGAACGCTGTTCTAGTTTTCTCCAGCAGTTTCCAGCGTGAAGACATCCGTCAAACAGCACGTTCACATGCTGGACGTCACTGTACTGCAGATGACATGTTTACATTTTGGTTGTTGATGGTTGCCAGGGTGTTGCTATGTGGTTACATCACTTTTAGAAGAAAAGGTTCTATATAGAACCTTCAAGGATTCCGTCCGGTGCTTCATATTTGAGGGGTTCTTTTAACTTTTATTGAATTGTAAGAATAAACATCTCATACACATACTTTATCACTAGAACATTTTTAAATAACATGAAAAATGGATTAGGCCAGGATTAGGGCTTAGTTCAGTTAAGTAGCTTCAATAAATGTGCCTTAGAAAGAAAACATTACTGGTGTGGGCATCTTCAGACAAAACAGTTTTAAAGTCCCCCTGTAGTCAATCATTTTATCCATTAAAAACACATTATTGATCACCAAATTGATATATTTAAAAGTTTTTTACTTGAAAAAAAAAGTCTTCATGCGTTAAAACATCTTGAATGTAACTCGACACCCTTGCCTCATTTAGTATTCGCGGTTCTATGAATATGCAAATGAGCCCCGCCTCCACTCACTCACTCAGCTCAGAGATCCACTGTTTGACGATCACATGTTGATCTGATTGGTTACAAGGTAGTTTGTGACGTCAGAAACACCAGCAATTTCAAAGCGTGTTTTTGAGACTGTCTTTGGTTCACTGCAGTTTTAAGGAGGAAATACTCAGCAATGCTGTCGACTTATGAATTTACACATGGTTTGTCTTAAAGCATATTAAAAACGACGCATAAACAACATTAAAAGCTGGATTTACACCACAGGGGGACTTTAAGATAAGTCAGTGCAAGTTGCTTTAAGTTAAAACAGCTCGAACATGCATTTTAGTCAGAGACTAGACTCAAGCCTCGTCTGTGAAACCAGGGAAAGTTCTGTACAGAAAAATATTTTGCATATTGCACAAACAGTGATAGTGCTATACTTGAATGCGTCATGAATCCCTCTGTTCCAGAAGCGCTCTGCAGGTGCCGATGACCTTAAGAGATGCAGAGAAGGAGCTTTATGATGATGAAAGTGCAGCTGGCGTCCAGAACAGACCCATGTGGAGAGATGATAAAAGCATTCTGTCGTGAGCTCATGCACTCAGACTCAGAGTTCAGATGCTGGACGATTCCTAATGCACTGCAGGGTTTGAGGTGGACCTGGTTTGGGGTTGTATATATAATCCCAGTCAGACCATATACTAGTGGTTAACCAATCTGTGCTTTTCAAGGGCTCATACTGATCACTAAAAAGATGATAGTGGTGTAATTTGACTGTCCTAAAAAATACATAATAATAATAATAATAATAATAATAATAATAAATATATATATATTAGGGATGTGAAATATATTATATATATTTATTAGGGATGTGAAAAGATTAATCGCATCCAAAATTTTACATAATATATGTGTGTGTGTACTGTGTATAATTGTTTTGTATATATAAATACACATACATGCATGTATATATTTAAGAAATATTTGCATGTATATACTGTATATATTTATATATAATTTATATTATATATAAATATTTTATATATAAATAACACATTTTACTTAAATGTATACATGCAAGTGTGTGTATTTATATATACAAAATAATTATACACAGTACACACACACATATATTATGTAAAATTTTGGATGCGATTAATCACGATTAATCTTTTCACAGCCCTAATATAATATATATATATATATATATATATATATATATATATATATATTTATAAAATATTATTTTTCTTATGTATTTATTTTTTAAAATAGATATAGATATATACATACATACATACTAGGGTTCTTATAGTTAACTAAAACTGTAACTAAAAACATTTTTATTACTTGAGAAATTTTTTTTTACATTACCCGAGATAAAATTAAATAGAAAAACTTAAACTTATTTTATAAGATAGGCAACCTTTCTCATTTTAATTTTGTTTAATTTGATGTACTAAAATAACTAAAATTAAATAAAAATGAATAAAAACAGCAGACATATTTTTAAAACATATTACTAAAATCACAATAATTTTTTTAATTGAACAAAACTTAAAATGAAAACAGAAAATATAAAAATAAAAACTATTGTAGTATCTCATTGATACTGAAATAACACTGATATTGACTGATATAAATTAAATTATTCCTATTAGAGAAACACAAAATCAAAACGGTCCATCCAAATTCTGAAAAATAAGAGCAAAACAAACAAACAAAAAAACGATTGGCCTTTACTTTGAGGATATATTTAGAGGATTCATACTGATTTCATGTTGACTAAAAGCAGAATAAGGCAGAGAAAAATGCCAGCATAAAACAGCATGCATGTGTATCTGCATGTAAAACAGGGCAGTGAAGGACAGTGGCTTCATTATTTACAGACAGACCTTGAGAAAGACGCTCCGATTGGACGGAGACACAGGAAAAAGCTAATCAGCCAGATTATGTGGATGCAATTACAACATCAAAGCCACAGGACTCCTTAAAAACCACCAGAAAAAAGTGCTTACCAGCAGCATATCGAGGAAACTGAATGCAAACTCATCCCTGATGGAATCATGCGGTTGGTTTTCTGTCATGAGAAACATTAGACAAAGGACAGCAGGATGAGATTTTTTTTGCTTAAATGCATCTATCCGTTTCTCACAGACTTTTATTAGACCGGTAATGCAACATCTGTAGGGAATGTGAGACAAACACAATCATGTGGTTTTTTTTTTCTGCTGTTGTTATATTATTATTTTAGAGTTTGGGGCTGAAGAAAAGCTGATGATAAGATCCACAAATCTAACCCTGTCGTAAAGGGACGCATCCTGAAAGGATTAAATGATAAAAAGAGGGATAATACAGCGATAGATTGTACTGTGCCGTCTTCAAGTTGTCTTTTAATTTCCTTGAGGAGAGAAACTTGTAATTGTGTCGCAGAAAATACCTCTCTCGGGTTTGAAGGAATTCAGAGGAATTATGAAGCGATGAAAGATGAAAACTCATTTTAACTGATGGTTCTGCTCTGCTCATTCCTTTGTGTTATGGTTTATTGAATGCTTTACTCCCAACAAAAGACAACCGAGAAGGCTGAATATGACATCAACAGAGAGAGGGTGATGCGAAAGGTCATTTCAAAGGTCATCTGATGCTGCATCTGAAATCGCATAAAGAACTACATTTGAATTTGAACTTACTTGCTATGTTCTTTGTAGTAAAACTATATATTTTTGACTGGAATGTGAAGGTTTTGTAGGTCAAGTTCTCCCTTCAGAGTGTTTTTATCATTATCTGCTATATTCTTGTTGCTGTATCCTTTATTACATTAGCCAGCATTATTTTTACAGAATAAAGTTGACTAAGAATTGTGCAGTTGACTGTAAATGCAGCTGTTGTGTAAATGCATTTTCATTTTTCAATATAACTCATAAATATGAAGCCTATAAGGTTATATTAAATCAATTCCTGTTATATTTAAAAACATTACATTGGAATAAAACCTAATTCCAGAATCTAATCTACTCTAGCCTACATATTTTGACATCATAAAATGTTGACTATATAATGTAACTGACATTTTGTGGTGCTGTATCACAACATTAAAGAGTTTGACTGTACTGAACCGTAAAGAAATGTCTAATTGGATGACACAAATATGCATTTTACATATTAGGGAATAAATACACAAGACAGATTAGCCCAAATCAATGATATTAGGCTATTTATGTTTTGTTTTGGCCAAATAAAATCCCAGTTTCTTTGAATTCGTCCAATTCTTCTTTCTGTCAGTCTAATTCAAATCCCAATTCAACATCTTGTGTCAGAGGGGTGTTTGTTTGGTACTTACACTTGAAAAGAGCCACATAATTCACAGTTATCCTCCGTTTTTTTCTTCAAATATGCTAAATTACATTGCACTATATCTCTATGTTCAAAGTTCAATGTGTTTTTGTTGGATAAAATCTCTGCAGTATCTTATCTAGTCAGTGGGTTTGGTCTCACTCACACACGCGGAAAAAGCGCGGTCATGTGATCGAGTGAACGCGTGGTGTGCACGCGCACGGAGTGATCAGCTGCTCTTGATCACATGACTGAATCTCTCAGCTGAGCAACAGAAGCATGGCAACATCACAGCAGTGAGTTTCTTGTGATTTAGTTTACTTTGAGATATTTGTTTTATTCATAATCACTCAACAGTATACGCATGCAAAGGCGTTTGCTCCTGCGCATGCGCGGAGCGCGGTGTTTACATGTAGAAGCGGTGTATTTAAGGATTCTGGCAGATGTTTTGCAGACGTTTGTCTTCTTTAATTGGCGTTACAGTTTTTGTTTCTATGTTTGCAAATACACTGCTATTACTTTATTTTATGTGGTGTACTTTCCCTTACAAAAATTTACTGTAGTAATACCATGGTACATCGGCGATGTTAGCTAGCTAGGTGAATGTTGACCAGTTATGTCTAAACTTTGTTTTATCACCAAAGTTTTAGGTTAAATATATCCAAATGTATATTTCAGGAGGTGATATGACTGGTCATCGTTGCAGTTCATTTCAATTATCCTGTGCTGTTTGTATTTGTACTGAAGTAACGTTACATATATTTCAGTAGTCTGTCAAAATGTCAATAAAACGTCGTATATAAAACTATAAAATAGTTATATATGAAGTATATTTAATAATGGACTGCTTTTGACACAAATATGCAAAATGCAAAAATAACTGATTGTGCATTTGTGGCATTCAGAGATCAAATTTGTATTGTATTAGTATTATTATTATGTACATGTTGTTGTAGTTTTAATCTTGTTTTTAGACCACTTTCTATGTTTAATAGATTTATTTTTGTACTTTCAACTAAAATAATATAGTTGATGTCCATCTATTATTTTTTTATATATATCCCTGTAATAAGCAGAGTAATGTTCCTGTTATTATCATAAAACAAACCCAGGCCTTTCCGCTTGACCTACTGATCACCTGCTGGGGTTTATTCTGCGATAATGACCGGCTGACTGTGCATTATCCCTGACATTGGACTCTTTATCAGGATGATTTAAGAGGAGTGAGCGTTTAATGTGCGGTGACATGAATGTGAGCTGTGACCTTTGACCACATACTGTACAGACGCCCCGGATCACTGTTAATCTTTACACACTCCATCAGTGATAAAACATTCCTTTTAGTCCAGTGTAAGCAAGATTTTAATCTTAGATATGAGAAAGTTGCATCTCAGGGTCTAATCAAAAGCATAATCTGTTTCTGATAATGGATGGTTGAATGGATATTAAAGGGTTAGTTTGTCCTAAAATGAAAATGATCTGATAATTTACTCACTCTTCAGCCATCCTATGTGTATAAGACTTCCTTTCAGCCAAACACAATCAGAGTTATATTAAAAAATATCCTGGCTCTTCCAAGCTTTATAATGTGAGTGAATGGTACCTGAGATTTTGAAGCCCAAAAAAGCACATATATCCGTTACTGGAAGCCAGTGATTATAAATATGGCTATTTTTCTTACACAAATGCATGGCTTCACTTCAGAAGGCCTTTATTAACCCCTGGAGTCGTATGGATTACTTTTATGATGGATGGATGCACTTTTTTGGGGGCTTCAAAATCCATTCACTCCCATTATAAAGCTAGGAAGAGACAGGCTATTTTTTTTTAATATAACTCTGATTGTGTTCGGCTGAAAGAAGAATTCATTATTTATTAACCAGATTTGTATTTTATTTTTTCTGTTTAATGCTAAATAATTTCTGCAGCTCTTCATAGTGACCTAGTGAAGTTTTCTGGTTGTTTTCTTTGATTGTTTATTGTGAGAAACATACTAAAGTATAGGTCTTTTTCATATTGAAAATCATGCAGCTCTCAAAATCAATTCTCCATACTGCATATTTGAGTATAAACAATATCAAACCTGGTGTGAGATGTCAAGGCATAATTTTTTAATCTGAACATCAAGAATGACGGAGGTAAAAGTATCGTCAGAGAATAATGACTTGGTTTTGATTGAGGAACAGAATATAACATTTGTAGCTTTCTTGTATCTTCACACAGATGTATTTACTATAAACTAGGAGAAAAGCAGCATTAATGTGTTCAAAACTTCTTTTAGGCATATATTTCAGCAGATCAGATGTGAATATCCCTTTAAGTTTGGCCTGCGGTCAGTGTTTTTCAGTGTTTTTCAGTGATTCTGGCAGAGATCAGCAGAAAACATTCTTCCCTATTATCATGGGATCAAATCCAGCTCTTGTGCAACAGCTGTGTTACAGTCACAAAGCTATTAATTTCATCTCAGCAGGTTTTTTCATCAAGATATAATCAACAATTTATACCATCTGTGTGTAAACTGGATAAGTAGACAGAAAAGACTCTTGTCACAGTGTGATTTGCAGTGTGAGTAACATGAATGTTTCTGTGTTGTCTGAATCAGGAAGGCGGTGTATTGGCTGGGAAAGGATACGCTGAGGGTATCGGCCGCCCTGTTTGCAGAAAACCGAGAGCGTTTGTGTAAAGGCCTGAAAGCTGAGAAGGATCTACAGGCTGGATCTGTTATAGTTCTTCAAGGAGGAGAACAGAAGCAGAGATACTGCACCGACACCGACGAGATCTTCAGACAGGTGCTGCACACACACATTAAGTTAAACACAAACTATTATGCCCTTTTATAAAGTCTTGATGTTGTTTCTGGGCTCTACTAGAACAGGTTTTCCTGCTTGAATGTTGATTATTCTCCTCATATTCTCCATTGTTGCGGCTCCTCTCTTCCCAGTCTGTCAGTAACGCTCTGTTTACTTCCTGTCTCTATGAAGCCCCTCCTTCTGAAAAGCACACTGTGCTCTGATTGATCGGCTGGAGCAGTGTGTTGTGATTGGTCGAGCGCTTCGAGCGTGTTTGAGAAATGTCCCGCCCCTTTCCATAACCGCCAGTTTGACACACTACTAACTAACTCAACCAGGCCCCGCCCCTTTATTCTGCGCATTAATAATTTAAATGAGGATTATCGTGACATGTTCGTTCCCGGAAGAAACTCAAGACTACAATGGAGGCGTTTCAGGGAGTTCAGAAACACTGACACTGATATAGAGAATAAGCAGAATATGTCCTCTTTAAAGACAGCTCAATATTTATTTACATGTATTCTGAAGTGGCTGAAGATTTTAGAAGTTTTTTAACACTTTACAATAAGGTTATTAGTTAACTTGAACTAACAATGAAAAATACTTCTAAAGCATTTATTAATCTAGTTCATAGTAATTTCAACATTTAGTAATGTTGATTCTGTGATTCTGCTCGTGGTTTTTCAATCTAATTGCAATTATTCGAGATAACTGCAATAATTGTGCAGTTTAAATTTCACACTTTGCCATCCAAATAATGCCATCGTAAATAAATGCCATCAAATGCACAATATCGTGTCTCCTATTCCGGTGTGGAAGAGCGGAGGAGAATCATAATCTGGCAGAGAGTAAAGAATATAAATAAATAAAAAACACACATGGTTATAAAGTACAAAAAGATAATCAAAGGTCTTCCTTCATATGAAATGCAGGCTTGTGGGTTTAATCAGGTTATTATATTATATTATATTATATTATATTATATTATATTATATTATATTATATTATATTATATTATATTATATTATAATTTATTATATTATAATTTATTATATTATAATTTATTAATTTTACACACATTTATTTTCACAGCATTAAAGTAAATCATAGGAGCCTATATTATTATAATTTTCTATTATACGATTCCAAGTAAAAAAAAATAAGTGTACACTTTATGTGACGAAAACAAAACATAATTAAATCTTTAATTGCAATTATTTGTGACGAATCTGACGATCAATTATTGGCACAAAATTCATGATCTAACTAACTAAAAGATTATAAAAGTAAAAAGCTGTTATTTAATGGACCTTAGCTAACATTAAAAAACATAAACAGATGTATTTTTATTAGCCAACATAAACAAAGATTAATAAATACTGTAAGCAATATATTGCTCATTGTTAGTTAATGCATGGTAACAAATTAGACCTTATTGTAAAGTGTTTCCACTTTTTACTTGCATCAGATGCAGTTTTAAGAGCCTTAAAATGGTCAGTGCCAAAATTGATGTGATTTATGTGACTTTTGAATGTCCGCCAATGGAGAATAAAGCATTTACCAGCCAATCCCTGTCCTGGTCCTGCCAGTGGACGTCTGATAGCAAGCGTTAACGGCACGTTTTCATGCATCGTGCACTGAAACATCTCGATGACTCGACAGTTTTGTTTCTTAATGATTATTGAGTGTTCGTCTCCCCATTATAATTGTCTGTAAGTGGGGCTCTCGTTGATGTTATGCTAAATGGTAATTTGTGTTGGCAGGAGGCGTGCGAGTTCAGACCTTTTATTTCTGCGCTGCGGTTGGGTGTTTGATAGAGCCTCGTAATTTACTGCATTTACATAAGTTGATTGAACATAATGAGGAGCGTGTTTCTCATTCATTAGCTACAAAAACCTCCACATCCAGCGTTGTTTGGCAGAGATTGTGCGCCGTATCTCATGGATTTTGTTGTGATGTTTATAACTTGAGGGCTTCCTGCTTTCATCGTATTTTACCTGTAAATAATTCATAGCCATTAATTTGCTTGTCTTGTGTTGTAGTTTTCTGCTGCCTTTTGAAGTGTTAACTTGCACGTTTCTAATTTTAATCAGATTCATGGCTCATGTCTAATTGCGCACGGTTTGGGCTCGTTAATAAGTGTGTGTGAAGTTGCACCTATCCTGCGGTGGTTTCATTTTATCATTTTATCGCTCCATTACACAATCCGTGCAGAACGCATGCACAGGGAGAACATGAACTCTGAAATGCACTCAAGACAATAAAATCACAAATGAATCATCCTCTGTGGACGAGACACTCGGTTATCTGATCGTGCATCGCTCAGATTGAGGAAGAATGGGCTGCTTTTTATTCAGGAGTGTGACTTTGAATTAAATTATCCACAACCCAAAGGATGTCGAATTGCAGTGATACAAGATACATTTACTGACATGCAATTCAAAGACATGCAACACGGTCACACAACGGTGGAGATTTGCAGCAATTTTCAAAAAATAAATGCATATTAATAATCAAAAGTTTATACTTGCACCCTCACAAAAAAGCAAAAAAAATTTATATAATTCCTTCTATGGAATATATTTTCTCCTCTTCTCTCGCTTGCTTCATAAACTAGTTGTCTGGTGTTTTATATCATGCATATTATTTATCACGCATATATGTGTGTATGCATAAACTTTTATGTTAGATGCAGTTAATGTCTGCTTTTGTCAATGTCCACTGTAGCTCCATGCATTGTGTGCAATAATGTTGCATTATGAATTGCGTTCTGGCAGATTTGGTAGCACAGCAATGCATGGCATCAAGCTTGCACAGTTAAGTGTTTGCAGATGTTTCAGGCCTTAATGCACAAACAATATCTCCGTGGCATTATTAACCATTTCTATTAATAACACTGGATACTAATTTCTGGAATACCGTCCATAGAAACACAATTGCACATGTGTGTGTATGTAAATGAGCCCCTTGATGCTGTATAGTTAGAAGAGGCTCTTAAACATGTGTTGTTCTGCAGGAGTCATTCTTCCACTGGACCTTCGGTGTGACCGAGGCCGATTGCTACGGCGCCATCGAAGTCGACTCCAAGAAATCCCTCCTGTTTGTTCCCAAGCTGCCGGAGAGCTACGCCACGTGGATGGGCGAGTGAGTGACTCTCTCAGATGAGTGAACTCTGATGTGCATGTGTCATTTTCATGCCCACTGATGTCACTGATACGATGGCTTTGAAATTCTCTGGAGTCCGCAGAAGTTTAATACATAGGGGACATGCTGTTGAACACACACACACACGAACACACACACACACACACACACACACACACACACACATCTATATATATATATATATATACACACACACACACACATTATTTAACACACCTGCACGCAGGCACGCACACACACATTAATTATTTTATTTTTTTATTTTTTTATTGAAAACAGTTGTGCTGCTTCATATTTTTGTGGACAAATATATATATATATATATATATGTATTAGGGCTGTCAAAAGATTAATCGCATCCAAAATAAAAGTTTGTTTTTAATAATATATGTGTGTGTACTGTGTATAATTAAATTTGTATATATAAATACACACACATGCATGTATATATTTAAGAAAAATGTGTTATTTATATAAAAAAATTATATTTATATTTAATATAAACTATATAAATATATATACAGTATATGTATGCAAATATTTCTTAAATATATACATGCATGTGTGTGTATTTATATATACAAAATAATTATACACAGTACACACACATGTATTATGTAAACACAAACTTTTATTTTGGATGCGATTAATCGCGATTAATCTTTTGACAGCCCTAATATATATATATATATATATATATATATATATATATATATATATATATATATATATATATTTGTCCACAAAAATCTGAAGCAGCACAACTGTTTTCAACATTGATGATAATCATAAATGTTTCTTGAGCATCAAATCATCATATTAGAGTGATTTCTGAAGGATCATGTGACACTGAAGACTGGAGTAATGATGCTGAACATTCAGCTTTGATCACAGGAATAAATTACATTTTACAATACATACTTTATACAAACTTTTGATATATAAATAACCTGTCCACATTGCATTGTAATATTAGCAGAAGCGTCCTCTCCCAGTCCTCCTCATAATGTGGAAACAGACAGGCATGAAATGGAGCTCAGAAGCTTCTAGGACGCGTAAAGCCTGGCGGTTATGATGTGCTATTGAAGCACCAGTGCAGAGATGGGCTTTGAGACGGACAGTCGGAGTTTGCTGTCGAGCTTTGAGCCGCTTTTTAAACCTTTCTTTCAAAGGTTCTGCGGTAAATTCTCTTCCTTTTCATGCTGGATAAGCCGTCCTAATCTAATACACACGGTTCATCTGATGAGTCTGCGACAGGCTCGGGTCAGCAGTGCTTCTGTTTTTGATCAGTGACCCGACATTCAATTCCCGCTGTTCTTCTCGGTATTACAGAGTTTCTGGATGTCATGATGTGCGTTATTCCCATGGCTGCCGATGTTTACATAAACCTACAAATGAGATCGATTACATCGGGTTAATGCACTTATGTTTATTTAACAGCTTAATGCATAATTAATGGCATAATTGGTGTCATCACTAATACTTGTGCTCATACTGGAGTTAATGATTTGATCAAACCCCTGACCTTTAATATTACACTTCGGCTTGACACTCGTCCTTGTGCTACAGACGTGAATGATTGCTTAATTCATGCTCATTCTTTCTCCGTACGGATTTTAAAAATTCATTAGTAAAGCGTTATGAGCCTCGAACCAAACAAGCCAGCTCTCAGATGAACCGTTATACGATAATGCACATTGTTGCTTAATGAGGGAGTTAATGAACTACAGTAATCAGATCAGCCATTACAATAAAAAGTCATTGATTGTAAGTTTCACAACAAAAAGGTGTTTAATAGAATACATTCAGATATAGACAGTAGTTTTAGATCCCTCGATTACATCATTTACTGTATAATGCTTCAAAGTTTTTTCTTGTTTTCAGGTTTTGTTGGTAGTTTAGTACTTATTGAGCAATTAAACACTGTTTTCTAAAAATGAAGCTAAAACCACACAGAGGGAAAAGTTTGGGGTCAGTTACATTTTAATTAGGGCTGTGAAAAGATTAATCGCATCCAAAATAAAAGTTTGTGTTTACATAATATATGTTGTGTGTACTGTGTTTAATTATTTTGTATATATAAATAAGAAATATTTGCATGTGTGTGTGTATATATATATATATATATATAAATTTTTTTTTTTTTTTTTTTGTATATAAATAACACATTTTTCTTAAATATATACATGCATGTGTGTGTATTTATATATACAAAATGATTATACACAGTACACACACATATATTATGTAAACACAAACTTTTATTTTGGATGCAATTAATCGCGATTAATCTTTTCACAGCCCCAATTTTAATGTTTTTGAGAAGTCTCTTCTGCTCGCCAAGGATGCATTTATATGATTAAAAAAATGAAAAAAATGTGAAATATTTTTAGAATTTAAAATATCTGTTTTCTATGTGAATATATAGTAAAGTGTAATTTATTCCTGTGATCAAAGCTGAATTTTCAGCATCATTACTCCAGTCTTCAGTGTCACATGATCCTTCAGAAATCACTCTAATATGAGGATTTGATGCTCAAGAAACATTTATGGTTATTATCAGTGTTAAAAAGAGTTGTGCTGCTTCATATTTTAATGCAAAAATTTAACATTTATTTTTCAGGATTATTTGATGAATAGAAAGTTCAAAAGAACAGCATTTATTTGAAATAGAATCTTTTGTAACATTATAAATGTCTTTACTGTCACTCTTGATCAATTTAATGCATCCTTGATTAATAAAATTATTAAAATATATTAAAATCTTACCGACCCCAAACTTTTGAATTGTAGTGAATATAAAGAGAAAATGAATGGGTTATTTGGTTATTAACCGTTACTTCTGCGAAGCTTGTGTTGTGCTCTATTACCCAGATATCACTATTTTCTGCTCCATGTCAACAAAGCGCAAAATCTAATTTGTTTGCAAACTTCATAGCCGTGTTTCTATATTACTAAAGCTCTCAAAGTTATTGATGTGCAATTTGAAAATGAGGTTGGAGTGTGTTTGCATGAACACTTCCCGTCCGAGAACCTGAAACACTTGACATCGAGAGTCCATTTGCTTGATTATCCGAGCGCCGCCGAGACCATTAGCAGAATCAAGATTTGGGTTCAGGCTTTGTTCAACATTCAGATGCGGAGGATCAGTTTCACTGCTTTTAAAAACCCGTCAGAGTAATCAGCCCTAAACGAGCTGAAAATGAGGAGAGGACAGGTTTTGTTTGATCACGTCAAACTAAAGTGCGTCACTCCACAGGATGTTCTCATTAGACCTCTTTCTGTGTGTGTGTGTGTGTGTGTGTGTGTGTGTGTGTGTGTCGACAGGATCTACCCGCCTGAACACTTCAAGGAGAAATACGCCGTCGATGAGGTGCATTACACCACTGACGTGAGTAGTGTTTGACTTTAAGTAATTGCATTAGTATGCAGCTCAATATTTCTTGTGCTCGTTCATTTGTGCTCGTTAGATTTCTCTTATATAATGCAGATAACGAAGTTCCTTAAGTGGCCTTGAGCTGATTTCTTACTGGGCCGTTTTTGTTTGTAGTTTTTAGTGGCCTTATTTCTTTAAAATTAGAGTTTTGTTTGTATGGAACTGAAGAACACACACACACACACACACACACACACACACACACACACACACACACACACACACACACACACACACACACTCACACTCACTCTCACACTCACTCTCACACACACACACACACACACACACACACACACACACACACACACACACACATACACTCACTCTCACACAAACACACACTCACTCTCACACACACACACACACACACACACACACACACACACACACACACACACACTCTTACACATTCACACACACACACACACACACACTCAATTACACACTCTCTCAGACACACTCACTCACACACATACACACACACTCTCACACACACACACACACACACACACACACACACACACACACACACACACACACACACACACACACACACACACACACAATTACACACTCTCTCAGACACACACACACACTCTCTTACACATTCACACTCACACTCTCTCACACACAAACTCACACACACATTCACTCAATCACACATTCACACACTCACACACTCTCACACGCACTCACTCACACACACTCACACACACACACACACACACACACACACACACACACACACACACACTCAATTACACACTCTCTCAGAAACACACACACACACACACTTACACATTCACACTCACACACATTCACACTCACTTACTCATACTCACACACACAATCAATATATAATTAGAATAATAATAACTACAATGATAATATAAATTAATAATCAATATGACATAAAAATTAAATAATATAATATAAAAATAATATAAACAAGTATGTATGTATTTGTGTGTGTGTGTATATATATATATATATATATATATATATATATATATATATATATATATATATATATATATATATATACATACACACACACACACACACACACACAAATAAATTAATGCAAATAGTTATATATATCTTTCTCTGTAATTAGTTTTGATGCAGATTTAATGAGTTTTTCACTGATGTAAAATAGCACAATGATCATGTATCTGGTCTATCTGAGGGACTGAGATTCTGTTACCAGAACAAATGCCCTGTCCACACACACTGTCCACACACACTGTCCACACACACTGTCCACACTTCTGTCTGATGGACACTGGCCAGTGCAATACTACTGGAGTGGCCGAACACTGGCAGATTAATCAGCCTGGTTCATATAGTACATCAATAGTGTGTATGTCTAAGAGAGAGCGAGATCAGTGTGCTTCAATTTGCACTAATGAAACCTTTTTTTAGAAAATTCACATTTTAAAATCCTAAAGGCAGCAAGAAGAATAAATTAAATGAAATGAAATAAGAGCATATAGCACTTTAGATCCCTGCGGTCTCTGATACGTCCCAAACACACACAGCATGCTAAGATGCAGCAGTTTAAGTGTAACTGTAAGTTGTTAGCTGGGATATCGGCGCCTCTAGCCATGGGTCAGTTCTCCACATGTAGAAAGCAGTCATGCTTGCATTATGAATAATTCGCTATGTTTTAAAATGCCCTGATAGATGTTTTTTTTCTATTTCTGTTTGCTTGTCAAGAATCAAGTGAGCTTGCTAGACAGCATTTCAAGTCCTTTCCAAAAGGCGAAAAAAATTACACTCATATGAATGCATTTGACAGATGCTTTTATTCAAAGTGACATACAGTGCATTCAGGGTACATGTTTTTTATCAGTTCAAATTATTATAAGAAGCCTAATTTTGGCCAAACTCAGGCAGTGCTTCAGTGCATATCAATCAGCTCACTTCAGGCGAGACACTACAGGTGAATAGGGTAAAAGTTTTAACTAGCAGATATCACCATGAAACTTTCCCAGTTGATTACCTACATTAAGATGAGAAAAAAAAATGTATTACAAGATTTCTGTAATTTAATGTTTAAATATGCAAATTAGGCAATATCTAATTAAATATGCGCTAATTTGCATATATATATATATAAAAAAAAAACGAAATCTGAGTATTGGATAAAGCCAGGTTAAAAATTATTTTTTCATTGTGTTCACATATTAGATGGGGAAAAAATACAGAGAGATTTATGGATATCTACTTTTGTTATCCTGTAAATACTGTCAATAGCCTTAAAAAAAATATTTTCGCCATGTTTTTTGGAATAAAATGTTATATAAATCAGGCTAGGAATAATATATTTACACATCCCTTTGTAAATGTCTTCATAATATAACTAGGTACAAGACTGGAGAGTTCGGTGTATATCGGTGCTACTGAAGTGGAGATTTCGGACTTGGAGTGTGAGAAAAAAGTCATTTTGAGGAAACAGGCTTTAAAGATTTATCATCAGCCAATGAGATTGCGCATTCAGCCCTTTTACTTTCACGATTGGTTGCTGATAAAAAGGAAATGACCATATTTGGATCCGACAGCATTGTACAGGAGAGAGAGAGCTTTCCAGCGGTGTGTGTGATGACAGGGAGCAACGGGATGATTTACAACGCCAACTTTTGTTGAATTTATGAGAAATCTACAGACGCAAACAGACAAAGTGTAGAAAAATAAAGACCTAAATGTGTATTTCTGACTTTTTTTCACCACAAGTCTGAAAGAAGACATGTTATTGAATACAAATATCCAAAAAGCTCAAAATTGACCAGTAAAAAAAAAGATGTTTTTGCCTGCCGTGTCTCGCCTTAAAAGTTGATGGACAGCAACTACTGCACTTTATATCGATTCCTCCTCCAGTGACCACTTCAAACTGCACTAGTTAAAATGGTTCTCTTTGGTACAGATTAAATGAGACCAGGGCTGCAATGCATGCTGGTCCGGTGATGCTCATCCTGTCTTGAGTTGACATTGCTTGAGAAAGGGGCGCACTCTTTCTGTCCTTGAGAATTTTGTGCTTGGTTTTGTCTAAATGAGGGTCATTTTGAAATGTGATTGTGAACGATTGTGCGGAGGTCAGAATGTCTCAGAGCGTAGTTGACACTGTAATTGCTGCTTGTTTTTCAGGTTCAAATGGAACAAAAGCTATTTTAAAAAGATAATTGAATGATATTAGTCGATTTATTATGTTCCCGTTGGGGTTCTGCATGTTGATGTTGATGTCAGATGGGCATCTTTGGCCATTGCATCGTGAATAGTTGTTTGTGAATGTAAAAGTTCTTGTAAAAGGAGTTTTTGGCTCCTAAAAGAAAAGATGTGATTCTGAACTGCTTGAAACAAGTCGTCAGTAATTCGAGTCTCACTTCTTGCTTAACCTACGTAACAGTGTAACCTCTCGTCTTCCTTTATTACTGGATATTCAGTTTAAGAGGGACATGAGTCACGGCCACAATGGAAACAAATTGTTTTTTGAATGGCGAAATGAGGAACGAGGGATATGGAAGAGTTCACTGTACGGCCACGAGAAACCAAGAGTTTAGACAAGGGTTGAGAATCTAAATCTATTTTTTATTTAGAATCGCTTCCATTTTTTATGACATTCAGTTCCACTAATGGTTGTGGAGCGTCTCTATCCGTGTGCTGATGTGGAGGGAACAACGTTTCCAGAGATCTTTCTTCCTCAAAACTCTAAAAGAATCATCAAAAGAAGCTTTAATCGTTACCATTATATCGCCCCTATTATGCAATTTTGGATATTCCCTTTCATGCAGTGTGTAATAGAGTAATCGTGTGTGAATGTAAAAGCTCTGCAAAGTTTCACAGATCAAAGTGCAGATAAATGGCATTGTGTCTCGTAAAAGAAAGAAGCGATGTGTCGTCAGTAATTCCAGTCTCACTTGTAACTCATTAGCATAATGCCAGCCTGTGGTCTTGATTGGCTGAACAGCGTCTCTTAGCTCCGCCCTCAAACACTGTAGTGTATCTGAGACTGGAAGAGTTTGGTTCGTGTTGTTCATGTGGAGAAGACGCTGTTTTCTGAGATTGATACGGTAAAACCCACGCCATCGTTACTGTTCGCATCACTGAGATCAAGAGCTGAGATTCAGATATGATAATGAGCGTTTGTTTTCTGACCAATCACAGCAGAGCAGCTCTCAGAGAGGCGGAGCTTAGAGAGACTAAATCCTTGATGGAAGCGTTTCAGACACTGAGAGAAAACAGCTGATGCTGCAGTGGAGATTATGAGGAAATTAGTGTTTTTTCACCTTGGATGACTGTAAATCGATTGTAGGAGACCTTTAAATTGACATAATGGGGCACTTTAATGAGTTTTTACTCTGATGTATGATAGCAGAATGTTTAGAAAGCAAGTTATCCATCCTTATGGTCTGAAATTTTGTTAACGGAAAAAAGTGCACTGTCGATACTTCCATTTGAATGGTTACTGGCCAATGCAAATATATTCAAATATATATATATATATATATATATATATATATATATATATATAGTGCTGGTGATGACACTGTGTTTTGTGTTTTCTGTGCTCCCGTTTTCATTCGAATGCACAAGTGCTTCTCAGTTCCTCCTCAACTCTTTTGTTCTGTGAGCCTGAGCGTTAATGACCTTCTCCTGAGGATCCTCTCAGCGCTGCTTAAACAGATCATTTGAGAAGGCAAACAGAGCTGCTGCGAGCAGAAAACACAGGGAGATATCTGTAATCTTACAAAACAAATGAAATCTCCAAGGCAAATACAACACCCACAAACACCGCATGTTTAATCCCGAGCGCTAACAGGCCCTGAGACGGTCCGCATCGGGATTCACGACACGCTGAGGGTCTGTGACATTCACAACGCCCTCGTCTTCGTTGCCCTCAGCTGATAGATAATATACGCAAGCTTGACTTTCAGAGTCCTCGCACCACTGTAAATGTCCTCGCATTTGTTGAGTTAATGCAGACTTAATCAAAAGATGGTTTGTTTGTGGCTAAAGCAAACTTCAGTTTAATATGCAAAAACAAATACATGCATATGTTGATTTCATTTCATTTTGAGCATCTTTTTGTTGGCATATTGGAGATTTCAAGAAGCCTGACATTATTTGTGCAATTCCGCTTTTAAAATTAAAGACTGCGTGTTTTAATGTATTGTTAGTTAATGCAGTTTTAATAATACTGTAAAATACTGTGCAAATATATTGCTAATTTTCTCCTTTTTATTTGCAAACCTGTATGACTTACTGTCAGATTCATTAGAAGTAAATCTAGTTATAAATGAAATGCCTTACTATTGTTTTCATCTTGACTGTACGTACGAGATGTCGAATTGGTCACACGGAAAGGGGAAGTAAATATTTATTTTTTTATTTTTTTATTTATTCTTCCTAGACTGTAAAGCGGCATATTTTATTGCATGTCCTGCTTTAAATTATATTAGGCAACGTTTTTATTCAGGAAGTACACTAATAAACACACATTTAATTTTTTTCAACTGTTATTGTTAATATTATTGTTGTTACTTTTGTCTATTTATTTGTTATTTTTTTGTAGATATATTATTGTTAAGTTATTGTATACAATTATAATGTAATGCAAAAAATGATGTTCTTCCTCAGTATTTCTGTCTTGTACAAATATCTAAACATTCTTAAAACAAGATACATTTACTGGAGAAGCGAAATAAAATCTTCTTATGTGAAAAAAAAAAAAAGTGAGTTTTTGCTTAAAACAAGGAACAAGTATCAAAGTGGTAAGACAAATAGTCTTGTTTTCCCTTTGAATTAGGTTGATTTCTTGATCTTTTGTAATGTTGCTTCTCCAGTAAATGCATCTTGATTTAAGAGTGTTTTGATGTTTGTACTGTAAAACAAGACAAACACTTTTTTATAGTGTATTGTGATTATTTTCAATTTTATAACTCTTGAGTTTGCCATGAATAAAGCATTTGATGCGGATGTGGCGTTGAATGATAAATAAGTAATTCAGAGTCATAAGTCAAACCAAGCCTGCTTACAAAACGCTAAAATATTTAAACCGCAGAAGCGTAAAGATGATGTACAGCTGCGGCTGCACGGTGTCGGCATTTAGTGGTCATTCATATGTCCATTACCATATTTCCATTGTTTTTCTAGCATCTTTTGTCCATCCAATGGCAAATTGGAGATTTCAGAAAGCCTGTCGTTTTTGCAGTTCTGCTTAGTGGCGTTAATGGTGTAGAAATGCATATTTTTTGCAGATAATTCATTTTTTTGAGAGTTCAAGCTCAGCAGAGTCACATGACATCATGATTTTGGGATCGCGTTTGTCCTCATCTGAAAAAATCATATAAAAATTTGCATTTAAATGTATAGGGGAATATATCGGTTATCGGCTTTGAAATATAAAAGATTATCGGTTCTTGGTATCGACTAAAATGTTCATATCGGTGTATCCATAAATGTAACAGATGTATTGCTCATGTTAGTTAATATTAGTTAATGCATTTACAGTTACACTTTATTTTAAGGTGTCATTGTTACAGTGTAATTAATATATTTAAGTATTGAGTAATATTAAGTAACTACATGTACTTACTATAGGGTTAGGGTAGGATTAGGATTTGGTTGAGGGTTACATGTAATTATGCATAATTTACTGTTATTACTATGGTAAGTGCATGTAACATATGTAACAACACTGTAAAAAATGATCGTAATTTTAACGGTAAAAGACTGTAAAAATGCTACAGTGAAAAACTGTTAATTGGTTAACAGAAAGTTTCCATACTATATACGGTAAATAACTGTGATAGATCTAATTGTACATTTAATGTAATTTTACTGTAAAATACCGTTAAATTTACAGTTTTTGAAAGTGAAAAAGAACAACTCATTGTATAATTTACAGTGAAAAAACGTAAATTGACATTCCCACAATTCCCTGTGTGAGACTTCACATTTGATGTATTTTTGTTGAAATATATATGTTTCTTCATAGTTTTCTTCGTTTTTTCTAATCAGTTATGTACATTAGGGTTTTATGTTACATTTAATGTTGTTAAATTAATGTTTATTGTATTTTTTAAATTTCATGTGTGTTACTATGATGGTGTTTAATATTTGTGTGAATGACACTGTGCAGCTTCAATATATATTAGTATTACCTTTCTTGTGGAAGAGCTGCTTGTGATGAGCTTTGATTGATCATGTGACTCTCATTACTGCTGTGATTGGTGGTTATCAGTGTATTACAGTGGTACAAAACAGATATTAATACTTCAATAGGACGGTAAATTCACATTATATCAGATGATAAAATACGGTTTATTACTGTAAATTTTAAGTTAAGTCTGTAACCAATAACGTTGCTACCGTATTTTTGACTGTAAAGTTCTGGCAACCACACCTGCTGGTTTTGTACCGTAAAAATCACGGTTTAAGTTTTTACAGTGAAGGACACTGTAAAATAAAGTGTTACCGTATTTACTTACATTAACTAATGGAACCTCATTGAAAAGTGTTACCATTTTCTATTATTAAAGCAATTTTAATTCTTACCGTATGATCATCTCATTTAAATCACACATTTGACAGCAGAGTCACATGAGATCATGATTCTGGGATCACGTTGGGTTCTCCGGCGTTTGTCCCGATCTGATCCTGCCGCACTCACAGCTGCTTGACTCCTCCGTAATATTCAATCAGGCACGTAGTGATTGCTTTAATGACAGTAATTTTCCACTTACATTGAGATGTGTTGCTATTCAGCTCAGTAGGCGAGAATGTCAAATGAAAACACTATTGATTTTGTTTACATTGATTTTTTTGACACTTTAAAACCATTAATCTTGATCACTCATAAAATTAGATTAATGAAGGGTGTTTGACACGGCTGCCAGACTCAATTAAACTTGGATTTTTGTTTAAATGTTTTAAAAGTTGGCCATTTATCTTGCATGTCACTTTTTCCTCTGCCATCTGTCTTCAATAATCTGTGCCTTCTCAACAATATCTCTGATTAAGCAGTTCGTTTAAAAAGTCTCAGTTTTGGTGTTGTCGTGTTTTATTCATTTATTTATTTTTCAGAACTCTGATTAATGTAATATTTCAGCCCTTTGCCATCTCTTCAGTGTGTTTTATTTAATTAAGAAAATTATCTCAAGTCTTTTGATCTATTTAAGACCAAGTGCAAGATTTTATTGGTTATATACAAGACTAAGAATATTTTTATGGTAACACTTTGAAAAGGTTTAATTTGTCAACTTTTAAAAATAATTTATTAATCCTTGTTAATGTTTCAAGCTTATACCTTATCCTAGCATACAGTATACTACTACCTTATTAAAATCTAAAGTTGCATCTGTTAATATTATTTAATGGACCTGAGCTGACATGAACTAACCACCAACTAAACCAACTAACCAACTAACATTTAGTTATGATTAATAAATAATGTAACTAGTGATGCACGATATATCGGCTACCATATTGATTTCTGCCGATATATGTCGATTTTTAAAGTTATCGTTATCGGCCTGATAAGAAAATTTGGCTGATATATTAAAGCCGATAAATAATGTATTATTTCCCTCAGCTGAGACACTTCAGATGCGCACTGTTCAACATGATGGTTTCAAATTGCTTGAAATATGATTGGAATAATTTTAAAAAAAGGAAAATACAGTAAAGTGCAACGTGCAGCACATAGGCTGTATAAAATTATATTGTGAACATTATAATTGTGTGCTTGGGACATGGCTTTTAATGGTGAGACTTTTGTTTTGTGATCAGGTTATCAAAAATTAAATAAAAATTTGGATTTAAATTTATCGGTCGATATATCGGTTTTTGGCTTTCAGCTATAAAGAATTATCGGTTCTCGATATCGGCGCATCCCTGAATGCAACAGATTTATTGCTCATTGTTAGTTAATATTAGTTAATGCATTTACTTACATTAACTAATGGGACCTTATTGTAAAGTGTTACCATTTTCTATTATTTAAGCGATTTTAATTCTAACTGTATGATCATCTCATTTAAATCACGCGTTTGTCATAGCGTTTGCTATAGTTGATGTATTTGCACAACTGCAGATGCTTTACATTATTTCTTTGTGTAGCGATGAGTCTGTTTTATACCTTTTTGCACTGATGTCACATGATCACCCGTATGCATTATGGGTTAAACTACTTTACCACATCAGGTCAATCTCACCCACAGCCAAGCAACACATTAGCAGTTAATCTGGTAACATCACCACTACGCGTCATGAAATATCAGTTTAGTTATGCCTGAACTACTTTTTAAATGTTAAATTGTTTCAAGCTTGGAGGGAAAACAATCCTTCAGGTGATGCTTTTTGTTTTTTAAGGTGGAGATGCAACAATGCAAATGATTTAAAATCAAAAGTTGTGCATTAACATTAGTTAATTCAGTCTGAACTAACATGAACCATTGTTTTTATTAACTTAGATTAACAAAGATTAATAAATGCTGTAAAATATATATTTTATATATATATTGTTTATTATTAGTTCATGTTATCTATCTAATTAATGCATTAATCCTAACCATTAAGTGTTCCTGAAAATGTTCAACCTGTTTATTTGCAAACTTTTGCTTTTTAAATGCTAAATTGTTTCAAGCTTGGAGGGAAAACAATCCTTCAGGTGTTGCTTTTTGTTTTTTAAGATGGAGATGCAACAATGCAAATTATATTGTGGTAACACTTTACAATAATCACATTTGTTAACATTAGTTAACATTAGTTAAAAAACAATAATGCATTTATTAATCTTATTTCATGTTAATTTCAACATTTATTTTGTGTGTGTTAACATCGGCTAATGCAGTCTGAACTAACAAGAGCCATTGTTTTTATTAACTTAGATTAACAAGGATTAATAAATGCTGTACTAATATATATATATATATATATATATATATATATATATATATATATATATATATATATATATATATATATATATATATATATATATATATATATATATATATATATATATATATATATATATATATTTATTTATTTATATATTTATATATATTTATATTTATTATTATTAGTATTATTATTAGTATTATGTTTTTTTATTTTTTATAATTTTTTTTGTGTTCATTGTTAGTTCATGTGAACTAATGCATTAATCCTAACCTTATTGAAAAGTGTTCCTGATATTTTTGCACCTTTTTATTCGCAAACCTCTGACTTTCTTTCAGAGTCATAAGTCAAACCTAGCCTGCTTACAAAATAATCAAATATTTATAGCTCTGAAACGTTAAGATGATGAACAGCTGCTGCACAGCGTCTGCATTTATTCTACAGGTACGAGGTTTCAGTGAGTAAATCAATTATTAGGCCGTTGGTCAGTAAAGTTTAGGTAACTCTCTAATTTGTTAACATTAGTTAATGCTGTATATTTAGGACGCTTAGATCGTTAAAATAGGGCCCGGAGTCTTGAGTAAGTACTTATTTTGAATAAGAAACAAGCGCTTAAAAATTACATTCTAGATAGTATGAATGTAATCTGAACGTATACATCATTCACTATGTTGTGATTATCATGTGACCTACCAGCGTCAGTTGCGTCACATAGTAACATTTCACAATCTCACTGAAGTAGTAGTAGGTCACCCAGGTACTTTTTTATGAGTCCTGTGAATTCGGACACACTTATTTTGTCGCATACTGTTTTTCGCCTATTATATAGTAGGGAAGTAAAAAATGTCAAGCATATTCATAGCAGACTGGGAGTGGTTTGTACGGCAATACTCCCAGTGCATTATGGGTGTTGAAGTTTTCCCACCGATTTGGCAAACTTTTCTCTAGTCAGAAATGGTTGGCTCAGATGAAATAAAGGATAAAGCTGCTATGATCAGTCAGTTAAACAAACGATTTATCTGTGCTGGGTCTGCATTTGACAGCTCAAATGTAAATGCACCTGTCCCATGTTCTGCCACCACTGCAATTGATAGAAATCTGGATTTGTTTTATTTTAAAACTATTTCAGTTGCGCAAGTTTGTAAAGCTCTGAAAGGAATTGACCACAAAAAATCTGCTGGTCCTGACAATCTGGATCCTTACCTCCTAAAGGTGGCGGCAGATGTTATTGCTGAGTCTATTACTCACATTTTTAGTTTGAGTCTTATGTCAAATTCAATACCCCAAATCTGGAAAGCTGCTTATGTTATCCCCTTATTTAAAGGTGGGGACCCCTCAGAGCTAAACAATTACCATCCGTTCTCCAAACTATCAATCCTGGCTAAGATCCTTGAATCCCAGGTAAATTTACAGATAAACCGTTTCTTATTTGATAATAATATTTTAAACAATTTTCAATCTGGTTTTAGAACTGGCCACAGTACCATTACTTGCTGCTATGGTGGTAATAAATGATCTTATTTGTGCCTTGGACAGAAAACAACATTGCGCTGCTTTATTTGTGGATCTATCCAGGGCGTTTGATTCGGTAGATCATGAATTGCTGCTGAACAAACTTAGGGATGTGGGTTTCTGTCCTAATGCTGTTAAATGGTTTAGAAACTATTTTGTAGATCGAACTCAGTGTGTCCATGCAGAGGGCCACAAATCTGAGTTTCTTGGGATATCTAAAGGGGTCCCCCAGGGGTCTATTTTGGGACCTATTCTGTTCTCTATTTTTATAAATGATTTAGGTAAGGATGTTCAAGCAAAAGTACACTTTTATGCTGATGACACTGTCATTTATACATATGCTCCTTCCATAGCACAGGCTGTGCAAGAGCTTCAGACTGCATTTCAGTCATTACAAACTGCTCTGCTCAATTTAAAATTGGTTTGGAAAACGAAGTTTATGGTCTTTTCAAAAACTCGCCTGCAGTTGCTTGATGATCTTAGCATTTTTACGTCTGATGGTAAATTCATTGAAAGGGTACCCACGTACAAGTACTTGGGTATATGGATAGATGACAAACTTTTATTTAATATACATATTGCTAATCTAGTTAGGAAGCTCAAAGCAAAGATTGGCTTTTATTTTAGAAATAAATCTAGCTTTACTTTTAATGCCAAAAAAGCTACTTTTCGGTCTGTGATTGATTATGGTGACATATTATATATGCATGCAGCCTCCTCCATCTTACGGAGCCTTGATTCAGTGTATCATGCGTCTCTACGCTTTATTACAAATGCAAAGTCCCTCACTCACCATTGCATTCTTTATGATCTGGTGTGTTGGACAGCACTGACCACCCGCAGAAAACAGCATTGGTATATTTTTATATATAAAGCCATGCTAGGTAAACTTCCAGCTTACCTCTGTACCCTCCTCTGTCTCAGTTCTGCTCATTATCAGCTACGCTCCTCCAAGTGGTTGCTTTTTAATGTACCCAGGTTTTGGACAGATTTGGGGAAAATTGCATTTTCATACTATGCACCATGGGCATGGAATAATTTGCAAAAAGATCTTAAACTAGAAATGTGTATATCAATTTATAAATTTAAGACCATCATAAAAAAATATGGTAAAGGAGACATGTAGTTGTTTTCTCTTGAGAGGTCCTAGTATTTGAATGATTTTTGCATGTATGTATGCACAGTAGTATTTTTTTTACTATGTTGTGTTTATGTATGGCTGCTACCTTGTATGTAGCAGTTTAATATGTTGTTTATGTATGGCTGCTACCTTGGCCAGATCTCTCTTGTAAAAGAGATTTTTGATTTCAATGAGACTTCCTGGTAAAATAAAGGTAAAATAAAGGTTAAAAAAAGAAAAAAAAAATTCCACCAGAAACTGCATAAGCAGTCAAATTTTACTGAAAGCCCATTTTACCAGCTGATTAGTTACTATCTGATTAGTTTTGACTGATTTTGAATACAGTATGTGTAGTTGACGCTGTCATAAGAACACTTTGAATATGGCAATATCTAGTTTTGACTCCATGAGCATCTCCTGATCTGTCCCTCAGCTCATATTCTCTAGACATGGCATGTTTGTAATTTGTCGGATAAGGAACGTTAAGCATTCGCCCCCCCGCGTGGCATTAATCTGATGTTCTCGCAGGGTTCATTCGTTCAGGACGGAGAGAGATGCCGAAAGCTTAATTTACTCGTCAGACTGTTGTCATTGGTCAATCTGTTTTCATGACAGCTTAGATAATAGAGCCTGGACTTTCTTAAATAATTGCTTTTGCATGAACAAAACGAGATGTTTAATAATGTGTTGTGGTCCGTGCATATAAATAACAGCTTTTTTTACAGGTTTGGAACAACATCAGGTTGAGTAATTATGTTTTTTGAAGAAATATCCCTTTAATATTCAGCGCTGGTGTCGTCAGTATGGATTTCTGTAGAGCTTTCAGGCAGAAATGTGGATTCTGCTCAGAAATCTGCCCTGAGGTAATATAGTCTGGAGCACATAAGACAGCTCAGGTGTTCTTTCCCAGAATCCTTTGCTCTTTTTGTTCGCACAGTAGAGCTGGCTGAAGATTATTGATGATTCATTCTTTCATTGGTTGACATTTAAGGTGTGTGTGAGATGTCTGCCACCACCGCTGGTTCTTCTTTCATGAGGAAATCTCATCTCAAAGGCTATATGCTTTAGTTCATTAGTGTACCTGTCTGTGGCGTCCTGGGGTTTTCACTGATATTCTTAGAGGCGAAAGATGTTTCTCTTAAATTATCCACTCTAATGAAAGCTTTTCTTCACAGATTGCTGATGTGCTGAGCAAGATGAAGCCAAGTGTCCTCCTTACACTGGTAAATTCTTTCTTCTTTATTTCACGTGTTTTTCAGAATGGCAACCATGTCTTTTATTTTTAATTGGAGTAAATATATATATATATTAATGCTGTCAAATCGTAGCCTGGAAATCCAGACCCAAATCTGAAAGATTAATGGTCTGGCAGCGACTAATGAAACTCGGCCGGCTCGAGGGGCGGCACCAAGCATGCATTTGAAAATCTCACTGCACGCAATTGGATAACACTACGACCAATCACAACAAGCCTTCTGTTCCGTCTTCTGTTCCTCTTTTAGATAAAAAGCCAAGTCTAACTCGTTCATTGTGGGGGCCAAAGCCGTTTCAAACAACTGGTGTTCATCCATAGCCATCTTGCAATGTTTACTAATGACTTCGACGTCACAGCGCGGTCGTCATCTCGCCTCTGGCCCGCCTATATCAGATAACCCGCTGTGATTGGTGCAGCTCAGATCGAGGGGCATATTTAATGAGCATCATTACTCGACGCCAGAGTAACTCGCTGAGCAAATTCAACTTGTGCTCTCGCGAGAACTCTGGATTTCCAGGGTAGTCAAATCGATTAACCGTGATTAATCACATCTAACATAAAAGTTTGTGAATGTATATGTGTGTGTATGTATGTATATTAGAGCTGCATGATTAATCGTTTAAAGATCGCAATCTCAATTCAAACACCCGTGTGATCTTATTCCTAAACAACAACGATTCACCTGTGTCTATTTAACCTTTGGTAAAATCATACCGCCACATTTAGATTTGTATTGGCACTGCCAAATACAATATGGATATGAATACGGATATAAACACTGATGTCTACGGAAGCGATAAAAAAAAAAGTAAATCACCCTTTGAAAATAGCACTGCACTTCAAATAACGATTGTATCAATTACATCGTTACACCAGTAGGTGGCGACAAGTGACTGCTAAAAATGTATTTGTCATTGAATCATTCAGTCAAGAGATTCACTCAAAAAAAAAAAAAAAATATATATATACACATTTTCACACAAACTTTCATATTAGATGTGATTAATCGATTTGACAGCACTGATATATTTTACATAAAATATATATATACAGGTGAAACTCGCAAATTTGAATATCGTGCAAAAGTTAATTTATTTCAGTAATTCAGCTTAAAAGGTGAAACTAATATATTATATAGACTCATTACATGCAAAGTGAGATATTTCAAGCCTTTATTTGTTATAATTTTGATGATTATGGTTTACAGCTTATGAAAATGTAAAAAAAATTCTGAGATTTTGAATTTGGTGTTTTCATAAGCTGTAAGCCATAATCATCAAAATTATAACAAATAAAGGCTTGAAATATCTCACTTTGCATGTAATGAGTCTATATAATATATTAGTTTCACCTTTTAAGTCATAATTTTTTTGTATTTTAATTCATTTTTTTTTAATTATTTTATTTAAATGTTTATATCATAAATTATAATTGTATTAAATGATATTGTAATCATAATATTATTATTAAATTAAATTATAATATAATAAAGTTATTAATAGAATAATGCCAATTATATATTATAATAATATTATTATGTTTACATTATCAATATGTTATGATTTTGTATATAGATAGATACATTTATATGTGTATGTATACCTTTTTATGATTTAACTTTTATATATACATACATGCATGCAGTGGCCAGGGTATGTTTTCATAAGTCTCCTTCTGTTAGGAATTACGGTGAATTGTGATATTCAGACATCCAGACTGCCAGTAACAGTGTGATTTTACTTCTGGTCTATGACTCTGGATAGAGAGATAATGAGCAGGTTTAATGTCTCTGTTTCTCTGTGTGTGTGTGTGTGTGTGTGTGTGTGTGTGTGTAGCGGGGACTGAACACTGATAGCGGCAGCACCTGTCGTGAGGCGTCCTTTGAAGGCATCAGCCAGTGAGTTTCATCCATTATTCAGAGTTCTGTTCCTGAAACTCATTCCAGGGAAAGGAGCGCACGTGTCCTCCATGTGCTCGGATAAAAAGCCTGATGCACAAAAACACTCATAATGAGAAACATTTTGAGGGATTAGTGATTAGATCTTCACCGTTACCTGTTACTGTAACATTTATACGTGAGAAAATATTATTTAAAATGCATGAATGTTATTGCATTAGATACAAAATATCAAAGCAAATGTCATCGGTTTTAAACTAAGAGCACAAACAAGCATTAGGATGCTTGAAATGTTAAAGTCCCCCTGTGGTGAAAATCCAGCTTTTAATGTTGTTTATGTGTCTATGTGGTGTTTTTAATCTGCTTTAAGACAAACCATGTGTAAGTTCATAAGTCGACAGCATTGCTGAGTATTTCCTCCTTAAAACTGCAGTGAACCAAAGACAAAAAACACGCTTTGAAATCGCTGGTGTTTCTGACGTCACAAACTACCTTGTAACCAATCAGATCAACGTGTGATCGTCAGTGGATCTCTGAGCTGAGTGAGTGAGTGGAGGCGGGGCTCATTTGCATATTCATAGAACCATGCATACTAAATGAGGCAAGGGTGTCGAGTTACATTCAAGATATTTTAAGATATGAACAATTTTTTTCAAGGAAAAAACTCTTAAATATGTAATTTTGGAGATCAAAGATGAGTTTTAAGGGATACAGTGATTGACTACAGGGGGACTTTAAACCAATAAATGCTGTGTTGGAAATGAAGACATATTTTCATGTTGTTTTGATCATGTTATTCCAGGTTTCGGGTGAATAATTCCCTGCTGCACCCTGTGATTGTGGAGTGGTGAGTGTCATTTATATCACACACATTTGATCCGTTTAACACTGTGTGTGTTTCGCACGATTTAGACGTTTGTTCTGCAGCCAATGCATGATTGATGTCTTAATAACTAAAGCACAAAACCTGCGCTCGTTACTAAAGTCCAATTAACAAAATCAAAGCAAGTTTGTCAGTAACTCCAATTAGCAAACGTTTGATCACCGATGAAAGATAAACTAGAGGGCAATTACTGGCGCTTCATTACTGGTGAAGTTTGTTTCATCTTTTTGTGTTTTGCTTGTCATTGCATCTTAAGTTTGTTTCATAATGTGTTTGAGAAAGCTTGTTTAATCACTCTTGTATTTAATTAACGGAGCATCATTAAGCATTCAGACACTACTGAAAGCGGATTGCTTCATTATATTAATCTTCATATAAGGTGATTTTCTGTTGGGAGAATTGATATTCAACTAATTGTTTACTGATATAGGTGGTGAATTATTGATAGATTTGATCAGTGCTTTAGAAAAGAGCTGGTTTCCATCAAAAACACACTTTTTGTTCAGCAGCACAAACTGTTTCCAACACTGATAATAATCATAAATGTTTCTTGAGCATCAAATCCTCATATTAGAGTGATTTCTGAAAGATCATGTGACACTGAAGACTGGAGTAATGATGCTGAAAATCCAGCTTTGGGGGGGGAGGGGGGGGGGGTAGTGGAGGAGAGAGAAGCATGAAGAGGGAAGTTAGCTAGAGGAGAGATGTCCTAGACAACAACAAACGACTAACGTTAAAAATGTATATTCTTGAGAATTTTGATATGGCCGACACACGACCAAAGAGACGACGTTCCGATGAACAAATAGCAAAGAAGAGGGAAAAGGAGAAGGAGTGCACGAAGTCCCAAATTTACATCGGAAAAGCGTTCAAAAGTTGGTGAGAACTCCTCCGGCAGAAGAGCTTCCGATCCGACCACTCAGGAGGCTCTGATTCTGCTGGACAGGGTAAATCCAGTTTGGTTTTTCTAAATGGTTCATGACTGTTTCAGGAAGCACGGAAGGGAGGGGACGGGATGGGGGGATGGGGGGAGGAGGAGGAGGGAGGGTCGAGCTAGCCTCCGTTTTGTTTGACAATACTTCGAACGTCAACAAGAAGTGACGTCACCCAACATCACTTAGAGCAGCTTTAAGTAGATCCAAACAGAAAACAGTTTTATTAAATTGTTATAATATTTCACTGTTTTACAGTA
>CM040798.1:43219906-43484906 GCA_022829025.1 Squalius cephalus
ACAGTAAATGCAAATCTTATCAACTAAACTTCTAATTTCAATCAATCAAGTAAAAAAGTAAATGCCCTTTATTTTCCGAAAGAAACATTATTTACTAATATGTCTGGTGAATTATTGATATATTTCCATGAGTTAGTCAGTCTGTGGTCAGTGCGTTTTGAAAAGCTGGTTCCCATCAAACAAATATTCAACAAATGTCATTCAAACAAAATGCTCTTTATTGAGAGGCTTGTGAAACGCTTGAGCTCGTCTCAGCAGAACGAGACTGTCATGACCGAGAGCTCTTCACTCTCACGACGCTCGACCACATCACTAACTCACTCTCATCTTCTCTCTCTCTCTCTCTCTCTCTCTCTCTCTCTCTCTCTCTCTCTCTCTCTCTCTCTCTCTCTCTCTCTCTCTCTCTCTGTGTCTCTCTCTCTCTCTCTCTCTCTCTGTGTGTCTCTCTCTCTCTCTCTCTCTCTCTCTCTCTCTCGGCAGGTCTGTAAGGCCTGTGTAATGGTCTTCGTGCTTCTCTCGCTGTCGTGTGCATTAGCTTTCCTCCTCTATTACTCGCTGGAAAGCGGCTCATTACGGTCGCCTGCTAACTTTGTTGCTTCCCTCTCTTCCTCACCTTCACTTATCACCCAAAAGATTTCCAGAGAGAATTTGCCGTTTGCTTCACTATGAACGATGTTTACATCATTGGATAAACAGCCTAAGATGGTCATCTTGTCCTGTAGCTTTTGAGCTGGTTGACATGGCAAAATAAACCAGCTTTGTGTCCGACTGAGACCAGAAGACACCCTAGGCTGACACCTTTCTGAAGGCTGAAATCAATTTAGACAAGTAAATATCCTTTATTCTCCAAAACAATTATTTACTGATATAGATGGTGAATTGATATATTTGCATAAAGTATGTGATCAGTGCTTTAGAAAAAAGCTGGTTTCCATCATAATTTGTGGATGAAAGACACTTTTTGTTCTAAATTTGGTGAGCAAATCTTATTAACCCTAAACCTTGGATTGATAATCAATCTAGACAAGTAAATACCCTTTATTTTCTGAAACAAACATTATTTACTAATATGACTGGTGAATTATTGATCAATTTCCATGAGTTAGTCAGTCTGTAAGTGCTTTTAGAAAAATAAAAACAAAAATAGTGGTTGAAAGACACACTGCAGTAAAACTGCATTCACAGCCTGTTTTGCTTCTGAAATCTGGTGTACTTCTGCTATATGCAGATATATCTGAACTGAGAAACTGAAAAACGAAGATAAAATTATATTTATTTCAAATAACTTGCACTGATGAATTATTCACAGACCAGGAACATGCATTAAAAAATATTGACTGATCAAGGCGTTCACACAAACATCAGGAGTTGTCAAATCAGACGAATAAATGTGTTTAACATCAGTCCTCATTCTGTTTAACAAACCCTATATTTACTGTATAATTCCTGATGAACAAGATCCCGTGATCCGTGTGTTAAACGTTCAGTGCTCTGGAATAGAGATGCTGATAAAAATCACATGGCTGATCGTAACCATGGGTTACCGCTCTCGGTGTGTGTGTGTGTGTGTGTAGTGTTATATTTAGACGTGTTATTAGTAAGTTGGCACATTCACACTGAGTCATAGGAGGTGATGTCAAGATACTTCAGTAATGCAGACAGCATCATTAAGACACAAACGAAGACGCTCGACAGGAATAGACAGAGGAGGTGAAGAAAACACTCGAACGAGAGACGAAGTGCTGATTTCCCTGACGTCAGTCCTGCTGAGTTTAGGACTGAAAGTTTATCAGAGATGTTCAGTTCTTCATTAAACTTTCTCATCGGATGAGCCTGTGTACATGCGTGACACACACTACCTTTCAAAAGTTTGAGGCCAGCGAGATTTTAAAGAAAATGATACTTTTATTCAACAAGGACACATTTAAAAAGATCAATTGAGATGTTAAATGCTTGTTTATAATGTTACAAAAGATTCTATTTCAAATAAATGCTGTTCTATTGAACTCTCTATTCATCAAAGAATCCTGAAAAACAAAGTAAATCTCGGTTTCCACAAAAATATGAACCGTTTTCAACATTGATAATAATCATAAATGTTTCTCGAGCAGCAAATCATCATATTAGAATGATTTCTGAAGGATCATGTGACACTGAAGGCTGGAGAAAATTCAGCTTTGATCACAGGAATAAATCACACTTTACTATATATTGACATAGAAAACACTTATATTAAATGGTAATAATATATATATTTTAAAAATTCGGTATTTTTGATCAAATAAATGGAGTAATGATGCTGAAAATTCAGCTTTGATCACAGGAATACATTACACTTTACTTTATATTCACATAGAAAACACTTTTCGTGTTAATTATATATATACAGTGCTATGCATAAGTTTAGACACCCATGCTAAAGTTGACTAAAAAGAGGAATAAAAAATCATATTTTGGAAATTGAACTTAATGCCTTAATTAAAAAAAATTAGGAAAAATCCAACCTTTAAGGACACCAATTTTCTTTGTGAATGAATAATGTATCGTAAATAAAAAAATGTTCTTCCTTAAAATACAGGGTGCATAAGTCTGGACACCCCTATGTTAAATTCCCATAGAGGCAGGCAGATTTTTATTTTTAAAGGCCAGTTACTTCATGGATCCAGGATACTATGCATCCTGATAAAGTTCCCTTGGCCTTTGGAATTAAAATAGCCCCACATCATCACATAGCCTTCACCATACCTAGAGACTGGCATGGTTTTATTTCAGTTAGCCTAATAGCTGGTTTGATTTACATTGAGAGATGATCTTATGGAAAGTACTCCATGTTATATATATATATATATATATATATATATATATATATATATATATATATATATATATATATATATATATAAAAATCTGGTATTTTTGATCAAATAAATGCAGCCTTGGTGAGTTTTACCACCCCCAAACTTTGAAAAGTAGTGTGAACGCATCCGTTGAACTCTGCATTATTGTATTAAAGTTGTCCAACAGTTTTTAAGTTGTATCACTGTAACGTACAGCCTCTTATTGCTTTAATATGTTATATCCTCATATGCACATGAATATTCTGATCCTCTCTGTCTCTGTGTGTCTGTAGTCGTCTTCTAAAGACGGACATGGAGCTGGAAGTCCTGCGCTACACCAACCGCATCTCCAGTGAAGCCCACAAAGAGGTAAAACATCTGTGTGTTTCACTTCCACAAACCTCACCGCAGTTTTATTAATGCGTTAGGGTGTTCTTGAGCTTTACATGCCCTAAATGCATGCTAAAATAAAGCATATAAACTTATTTTTCAAAGTTAAGCAGACTTTAGATGATTGGTAGCATCATAAGCCTTCTATGCGTTTGATGTTTTGGGAAGCGCAGCAGTGTTTTACAGTGAATAGTCTAGTGTGTTGTGTGTAGTAAACTCTTGATGTGAAGCATCCAAAATCTTAAACCTCGTTTGATCACTATCTAGGCCAGCATTGCATTTATCCTTCACTGAGACAAGGCAATACCAGAATGCTAAACAGTTGATATCTCAGCTCAGAAACCTGCAGTCCATCTTCACTGTACAGTAAATGGAAGATTAATAAAGTAGATAATTGTGTGCATTTCATGTTTATCATGATGGCAGTAATTCATGAAATGGTCAAATGAGGAGCAGAGCTTTATAAACTGTGAAAAAAATATATTTTCTTGTTTTCTATTTCAAATATCTAAACATTCTTTTTTTTTTTTTTTATTGTTTATTTAAAAGGGACAATGCACATCAATTAACATTTTGTGTTTACACTCAAAATGTAAATGAGCCAGAGTTAGCTAGAGAGCTCATTTTCATCTGTAGTCCCTTGGCAGGTCAACACAGCATCATAGTACAAAAAGAAAACAAATTAAGAAAATAAATAGATAATAATAAGTACAATACAAAGATAAGGTAAACCAACTATTGATGATTGCAGTTTTGAGTGTTTTTAATCCACTTCTTAAATCAAGATATATTTACCGGTACTTGAGAAGCCAAATGACTGAATGTATTATTTCTACGGTGGCCGAGAGAGCTCAACGCGCTGCAACTGAAGAAAGCACATGCAAATAGAAAAATAAAAACATGCAAATGGGAAAAAAAAGCACCCACAAATTAAGAAAACATCATCAGTTTCAACACACGTGTGCTCCAAATAACACAACCAAATACAGAAACACACTGCAAATAACACAGACCACGATGGAAATGTTTCCAAGGGAACCAAATAAGTGAGGAACCCGGCTGGGACGTGCTTACAGCTCACAAGTCTACTTTATTTTATTTGATTTCTTTTAACTTTTGTTGTTGTTGTTGTTGTTGCAAAACATACAGAGATGACATTTTTATGGCATACAACTTGTATACAAATGTATTAACAATAAGTTCAATGTCATCAGAATACAAATGAGAAAAGAACAATGAGCTGAAAACTAAAATAAATAAAAAAGATTGAGGAAAAAGAACATGAATCATTTTTTCATGTTATGTTTAATTTTTCATAAAGAAAAGTTTCATAGGAAATGTTAGGTAATGTAGGGTCCAAAGTTTTAAAGTTGAGACACTCACAGCCACACACAGATATATAACGCATATTTTAAAAGCTTTTTGTAAAAAATAATATATTTATTTGCAACCGTTATGTTAAGAGCATTATATTTCTGTCATAAGAACAGCTATTCAGCTGATGGACACCGTGCTGCGTTGTCATGGGAACATCCCAGGTGAAAATAACGAGGAAATTACGTTGTCTTTCGTTGCTCCCTTCATCAAGTGCGTTCCAAACGGATACATAATGCACACTAGTGCCCTGCTCACTCCAAAGTCCCACTTCAAGGGCTCTGCCGTCTGCCCTTCGAAGGGAGCAGGGCACAGGGATGCTCACGAGCTGTTAGCACGTCCCAGCCGGCTTCCCCTGGAAACATTCCCATTGTGGTCTGTGTTATTTGCAGCGTGTTTCTGTATATGGTTGTGTTATTTGGAGCACACGTGTGTTGTGAAACTGATGAAGATTTTTTCTTAATTTGCTGATGAAGATGTTTTCTTAATTTCAAAATGAAGTGAGTTTTTGATTACAACAAGAACAAATGTTTGCCAATGGGGTCAGAAACATATTCTTGGTTTTGCTTTGAATTAAGATTATTTTTCTGACCCCATTGGCTGATATTTTTTCATGTTTTAAGCACAAACTCACTTAATTTTGATGTGTTTTTTCAGAAAACAAGATTTAATATCTTAATAATAAGTAATTTTGCTTGTCAAGTAAATGTATCTTGATTTAAGAATTTGTATGTATTTGTATTAGGCATGCCATTAACAATATATCAGCCACTATACTGGTATCAGCCGATATATGTTCATTTTCAATGTTATTGTTAAGAAAATTTGGCCGATATATATTAAAGACGATAAATAATGGATTATTTCCTTCAGCTGAGACACTTCAGATGCGCGCTGATCAACATGATGGTTTTGAATTGCTTGAAATATGATTGGAATCACTTCAAAAATGTAAAATACAGTTCAGTACAACATGTGCCGCACAAGTCTGTCATATCGGCTGCATAAAATTAGCATGAGAACATTATAATTGTGTGTTGGGAATTTGAATGGTTAGACTTTTGTTTTTGTAATCAGGCTCTCAACAATTATATGAAAATTTGGATTTAGATTTATCGGCCAATATATCGGTTATCAGCTTTCAAATATAAAGAATTATCAATATCGGTCAAAATGTTCATATCAGTGCATCCCTAATTTGTACTGAAAAGCAAGATAAAATGTAAGTAAAAGTAAGAAAATCATTTTTGCAGTGTAACGTATCACTGCAAAAATTGCATCCAGAAGACCCATTTCATCTACACTGTACAAAATATCACTTCATTATATTTAGTTAATTTTTTCCATGGGTTGTTTTGAGTTTTACTTGCTTCCCAAAAGCCGAGCCAATTCAAATACAATGGACAAATCATTTAGACAAATTACGTTTAGTTAAGTTAAATTAAGTTTAGTTTATTCAAATCAAAAAGATATTTTTTAACAGTGTAGTTTACCTAACAGTTCCTTATTGAATCAGATGCTAAAACAATACAAACAAACAAATAATGCAATCAGGGCACAATTTGCTCTTGTAAATTACTTTCTAACATAGATCTGTGTCATTAATCATGCAATGCACGCCGCTCTCATAATGTATATTACTCCGCTCCGCTTCCAGATGAGCGCAGACTCCTGATATATGCGCTGTTAGGTGGTATTTATTAAGGGAACATGACGTTTCAAATGTACGGCAGTCGAGCGGCCGACGTGGATAAAACTCTGAGAGACTCAAAATAATTTAATAATCTGAGATTGATGGTGCTGCTTCGTGGCAGAATAAGTTCCTGATAGCCAGTAATGAATAACAAGCCTTTTTAAGAGTGTTGGATATTAATGGGCCAGTCTGTGGTTTGTACGTGAATTAATACTGTGTGTTTAAGCTAAGATCATATTTATCATAGTAACGGCTGGCTTTAACACTGATCATTACATCATGAGGGTTTCTGAACATCGATTCATGTCGCAGTTATTGAGAGATTTCCACACAACACGACTCTTAAGGAAACAGATTGTTCTTAATGGAATAGATCACTCATAAATTATACTTCTGTCATTATTTACTTCATTTAACTCATGTTGTTTTAAAACCTTAAAGTTTTTAAACAATTGTTTTTTATATAGTTGTATAATAAAGACTTATAGTGAGTAACTGTTTACTCTAAGCCTTTATATGTAATGCATTATAAAATAATTTTCAATGCATTGATTATGGCTTGTAATGCACCTTATAATAGTCTCATGAATAATTGTAAATAGTTTACATTATAATACTTATGTTAGGCCTTTAGAAAGTATAATGCATTAAAACACACGAGAAACAACCAATGCAAATTTTATAATGCATTTTATATTTGATTATAATTATTTATGAAAAGATATAATGCATTCTAATGTACATTATGAATAACTTTCTAATGCATTATAGATAAAGGCTTTTCTTCTGGTTACACTTTACTTTAAGGCGTTGTATATAATGCATTATAAAAGTGTTTGCCTTATAATGCATTGTATGATCTCATGAATAACTGTTAGCCATTATAATGCATTATAATACTTATCTATTCATTGTTACACCTATGAAACATGACAAACAACCAATCTCAGATGTAGCAATGAATGAATCTGCAAATATTACAATGCATTTATCAGTTATTTATGCAGATATAAAAAATGCATTATAACGCACATTCTGAATACCTTTATAATGCATTATACATAAAGGCTTTAAGTAAAATCTTACAGAAATTCCTAGTAAATTTCACAAATGAACACATTGAAATAAACATGATTTTTTTTTAACATAAACTGAAATAGTATTCTCTTGTAAAACACTCCAATAATCTTTATTTTTTTACAGTGCATGGACTGTTTTTTCATACTTTAATTATGCGTTTATGTCCTTTTTTGGAGCTTGACTGAATTTTCCGAATTCCTCTTTTATAACCAAACAAATAAATAAATCATACAGGTCTCGATCGACGTGAGCATGAGTAAATAATGACAATTTTAATTTTTGGGTGAACTCTTCCTCTAACACTGTTGAAAAAGATTTCCATCTCTGTCATTAGTGTTCAGGATTCAGCCACGTGTGTAGACGGCATTGTAGAAGCGCAGTGAACGCTTGTCCTTGCATTATCTGAAGAAAATAACCTCAGCACCTCATCAAATGGAGAATGGCCTTGGCGGACCGGGTCGATCCTCGGTTGAAGGTCTCGAGGACCGGTTTTGCGGCTCCTTTGAGCTCTCGTTTCCAGCAGCGAAGGCCTCGGCACATATTAACACACATAGGTCTTCATAAGTGCCAGTGTTAGCCAGAGCTGATATAGACAAACATCTCACGCCTGTAACCTCTCGTCTTCCTTTATTACTGGATATTCAGGTTAAGAGGGACATGAGTCACGGCCACAATGGAAACAAATTGTTTTTCGAATGGCGAAATGAGGAACGAGGGATATGGAAGAGTTCACTGTACGGCCACGAGAAACCATTGAGCTTAGACAAGGGTTGAGAATCTAAATCTATTTTTTATTTAGAATCGCTTCCATTTTTTATGACATTCAGTTCCACTAATGGTTGTGGAGCGTCTCTATCCGTGTGCGGATGTGGAGGGAACAACGTTTCCAGAGATCTTTCTTCCTCAAAACTCTAAAAGAATCATCAATAGAAGCTTTAATCGTTACCATTATATCGCCCCTATTATGCAATTTTGGATATTCCCTTTCATGCAGTGTGTAGTAGAGTAATCGTGTGTGAATGTAAAAGCTCTGCAAAGTTTCACAGATCAAAGTGCAGATAAATGGCGTTGTGTCTCGTAAAAGAAAGAAGTGCAAGAATTGAGAAATTAGAAAATGCCAGACAGTCTGGTTGAAGAGCGAGCAGACCCTGAGAGGACAAAGGACCTCTCTGGAAATTAACATTTGAACTCCCCCTCGTGCACTATCGAGACCTCCGAGTCATCCTAATATACATCTCTTTCCCTCATCCCTCACCCCCTCTCTCTCATGCTCAGATCACCTGAATTCACCCAAGAAAATATATAGTTTAATGTGAATGATTATCATCGAGTATTGTACATTTTGGTATCATTTGAAATGTCTCAGTGCGACTGGTACAAATGTCTCATTTCCAAATAAGTAAAACAAAAGGTAATAAGGTTTTTAAGAGTTTAGCGATGTGTCGTCAGTAATTCCATTCTCACTTGTAACTAATTAGCATAATGCCAGCCTGTGGTCTTGATTGGCTGAGCAGCGTCTCTTAGCTCCGCCCTCAAACACTGTAGTGTATCTGAGACTGGAAGAGTTTGGTTCGTGTTGTTCATGTTCATGAGATTGATACGGTAAAACCCACGCCATCGTTACTGTTCGTATCACTGTGATCACGAGCTGAGATTCAGATATGATAATGAGCGTTTGACCAATCACAGCAGAGCAGCTCTCAGAGAGGCGGAGCTTAGATAGACTGAATCCTTGATGGAAGCGTTTCAGACACTGAGAGAAAAGAGCTGATGCTGAAATTACAGTATATGATGATAAAAATGTGTGTTTTTTGACCTTGGATGAATGTAAATCTGTTGTAGGAGACCCCAGAAACAAAATTAGGAACCTTTAAAATAGCACAATATGGGCACTTTAAGTGAAATAAAAACCTTAAGTCCCAAGAAATCAAGTGATGTTCCTGGAGTTAGCCGTCTTTTTTAGTTTTTTTTTAATGCAGTTTCAGTTTCGTCTTCATTAACATATTTTGTTAATTAATATTTCAGAGGTTGTCTGAAAAATTAATGTGTTCTTTCTTAGTTTCATGCACGGTCTAAAATGCTTGTCGGCTCGATTTAACAAGGTGAGGAAGTCGATTTCAGAACAGATTCTGGATCAGTTTTCTCCTCTTTCTCTCTCCAGAGCTTTGACTGAATGTCATATTTCACTCAAAAATAGACATTATTTTTCTTTTGAGGATCTCAATGGGCCTTAAAATATGCTCCAGTTTCTTTAAGCAAAACATGACTGTCTTTATTTTTGGGGGTGAAATGTGAGGTGTTCCTGACGGGTTACGTGAGATCCATCTGAATGTGCAGCGGTCTGTCAGTGATGCTTACAGAAGCAAGTTTTGCTAGTTTGAAATGTAAATGACCGACTTAAATGCTGATTTTGTCTTTGCGGTGAGGAGAGCTGAGGCGAACGGAGATTAAGAGTTCAGCTGCAGTCCAGAGGCTTTTACTGTTTAATTGAGTCTGACAAGAGCGGACAGCATTTATTTGACCTTTAACCTTACAGATATGAATAATGGACTATATGCAGATGTGGTTTCGAGCATGTAGGGAATGGTGCTAATAATGCCAGAGTCAATGGTTCGATTTTCAGCTTTAATGCACTGCAAGTTGCTCTGAATAAAGGCAAAATGCCAAAATGCGTAATGTAAATTTCTGAAGAGAAACTAACATCTTGATGCTCTGTATCAGTTTAGAGATGCATGCAATGCAATGGTTATATATCATCAAATAACATTTGTTTTTTCAATCAATCAAGCATTTTTATATTTTATCCCACACATGCAGTTTCATTAACTCTATTAAGACAAGACTAGTTTAGGAGGATGTCAACATAGTAAATTCATGTTTAATGCAGACGTATTTTAATTTCTGGCATAATTTTGTTTTTCTGGCATATTATACCCTTTTTTTTTAGCGGCGCTGGTTCTGGAAGTATATTTTCCATTCCTTTTTCCCTTAGGGATTTAAAGAAGGTCTTAATGAAAGCGTTATAAGCCATGAACCAAACCAGCTAGCTACTAAGAGATTCACAACACTACCAACTTTGATTTGAAGCAAAAAAAGTTTTTTTAAATCAGATAAAAATATACAAAGGTACAAGACTGTGTACTAAACGGCTTTAGTGAGTTAAAGAACTACAATCCCATGAAGCATTGCAGACAGCATAATAGAATTAAAAACGATGTAGGTTTATAAAGCGAAGTATTTTGTGAGCGTATAGCGAGATCAACCTGATTACATTCTCAGTGCTTTATTGGAGTGAGCTCTAGAGCTCTATTCACCTCTGATTGGTGTAATTTTCTGCACAGCATCATGGGTAATGTAGTTTTTCGCCAGGAATTCCACTGATAAACATGTTTATTTTAAAACTAAGCTGAAATAATGCAGACTGACAGCTTCAACAGAATCAAATACCATCGATTTACAACCACGTAGCTCACAGTAAGCCTCTCTTTAAAGCTTTATAAGTTGTTGTTAAAAATCAATCTCACTATAGACAAAATGTATTGAGTTTTTACTTCCAAAACTAGACTATTTCACCTGTGGTTCCTCTGCTAACTTGAGATTGAGGTGATTTTAACCAAAGCAACTTGCTTTGCATTCAAGATATATATTTTGTCGGTTTATGCCTTGCGATCAAACACACGTTCTCTTTAAAATAGGCATGCATTACATTAGATTCTTTAAGTGTAACTCATTTAGAGTAATCTAGAAAGCGAATCCCATCCGAATACTGCTACTAACTGATTGAATTCATTCTGTGTTAATATATTGTTCCTGGTAGACACGTTTTGTAGCCTAGAACAATTCACTAGTATTTCTGCTCACAGCCCTGATTTAGTTTACTGTATGAATTTCATTAGGTTTCTTGTCACTTGTAGAAACTCTGACCTTGTGCCCTGCTTTCTTTGGGTTTTTTTACATGCCTTTAACCCTCCTAATGTTTCTGACAAGATGCATCAGAACACTGGACCTTTTTATATTTTTAATGAGTCATTTATATTCAGCACAGGAAGAACTTATGAGAAGTTAGCATGAGCGTGTCTATCCTCTCGCGGGACGTCATTAAAGCCCAGCGCTCGACACCTGATCCGCTCATTCCCGTCATTCCCAAACTCCCAGCGCATCCAGGTGATCTTTCTCTGGAGACTCTGAGCATTTAATGCAGCGCGAGACGAGACAAGTTGTCATTTTTTGCTCCTCCTCGCTCTCTCTTTTCTCAGAATGATACAGTAAAAATGTGATATTGTGAAATATTTTTACAATTTCAAATAACCATTTTCTATTTGAATGTGTCAAACTCGGCATGCTGGAGATAATGACACTAAAACGTGTAGTGTTTTTGAAAGAAGTCTCTTCTGCTCACCAAGGCTGCATTTATTTGATCAAAAATACTGTAAAAATTTATTAGCTGTTTATTCCTGTGATCAAAGCTGGATTTTCAGCATCATTACTCCAGTCTTCAGTGTCACATGATCCTTCAGAAATCATTCTACTATGAGGATTTGATGCTCAAGACACATTTATGATTATTATCAATGTTGATTTTTGTGGAAACCGTGATATATTTTATTTTTCAGGATTCTTTGATGAATTGAAAGTTCAAAAGAACAGCATTTATTTGAAATAGAATCTTTTGTTACATTTTGTAACAGTTCTGTCACTTTCGATCAATTGAATGCGTCCTTGCTGAATAAAAGTATCAAACTTCTTTCAAGGAAAAGAAAAACTTACTGACCTCAAACTTTTGAGCAATATTTCGATTATTCATATCTTGATGGAACAAAAATGAAACTATGCAGACTTGATTTACTGCTCAAAAAACATTTATGATTATCAATGTTGAAAACTTTGCTTCAGATTATTTATATACAGACCGTGATGCATTTTATTTTTTCAGAATTTTTTCTCAAACTCATTTCATTTATTTGAAATACAATCTTCTGTAACATTATAAATCTCTTTAGTCACTTAAACAGTTGAATGCATCCTAGCTGAAAGCTATTCTTCTTCTTTTTTCATATTCTTTATTCTTATAAGTATCATTTTGCCTGTGTCACCCAACACTCCACCATTATTTGAAACAACCTGATCTCCACGTTCTCCCGGGGATCCTTCAGTGCGGCTGTGACTCAGACTCCCGATTAAAATAAAAGCTTCCTAACCTGCAATCATCAAACAGCCCCTCTAATCCGCCCTCGACACACACTCGCGCTCGTTCCTCTCCGCCGCGCTGAAAATGACTGTTATCTCATCAAATGGATGAGTCCTTCTGTAATTTGAAGGCAATTGCTGGTCATTTTCAGAGCCATTTTGCGGCTCTCGTTGCGAGAGTTCATCGAGATTATTAGACTGGATCTGGAGAGGGGAAAGGGAATCCCTCAGTGTGATGATGGAGATGGATGGATAATTGAATGTTTTATAAAGCTCTGTTATATCTGTTTCCGTGCAGGTGATGAAGCGTGTGAAGCCGGGCCTGAAAGAGTATGAGATGGAGAGGTGAGTATTGATTGATCGATTGATTAGTTTGATTGATTAAGCTGCCAGTGTCTCAGATTGCATGATTAAATCTTTTCCTGAAGTGAAGCCCTAATGAAGAAACTCACACCCTTTTTTTTCTGTGAACTCACTGTCAGAGCCAGTCTGTGTTTCCACTGAGAACCAAACAAAATGTCTGCTTTACCATCAAAGATTAGGTCTTCTCTATATCAGTGTTTCTGAACTCCTTGAAACGCCTTCATTGTAGTCTTGAGTTTCACAGTATTCCTCATTTAAATAATTAATATGCAGAATAAAGGGGCGGGGCCTGGTTGAGTTAGTTAGTAGTGTGTTAAACTGGCGGTTATGGAAAGGGGCGGGACATTTCCCAAACACGCTCAAAGCTCTCGACTAATCACAACACACTGATCCAGCCGACCAATCAGAGCACAGTGTGCTTTTCAGAGGGAGGGGCTTCATAGAGACAGGAAGTAAACAGCGTTACTGACAGACTGGGAAGAGAGGAGCCGCAACAATGGAGAATATGAGGAAAATAATCAACATTCAAGCAGGAAAACCTGTTCTAGTAGAGCCTGAAACAACATCAAGAGTAATAAGTAATAAAAGTGCATATAGGTCCTCTTTAACATCCGAAAACATCATTTGTTTTGTGTCAGTATATCATCATTGCTGTTGTTTTGGAAAATCTACATCCCTCCTCATTGAAATCAACCAGGTTGATTTGATTGTTTTTGTTTTAGAGAGTTATTTTTTGTGCAAATAATTAATGTGAGATTAATTTGAGTTTGATATTTTGTTATCTTTTTGTAGTGAATTTTTTTTTTGTTTATTGCTGCTTTTGATCTGTGTTTAAGATTGTCATATAAGTTTTTGTTAATCTAGATAAATACTGTTCGTCTTCGGGGGCGTAAGATTTGTTTGTTAATACTTTTATTCTTCAATATTAAACTGACACATTAAATTGATCTAAAGTGATAGTAAAGACATTTATAATGTTACAAAAGATTCTATTTCCAATAAATGCTGTTGTTTTGAACTTTATATTCATCAAATAATCCTGAAAATCATGTAACACTGAAGACTGGAGTAATGATGCTGTAAATTCAGCTTTGATCACAGGAATAAATTACACTTTACTGTATATTCACATAGAAAACAGCGGATTTACATTCTAATAATATTTAACATTTGACTGTATTTTCATTCATAAATGTAACCGCATCTTGTAGTTTAGCTTTAGTCCTCCTCCGCGCTGCAGTTTGCAGTGTTATCTGTGTGAGGTGTTGATCTTCTAGCTGTGATAGTGTTTTGTGTCTGATAAGACCAGTCGACCCGCTCTCTCCTCTCCAAACAAAAGCTCTGATAAGCTGCAGCTTTTTTTACAGGGATTTTCCCTCAGAATCTTCCGGTCGAGAACTGTAAGATAAGGCCGACTCCCTCCGCTTGTCCTCTAAAGAAGCGTCCGAAGGTCTCGAACGGGTTCGTGCAACAGTGGCTTTCTCCAGACCTTCAGAGATTGTGATGCAAGATCTACTTCCTCTAATCAGCTTTCAGCTCTGGACACACAAGTGCATGCTGGGAAGTGACCTTCTCTCGTGACATCACTTCATTCATCTCTCAGGAGAAGCCAATTTCCGTTCGGTTTCCTCCTAACTTTCTTTTTTTTGGCTGTGAATGTCAGTTTCCTGCAGGGATCATGAGGGTTATTAATGTGAGAGATGCTTTGAGCCTCGTTGTGTGTCACACAGTCGCATTAGGCCATTAGAGGCCAGTGACTCACTGATGACTGGACGTAATGAGAGAGATTGGGGCGAACAGGTGTGTGTGTGTGTGTTATAACAGGACAGACCCGCAGGCAAGGTCGTGACTCACAGCGGTCAGCGTTACTCGCTCACTCACTAGGGATGAGCTCAAGTGAGGGGAAACATTGATGGACTTTTTTTTTCTGCAAGTGGTCTTGGCTTGTTTCGTAAAAGTTTGCAAACAAGTGTCTCAAGTGTGAACCTACCCTGCGATTCAAAAGTCTTTTTTTTATTTTTTTTTATACATGGTTTTGAATGAAGGCTCTTCTGCTCAACAAGGGTGTTTTAATTTGCTCAAAAACAGTAGAAAATGTGAAAGTTTTTGTATTTATTTAAAACCGCTGTTTTCTATGTGAATATATAGTAAAGTGTAATTTATTCCTGTGATCAAAGCTGAATTTATTTAATTAAAAATACAGTAAAAATCACAAAATATTATTAGAATTTAAAACCGCTGTTTTCTATGTGAATATACAGTAAAGTGTAATTTATTCCTGTGATCAAAGCTGAATTTTCAGCATCATTACTCCAGTCTTCAGTGTCACATGATCCTTCAGAAATCACTCTAATATGATGATTTGATGATCAACAAATATTTATGATTATTATCAGTGTTGAAAACAGTTGTGCTGCTTCAGATTTTTTTAGAAACTGTGATACATTTTATTTTTCAGGATTCTCTGATGAATAGAAAGTTCAAAAGAACAGCATTTATTTGTTTTTTACATTATGAATGTATTTACTGTCACTTCTGATCAGTTTAATGCATCCTTGATGAATACAACAAACTTCTTTCAAGAAAAGCAAAACTTACTGACCCGAAACTGTGCTGTATTTAGATTATTCAGTAGTTTTTACATCTGGATGGAACAAAGCTGAAATTATGCCATATTTATTGTTGTTTGAAGAACATAACATGCAGCATAATTTAAACAAACATCCACAAAACAATCATTTTTAGTGTTGTGATTGATTGGTTACAGTGGTATTGTTGGTGCTTGCTTGCTGTCCGGTTGGTTAAAGATGATTACAGAATTTTTTTTTTTTCTCTCTCTTTCCGTCAAGCAGTCAGAATGACCAAAACACACATCTTGCAGTTAACAAACATATAAATAGACGGCATAAAATAACATATAAATGACAGCATAGACGGTGGCTACGTCCGAATCACACACTCTCTTGAGTAGGTTCTTATCTTGAATAAGAAATGTGACCCTGGACCACAAAACCAGTCACATGGGTCAATTTGATGAAATTAAGATGTATACATCATATGAAAGCTGAATAAATAAGCTTTCCATTGATGTATGGTTTGTTAGGATAGGACAATATTTGGCTCGAGATACAACTATTGTAAATCTGGAATCTGAGGAAGCAATTGAGAAAATAGGTTGAAAATTAACATTGAGAAAATCTCCTTTAAAGTTGTTCATTTATGTTGGTGATTGTGCTGCATTCACTCACAAAAATAAATGTGTTATATCTTTACGGTACGAAATTTACAAAATATCTTCATGGAACATGATCTTTACTTAATATCCTAATGATTTTTGGCATAAAAGAAAAAACGATAATTTTGACCCATACAATGTATTGTTGGCTATTGCCACAGATATACCCGTGCGACTCGTGACTGGAGACGTGATCCAGGGTCACAAATTACTTCAAAAGTATGAGTGTGTGTAGTATGAATGTAATTTGGACATGTTATCATTATCATGTGACCTTCCAGTGTCAGTTGCATCGCTTCACCTCTATATATATATGTGGGAATTATGTGATTTTTTTTTTTTTTTTTTTTTTTTTTTTCATGCATCACATTTTATCATGCATCACAGCATAGACGCTCAGTTTTAACACTCATTTTTGCTTCATTACATTTGTAATTACTTATTAAATGAAGCAGCTGATGCCCCTCAGTGGGAATGACACCGAAATCTGCCGCAAAATTGCTTTTTAGAAATGAAGAGATCTCAGTTTTAGTTGATGTTTAACAGCATAGCATCACTTCTTGGCTAAGGAGTAAATGTAGAAACGATATACATTAAATATTAGATTAATGCTACATTTTCAGTGGACAACACTCTGCAAGCACAACTAATTACTTGAAATCCCTGTTTAGGATGCAACACATCCTGATTTGCGTTTCTGTGTTTTTAGTGTGTTGTGTTTGTTAGTGCCAAACCTCACGATTAAAACACTGAGAATCTCTTCCTCACACTGAATGTGCATTAGTGGCGGCTGCTTCCCGTGGGAAAAACCATCCTGGATTTGAGACACAGAATCGATTTAAATTGAGTTTAGTTGCAGAGCCTCTCACCGCTGCACAATGCTGGAAACTTAATTATTCATCTCTTAACTCCTCTGAATCGTGCATGTGTGCGATGGGATGCTTTAATAATGAAATGCACGCTGATGTCATAGGAGTTTTCATCTTGTGTCGAGGACGTTTGGAGAACGTGCATTTACTGAACACATGAGAAACACGAGAGGATAGCTAGCAATCGATTTTCTTCGTCTTAAAGCGGTGAATCCCATTCCTTTTGACTCCAAGGCTCCTCATTGTCCTCGAGTGTTCAAAGCTCTCCCTCCAGACGATCATGTGTTTCAAAAGAAAATCCTAGTTTCTACATGAGTTTCACTGGAAGACCGTTGACGCCAAAGATGATTGTTGTTGCACATTCCCTGTTACTGTGACGTTCTTAATTAATCTTTGCAAAATGTGTGTCATTAGAAAGATTTAGGACTCTAGTTTCAGTGTTTGACTGCTATTTTTGTGTGTGTGGGGGGGGTGTGGGGGGTGGGGGGGGTATGTTACGGGAGGAGGGCAAAATCAAAATCAATCTATAGTTATTGATATTTCATTTACATGTTAATTCGCATCTGCTCCGGTTTGTTTGTGATTACTAACATCCATCAGTGAGCACATTTGGGGAAATATTGATCTATTCACATGTTAACTTCATATTTTTTTAGACAAAATCACATAAAATAATGATCATATATATATATATATATATATACATACATACATACATACACACACACACACACACACACACACACACACACACACACACACACAGAGTCACATTTTAGTTAAGGGTCCAATTCTTGCTATTAACTAACTATTAACTATTGCCTAATAAACTCCTAATGACTGCTTATTAATAGTTAGTAAGGTCGTTGTTAGGTTTAGGTATTGAGTGATTAAGGGATGTAAAATATGGGGTTTCACTTTATTTTGATAGTCCACTTTAGACATTCTACTAACTATAAGTAACTTTGCCGCTACATGTTATCTAAAGGCTATCTATTTGGACGGGACTAGTTTTCCAAACGACGTTTGAGTTACAATTCTTATCAACCTACGTCTATGATTTCATGTACGGATTCGGACGGGACTAACATCTCCGTGTTTATTACCGAGGTACATGTTTTACATGTGGGCGTTGCAGAAGATCACGTGTTCAAAATGTACAAGTACATTTCAGGAATATAACTTCAAAACTGCCATTGAACACAATTTATGAAATCTGATCAAATGTATTTTGAAATTAAGTACTTTTAAAATTAAGCACTTTGAAATATAAAGTAAAACGTCCTAACGTATTTAGTGTTTTGTAAACATTTTATAAAAATTGTAGTAGCCTATAAAAAAAAACTAAACATACATTTATCATCATGATTTTATAGAACTGGGTTCTTATAATAAACCCACTGGAATAAAAAGTTTTAACTTATATAATTTACACGTTATGTAATGAAGTGCAGAAATGAAAGTAATCTTACCTGAAACTGATATTACAGTAGCCAGTCTTAACAGTTTACGTGATTCGGCTCTTGTTGATTTCATTTTTTTATTTCTTCGCATGTACCGAACACATCTACATCCATTATCAGTGCGCAAAAAGCAGAAACTTGAATACCGGCGCGATAGCGAGAGATTGTACGGTAGTTCACGTTGATCAAAACACACAAGAAAAAGCGTTTTGGAAAAAAACATTTTCGGCAATCACAGGACATTCGCATTCGGCCGGATTAGATTTCTCTGAGGACCGCCGAGTTTGACGAAAAACAGTAGGTAATTTACTCTGGGATTTTTACAGAGGTCGTGTGAGAAAAACACAGACATGGCAGATTCTGACAGGATTAAAATCTCAAAGTACGTCTGTGAAACAGAAATTTCTCTAACGTCCCCCTGTGAAACTAGTCCCGTCCGAATAGGGCTTATCTCTCATTAGAGTATTAGTAGACTGTTAGGTTATGTTTAGGTGTTAAGGTTCAGGTTAGTAGATTCATTTGACTTAGATTAATTTTGCCAAGTTACTTATAGTCAGTAGAATATCTGTTGGGGAGCATCAAAATAAAGAGCTAGCAGATATTAAGCAATGTCTACTAATACTCTAATCACAGTTATTTTACATGTAGTTGCAAAGTTACTTATAGTTAGTAGAATGTCTAAAGTGGACAATCGAAATAAAGTGTTACTGAATATGGTCTTGCAGAGTAAGGCATTAATATGTGCTTTATAAGCGCTAATAAACAGCCAATATCCTAGTAATATGCATGCTGATAAGCAACTAGTTAGTTTCACTTCCAAAATTTTCATTCTGTTTAAAAATACAACCTATAATATTCGACAGGCAATTTTCGGTCCATTTTATTTCGCATCCACAAATTCAGTGGTTGAAATTCAACAGAAAATTCAGCATTTGACATCCGGGAACGGCAGGAATATCAGTAGATTGCTGATTGATAATCTCCATAGAGCAACGGGTGAGAGAGTCATTCATTCATAAAAACGGATTTACAGAAATTGAGCAAGCAGTCAGTATTTGTGATGATTATCAGGCCCAGTAGTAGTTATGGAAAAGCTGATCAAGACACAAAAGCTGTGTTTACATTGAAGTCTTCACTGTTACTACATGTAAGTTTTGCATAGCTTTCTCTATCGTGACCGAGATTATGTTATTCCCCGATGCTGATGTACAGATAAAGCGTTAAATCTGAGGTTGTAGACATATATTCCTCTCGGTTGTTTAGTTTTATTAACTTTATATTGGAACCTGCTGCAGAATATATATAACATGACTTAAATTACACTTTTCAAATGAGGCTTCCTCATATATCCAGGTTTTCCAAGTATCCTGGTTCTTCGACAAACAAAAACAGTGGTTGATTTGAGTGAATTAAATTAAGAAATATCTTGATTTTTAGTTGTTTTGTCTTTTCAATCATTCTAAGTCATCTTGAGGCTCCTTTGAAAGTTTGCTGAGGTCTCAGACTGTCAAGACAAAAGAAAATTAACACTGTTATCTGAGCCGCCTTAACCTAATGTTAGGCCCCGGAGCTGAGAGGTTTTGTAGGCCCCCCATCCCCTCGATTTATAGAGTATCATTTTAAAAAAAGTGTAATATCTAGGTAATCTACATCACAGTTGAAGAATTTCAACTTTATGCAAATGAGAAGCGATTTTCGCGAGCGATAACCAATAGGAAAGAAGCCTTTCAGTGGAGCTCAGCTCCCGTCACCGAGTGTAGGCGAGACAGAAGAGTTCGAGGGCGATTTCACTGTTTTATATGATTTGACTGTAACTAACCACAAACATGGATATAATAAAATGATACATGGATATAATAAAATGATGCATGGAAAAGAAACTGTCGACAGTCTCAGTGAGTTTAATTCATACATTTATAGTTCGAGTGTTGTAGTTTTATGATGCAAGTTTAGCCTTGCTGCAGTTCATTTTACAGTTTCCCCTGCATTATGTTGACCATTAGGGACAAGAAAATGTATTATTTGTCAAATTCGGATGACGTTTTAGTAATGTATGACAGTATGAGTGAGTTTAATTTGTAGATTGATTGATCGTTAATCTAGTAAATTATTTAATCCACTGAATACTGTTTCTTTTGAGCCTAATTCCTATTCAAATTAAAATAATATAGTTGTATCACTTGTGATGGTGTTTTGTATAGATGTGGCCAGACGAGCAGTCTACCAATAACATTAGAGCGACAGCACTACCAACTCCCACAAGCGACTTCACAGTATAGAGACTAGCGACATACAGCGACTTCATCGCTGGCTGTGTGAACGGGGCTTATGGGGCTACACGGGTCACTCAATCAGCACACATGTACGGTTAGAGTGACTGACAGAAAACCTGACAAGTTACAAAACAATATGACTTTTCAGCTCATCATGAACCTGAACATGGGAGGCCCCCGGGCTTCAGCCCGTGCATTAATGCGGCCTTGCTGTTGTCTGTTGTGCCATCATGTTGCACCAAACCCATAAGACCAAATGACTGACAATGTTCAATTCAAATATGGCGTGTCAAAACACGTCGGACCCGGTTGGACGTCTATGATGTCGAAAATCATCGGTTGCAAGTCATCAAACTAGCCGTGACGTGTCTTGACATGCCATATCTGAGCATCATTGACGATCCGTAGTATCTCCTTTTGTCTTGCACAGAAGAACGGAAGTGAAGAAATGTTTGATTTCTTAATTTATTCTTTAAATTTTTACAGATGCTGCATTTGTATTCGGTCACGGAGCGCTAAAGTTGGAGAAACGTGAGCTTTAGGAACAGAAACTAGAAGACTAGCTTTCTCCAATTTATGATTCATGCTTCCTCTCATAGCCGCAGGCTGACGAATGTCTCTCTTAACTTCATGTGTTGTTCTGAAGTTTGCCTTTGTTCCTCGAGGACTGTTTTTTTGTTCCTCGTGTCCTGCGGACATTTTCAAGAGCAAATAATGAACGTGGTAAAAATGAAACTCAAACTTAGCCTTGTCCCCGGGCAGCGGATGATGAAGATATTCAAAGGTGAGAGAAATGAAGTGGAGGTTTTCTTCACGCCGAGGCGATGCTGTGTTCGCTGTGTCATGAGGTTTGAAACCATGAAGAACTGAAAGTTTACAGATGACAGCGGGTCAAAGTTCACGCAGATTTGCAGTCAATGTGGCGAAACAGAGGTTTCAAACACTGGTTGAAGAGTCATGGGATTCTCAGCAGCAAAATGTGTGTTGCTTTAAGAGAGGGCAACCATAAATCTGTTAATTTCTTATTCATTTATAAACATTTAATCATATGTTTATCTTTCTTTAGTGTGTAATGTTGCTGTTTGAGCATGAAAAATCTCTGTAAAGCTCCAGTTATTCTCTATATTAGTGTTTCTGAACTCCTGAAACGTCTCCATTGTAGTCTTGAGTTTCTTCCGGGAACGAACACATCACAATATTCCTCATTTAAATAATTAATGCGCAGAATAAAGGGGCGGGGCCTGGTTGAGTTAGTTAGTAGTGTGTTAAACTGGCGGTTATGGAAAGGGGCGGGACATTTCCCAAACATACTGGAAGTGCTCGACCAATCACAACACACTGCTCCAGCCGACCAATCGGAGCACAGTGTGCTTTTCAGAAGGAGGGGCTTCATAGAGACAGGAAGTAAACAGAGCGTTACTGACAGACTGGGAAGAGAGGAGCCGCAACAATTGGGAATATGAGGAAAATAAGTAATTTTCCATTGCTTTTGATTTTATATAATAACACAATGTTGGATTTGTAGATCAGATTTGGTACAGGACGAAGTCCTTACAAAGTAGGGATGAAATTCAGATGAAGATTAATCTATAAATCACTTCGTCTCCTGCTTTCTGCTCTTTCTTGGTTTCCTTTGTCAACCTCTCAGGCTAATAGAAGACTTTTGGTTAATACAGTTTTGTTGGTTTTGGGTATCAGACAATACTTCCGATGGGATCTTGTAAAGAGTCTGGAGATCCGATCTAACATGGTGAAGCATCCCCTCACATTGCATGCGTAAAATGTAAAAATCTACTTTCGTTTTGCCATATTTGAAATGCGATTTTCATTTGGTTTGACATGTTTTGTAGTTCTTCATCTCCCTTTAATCCGGGGTGTTTGAAATATTTGGGATTATGAGATTTAATTTGTGTCGTGAGACTTGAGACATCGTTTTTCATCTCTCCTGGAAAATAACAGGATTAAGAATGAGCTCAGCTGCTGTGATCACGGGGAGCGCTCGTAATATTTAGCCCAAAACTCTGAATATTTCTGGTATGGATCCGTGTTTTGGAGAGGTGAAAGTTACCCAGCATGCACTGTGCCGTGTTCAGCGGGGTCTGACCGCAGGATTGGTCCCTCGGAGAGCAATTAGTCCAACTAAAGTATCTGTGGGCCGGGAAAGTTGAGAGACGTCAAACCTTTGGCTTTAACCCATTGTCAGCTAAACGCTTGTTAGCTCCGTATGACAGCGGTCCACTTTCACGCTCGCTCTTTCCATTACCTGCCGTTGCACAAGCAAAGTAGATTCTTCTCACTCTATTTCCTTCACTTGGCCCTCGATGAGTTCGATCCTAGCTGTTTGGGAGGACTTTGTTAAGGAAGAACTGTCTCTTTGAGAGAAACTAGGGAATTTGGAATAAGAGTTTATGAATTATTAATGGGTGACCACATTTGCATGCACATTATCTTCTCATTAAAGGGATAGTTTACCCAAACGTTAAAATTCTGTCATTTGCTCACCTTTTTTGTTCTTCCCTCCTGTATGAGTTTCTGTGGAACATAAAAGAAATGTGTTGAAAGGTGCTGTATGTCACTTTTTTTGACTGTTCTAAAGCATAAAAATAGCATATGTTTGAAATATTTAGTTTTTGATATTGAAAGTCCCCCGTAGTCAATCATTTGATCCCTTAAAACTCATCTTAGATCACCAAAATGACATATTTAAACCTTTTTGTCCTTGAAAAAATTGATTCATGCCTTAAAATAGCATGAATGTAACTCGACACCCTTGCCTCATTTAGTATGCGTGGTTCTGTGAATATGCAAATGAGCCCCGCCTCTACTTACTCACTCACTCAGCTCAGAGTAGAGGTCTGCATGGAGCACCCGATGACCCGTACGGGTTCGGGTCTATATTTTAAATGGTCAGCCGGGTCCGGGTCGGGTCCCAATCTATTACTTAGGATCCCGGGTCTGTTTAACATTGTGTCTAATACCAGAGTCGATCGGACTCAGTGAGTGTTAAGGCCCATAACCAAATCATTTAATTTTTAAGGGTATAGATTGAATACGCCTTCATTCATTCCAGTATTGGAAGCACTGAAACAACCAGCAAAAAAAATTCTAAATGGTTCACATTCACCAAAGATATTTATAAAAGTGCATATTAATGAAAAGAAAAGAAAGAGTGAACAGGTAGAGCAGCTGAGGAATCAGAAACAGCCCGACTGCACCTGTTCTCATGAGCAGATCTTATGTAACTCCCGATGGTGAAAAGAAACCGCCTCTGCTTCCCTCGCTGCACTTACTAATCAAAACGTGAACTGGAAGATAAGTCCAACACCTGGTACTGATAAGAGATGAAAATAAAGAACATTAAGGCTACGTTTACACGTGGACGGCTATTTTCATAAACGGACATTTCACCCTCTCCGTTTTCAAAAATAACATCGTGCACACCTGTCAGTTTTCAGAAAAGTGTTTGTTTACATGAACCTGTGTATACATGCCGTCAAGAGCATGCCAGACCTGTAGGTGGCAGTGTAACGAGAAGATCAAGCCCACGTTAGCCAATTAGAATCCCGAAAATAGCAACAACAGCAACGAATCACTTCCTCTTTCTCTTTTGAACAAAGATGGCGTCAGGATCATCATTCGTATGGACTGACCAGGAGGTAGAGCTCCTGTTAAATGTAACTTTAGATTACTTTTGACGCAGGTGCAAGTTCTGTCGCATACTGTGACGTCGCATAAAACTCAGTTTTTCTCAGTTTACGTGCAAACGAAGTTTTTCAAAATCATGTACTTGTAAACGAGGCCTATGTCTATAATCAAAGCTGGATCGTTCCAGCAAAGAGCCATCACTATATATCATCATTATATACAGTATGTACTGTGTGTGTGTGATGCATTTTTTTAATTTTATATTTTTTATCAATTTGTAATTATGATTATACTCTTATTTAAACTGTCATTAATCGAACATGGCAAAAAGGCATTATTTTATGCGTTTACAGATTGAAACACATACAAATACAGTTACAAATCTTCATAAATGTTTTAATGTTAAATTGTCTCCATAACATTGGTAACATTAGTTAGTGCATATGTTAAATTAAAGGTATACATGTTTTTGTCGGTTATTACAGTCAGTTGAATGCATTTGTTTTGGAACATAACCAAAATCCAATATTAATCAGTTTTCATGTGTATGCAAATGTGTTCACTTTCATAATTCATTGTTTTAAAGGTCTTGCCTTTTGTGGCAAGGTTTCGTCTCATGTAATCCGGTTCGAATGTGTCTTGGATGTTGTCAGGTGCTTCATCTGCAAGCATGACAGGCTTTTTTAAGTTTAGAAACTGAAACAAAGAACCACTCGTTTTTTTGTCAGATGTGTCTGTGCCTCTTTATCTTCCTCGTCTCAGCATCTCTGAAGGTTTCACTCCTCTTTTGGTTTGATTTCATGGGAGTTCTCTAAATTAAGTAAAAGTGTCACATGCTCCTGATTTATTTTGTTCTTCCTCTGTTCATCTAATGATTTCTGCCTTTAAGATGGAGATGAAGACGTTGTAAACATCTTTCCGAGGCAAAGCGTCCTGCTCTCTGACAGGGATTCTCTGATATTTTGTAAAGCAATACGGCTGTTGTTATGGTTACAATTTATAAATAGGCAGCACAGGTGACAGGGGAACCGAGAATACGGGATGAAAGACGCCGTTGAAATCTATCCCACAATTCCCTGCTCCTCTCTGAGTGAATTCTCCAAGTTTGCCTTTATTAAATGCGAAGGCATGACCTTATTGTCTGAATTAATAACGTGCATTAGTCAAGACCGGTCGCCCCTCGTGTATCAGCACGACCGTGACTCTTAATTGATTTAATTAAATCCGCACAAGAATAATCACGCACAGATGTGTGGGTTTGCGTTATAAATATGCTAAAGATGAAGTTTGCTGTTATTTGTGTTTTGGTTTTTCTCGCTGCGGTGGCGTTTGTCCCTGATGATCCCTTGGTACTCATTGTTTTGCAATCCCTTCTCTCTCTCTCTCTCTCTCTCTCTCTCTCTCTCTCTCTCTCTCTCTCTCTCTCTCTCTCTCTCTCGCTCCCTCGTTTCTCTCCAACCCTCGCCAAGACTCCAGATACTGCTGCAATTAGCATCAGTTTGAAGATTTCATTACGACTCTCTTGCGATGGCCACTGGCTGTGTCTTCAAAGCGCCTGATATGAGCTGCATCACAGAGGGAAGATAACGGGCCACGGCTGTATATGTAGTGTGATATAAGAGGGGCTGATGGGAAAGTCGAGCTGCGCAAATGATGACTGTGAATATATTCACAGGGCAGAAAAAGACAGAAGTCATCATTTGCGCTGCTCTATTTTCCCATCATCCTGAACGTCTTCAGCTGTCCCGAAAGTTATTATGCTGCCAAAAGAGAACTTTTTGGGTCCCTCTTAGAAAAAGGTTCAATTGGGTTGTATTCTTCTTCTTGATTCCATTTTAAAAAACCCTTTATGTCAAAAAGGTTCTATATAAGGAGAAATGTCTTGTTTTATTTCAAATGTTATAGTGATAAAGTATGTTTACGAGCTGTTTAATTAAAAAAATAAAATACAAATAAAAAAATAATTTCAATAATTAATTTAAACCAAATCCATAAAATGATCGCATGACAGAACCCCTAAAAGGTTCTACATATTAAGCGCCTGATGGAACCCTTTAAGGTTCTACATATGAAGCACCTGATGGAACCCTTTAAGGTTCTACATATGAAGTGCCTGATGAAACCCTTTAAGGTTCTATATATGAACCGCCTGAAGGAACCCTTTAAGGTTCTACATATTAAGCGCCTGACGGAACCCTTTAAGGTTCTACATATGAACCTCCTGACAGAACCCTTTAAGGTTCTACATATGAAGTGCCTGATGAAACCCTTTAAGGTTCTATATATGAACCGCCTGAAGGAACCCTTTAAGGTTCTACATATTAAGCGCCTGACGGAACCCTTTATGGTTCTACATATGAAGCACCCAACGGAACCCTTTAAGGTTCTACATATGAAGCGCCTGATAGAACCCTTTAAGGTTCTACATATGAAGCGCCTGACGGAACCCTTTAAGGTTCTTCATATGAAGCGCCTGATAGAACCCTTTAAGGTTCTACATATGAACCTCCTGACGGAACCCTTTAAGGTTCTACATATGAAGCGCCTGACGGAACCCTTTAAGGTTCTACATATGAAGTGCCTAAAGGAACCCTTTAAGGTTCTACATATGAAGCACACAATGGAACCCTTTAAGGTTCTACATATGAAGCGCCTGACGGAACCCTTTAAGGTTCTACATATGAAGCGCCTGATGGAACCCTTTAAGGTTCTACATATGAAGCGCCTGACAGAACCCTTTAAGGTTCTACATATGAAGCGCCTGACGGAACCCTTTAAGGTTCTACATATGAAGCGCCTGATGGAACCCTTTAAGGTTCTACATATGAAGCACACAATGGAACCCTTTAAGGTTCTATATACTGTATGAAGCACGTGATGGAACCCTTTATGAACATGAATTAACAATGATAAACGATTCTAAAACGTTTTAATCCTTGAATTAATCTTTGTTCATTTTAATTTCAGCATTTACCAATACATTATTAAAAACTAGTTAACATTATTTAATGGACCATAAATTAACAGCTATATTTTTATTAACTAACATTAACAAAAAAGAATAAACACCAAAACATGTGTTGATGAGTGTTGGTTAATTTTAGTTAATGCATTACCTCACTAAATTAATGGGACCTTATTGGTTTAGTAAACAATATATATATATTTTTTAATTATATTATTAAAAATGCCATGTTTCACTCAGTATTTGCACTATTTTGCAATGCACCGTTTCAACATGATCCTCTGTGTCTTTCCTGCTTGATACCGAGTCAGTTTCCTCTTATTCTCGTGTCGGGGTCCCTGATGGAATCTCACACAGAACCAGATGAATTTTTTATTTCAAAACTCTTTTAAGTTTCAGGCTCGCCGTAATGTGGAAATGTGTGACTTTTAGGAAGCGTTATGCCCTGATGTGCTTTTGATATGAGTCTGTGATTGCAGACAGTTTTCATTGTGAGATATTAAACTTTCTGGGTTAGATGAAACTGTGGAATAAACAAAATTGCTTTACCCAGAATCCCCTCTGTATTTTTAGTATCACTGATGTTTTGCAATGAATGTTTGCGACAGCCGTCAAAAAGAAAATAGATTAAATTAACATTAGCTAATAGCATGGTCAACCTAGGTTAGTACTTATTTATTTATTTATGAATCTTTTATGTATTTATCAATTAAATAACATAGTTATATCGCAATAAGAGACTTTGTTTCTTTAGAACAACATGCACTGATGAATCGTTTGATTTCATAATGACTTCAAGACCCCACTGCATAGTTTGAGAGAAAAAAAATCCCTTTGCATTCGAGTAAATTCATTCTCACCTCAAATGCTTCTAAAAATACTCGGATGATGTGAGACTTCCCAGCCTCAAATCTATTCCTCTCTGAAACTGAGTGCATGCTGCATTCATTTTCAATGTTTTTTTCTGATGAAAGACGAGAGAGAGAGAGAGAGAGAGAGAGAGAGAGAAATATCTGTCCCCACATGAGATTCCCTCCCACTTGATTTCTGTCCTTCATGCACTGGGCCACAGATAAAACTCTTCTCGCTGAGAGATGCCCCTCCAATTGCATCCAGCAGTTTTATAATTAGATTTATTATATAAGTTTTATAATAGGATTGCTTATGCATGAGTTTCACTTTTTATGTAACCGAATAAAGTGCTCCAAAATTTCGGCTGAAAGTTTCGACCACAACATGATCAGATCGACATCTCCTCAAAACCTGATTATAAAGCGCTGTGATGTCGGTGCGATGTCACACAGAGCTGCTGCTCTTCAGGAGAAACCAGGCTTTTTCACCAGCCTTTAAAGGTGCAGTGTGTGATCTTTAGCGGCATCTAGTGGAGAGGTTGCGAACTGCACCCAACAGAAGTTACGGTGGCCGACAGGAAGTGATGTCGTCGTCTGAGACAGCAGAGAGGAGCCAGTTAAACAATGAGCTTTCTTTACGAAGATAAATTAAGAAATTAGGTTTACTTAATTATTCAGTAAAGCGATGTTATTGCGAATATTATTGTTACTTGTTCATCATTGTGTCAGTGTTTTATCCGCTGACTTTAGCTAGCTTCTTTACACGAAGAACAACATAGTGATGAAACGCGTTTGTCCGCTCAGGGCCACCGTAGAAACATGTGGATGTAAGCGGACCCGTGGTGTGTGTAGAGAGAAATGGCTCATTCTAAGCTAATAAAAACATAATGGTTCATACAGTAAGGTCTTTATACACCACTACAAACATAGTTATGTTTATGATATTGCATTTCTGTCAACAGATCCTCCTAAATATCACACAATACACCTTTAGATATCTCTGAACTGAGGCATGTCATCCACACGTCTGGCTTGTGCTGTTGTGACGCTCTTGTCGAGCTGTACTTGAGTCAGAGGTTCAAAATCATCAAGATAACAAACCAGAAGTCTTCGTTTTTGAAGACTCAGGGGATGTGCAACCCCTGTTTTAACACTTAGTCATCATGGTGTAAAAATGGCCCATGTTTATCTTCTAAATCTGCCCAAACTTGACAAAAGGCTTCAATCGACTTCAGAGGGTGCGTGGAATAACTCAAAACATCTGATTCTTTATCATCCAAGCAATTTATTCAAACACTTTCTGCAACAACTTAACCTTCTTATGCTTGTTTTCAGTGATTAATTCAGATGGTTAGCTTAATAACCTATACAGGAGAAGAAAAAAAAAAAAATTATATAGTCAGAACGGAGGCTCACTATTGGCCGACGCTGGTCATGTGTGTGATGCGTGTAATGTTGGCCAATAGTGAGCCTCCGTTCTGACGTACAACCCAGAAGAAACACAGAAGAAAATGAAGAGTTGAATAAAGTCGTTATTTTTGTTTGTTTTTTTGCACACAAAAAGTATTCTCGTCGCTTGATAAACTTAAGGTTGAGCCACTGTAGTCACTTGGACTATTTTAAACATTGTCTTTACTAACTTTCTGGGCCGGCAAGTTTCAATAACAGAGAAGCCTATGGAGGAGTGAGACAGCTCTCAGATTTAATCAAAAATATCTTAATTTGTGTTCTGAAGATGAACGAAAGTCTTACGGGGTTGGAACAACATGAGGGAGAGTAATTACTGACAGAATTATCATTTTTGGGTGAACTAACCCTTTAACCCTGGGTTATTGTCGTTCTAAACCCTGCTTTTAACCCCTGGTAAAGAATATTTGCGTGTGAAACGATGCGTGTTACAATGTTACAACTTCGCAACCGACAGCCAATCGTGTGGCTCATATTCACATGATTTGGACAGTCACAGAAACACACTGTGTTGTATATAAACAGCCGTTTGAGGGAACAAATGTCAAATGGTGTCACAAAGCACGACAATTGGGGTGAAGAACAGATTTCATCCTTACCTTTATAGTCTATTCAGTATAAATGTAACAGTAAAGTCAGCGATATATATAATAAAACAGGTCGTGTTCTATCATCCAATCAATAACACTGACATTGCAAATATGCAAATACGAACCGTAACCAAAGGCTTAGGAATGTACAGTGTGGATTAATTGATAACTCTGGGTAAATTATGAGCAGTATGAAACATGAACATTTCTGTTTACCCTGGGTTAAGTATGACCCAGGGTTAAATGGCCCTTTAATCTTTCATTTTTCATAGATTATTGGTCCAGTAAGTATTTGGTCGTCATTGTTTTAGGCTGATATGTACTTTCTCAAATCTTGCCAATATTTAACACAGTCATTTAATGTAGGTTAATGATGATTTAATAAGGATAGAATAATAATAGCAAATAATGAAGAAGTGTTAGTATTAGCTGTGGAGCGGCGTTATGATGAGCGTTAGAGATGACCTCCTGTGATCATATTTACTGAGGCTTCAGGCTAATGCGGCTTCTGAGATTCTCATTTCTCTGAGTGTGTGTGTGTGTGTGTGTGTGTGTGCACTCAGATCTCATCGATCAGGGATTCGGTCACATTAATGATGCCTGCTGGTGCTTCTCGGCCGCTCTGAGTCTCTGTGAGCGTCAACAGGGGAAACAAAACCAGAGATTCGCTTGAGTTTTGGTTCTAAAGCTTCAGCCGAGCTCTGCAGAGTTAGCACTAATGAGGGATTCAGGACACACACACACACACACACACACACACACACACACACACACACACACATACTTTAAATTACACAGCATAACAGTAGTTTGTCATGATATTGTTAAAATTATCTGCAAACCTATTTCTACCTTCTGAAATATAGAAAATAAGAGTTAAAGACAAACAAATAATTTGGTAATAAAATAAAGGCAGAAACTAACAACTGTATATATATATATATGTATGTATGTATGAATGTATGTATCTATATATATGTGTGTATATGTATATGTATGTATATATATATGTGTGTGTGTGTGTGTGTGTGTGTGTGTGTGTGTGTGTGTGTGTGTGTGTGTGTGTGTATTATTATTATCATTTATACGTTTAATTATTTATAATTAATCTTATTTGTAATTTATAATTCAATTTACCATTAAAAAATGTTAAATCCCAGAAACAAAATACTGGATAAACTTCCATAATTTGACACATCTGTGACTGAAACAGAACAGTGTTATTGTTTTATTATTTACAGTATATACTACTAGCTTTTATTATATATTTTAGTTTACTTTTTTAATAACTAATAATGCTTTTGTTATTTTGATATGCTAAAGATATGTAAAGCTTTATATATAAAGCTATATATTGATCTATATATATGGAGAAAAAAAATCCATAAAAGTCCCATCCTACATCAATTCACAATTAATGTTGTTATTGTTAAATAAAACTATTAAAATGTATTGTTATTCATTATTGTTTTCGGTAATTGAAATAAGGCTGAGACTTTTATGGATTTTTTTTTCTCCAGGGTAAAGATTAAATTGTGATTGTGATGAAAAAAAAAACATTTATTTTAAAATTTTGTGATTTAAATGTGGTTGCTAGGTAACAAGAAGCAGGAAATGTTCAAAGTAAACTTTTAAATTTAGAACATAAAAGACGACTTGTTGAATGACGTTCCATTTCGTATGACATCACTAATCCCTCCTATTTTTAAGCCCCTCCCCTTCAACCACATGACCCATTCTGGAATGTAAGTCTACAGTTTCACTATCCAATCAATTCCTGCTCTGCTTTTTTCACGTTAAATGTCTTGTTTCATTTCATTTCAATGGTTGTGAAAAATGTTTCATCTTGACTTTTAAAGTCAGACTCTGTTTCCGTACGTATTTCCGTGTGCATCATCAGGTTATTCTTAGACGGCACCTTGGCTCCGTTTTCAATCGTTATTCCAATTAATTCGTCCACGTGTCATCTTAGACTCTAGCGCCAGTGTGTTCAATAACCTCTCGTTAAATCTCCATCCCTCATTTACTTTAATTGCAGTTTGTGTGAACATAAAGACGTCTTGTTAAAATGGCCTTTAAAGCACATATTTAAGGGTGATTTAAGTTCCTGTGAAACGAAGACGTGCCCCGGAGCCGCTAATTACAGCGTTAGCCCACTGTATTTACTGAGAGAGAGAGAGAGAGAGAGAGAGAGAGAGAGAGAGAGAGAGAGAGAGAGAGAGGGGGATGGAGGGAGGGAATTTAAATACACCTTTATTATAACAATTTAATCAAATTATTCACACTTCATCCAACTTTTTTTTTTTTTTTTTTTTTTAACATGTATATTTAAAAAGTCAACACCAATTCATTTCTCTCACATAAAGTACACAATACCTCATTAACACACCAGATTTCTACAAACTTTAGGAAACAGTCCACCAACTTATAGTATGCAAACTCTACTTTTAGTCTAGCTGCCACAAGACCCTAAAACATAGGAACCACACTTATTGCATCCTGCCCTAGAAGTTTATTTTTCCTTGTTTTCCAGATTACTAATTTTGCAGTGCCTGATAAAAAATTAAAATGAGAGAGAGAGAGAGTGTCAGAGAGAGAGAGAGAGAGAGTCAGAGAGAGAGAGCGAAAGGGAGAGAGAGAGTCAGAGAGAGAGAGAGTGTGTCAGAGAGAGAGAGTGTCAGAGAGAGAGAGTGTCAGAGAGAGAGAGAGCGAAAGGGAGAGAGAGAGAGTCAGAGAGAGAGAGAGCGAGAGTAAGAGGGAGAGAGAGCGAGAGTCAGAGAGAGAGAGAGAGAGAGTCAGAGAGAGAGAGCGAAAGGGAGAGAGAGAGTCAGAGAGAGAGAGAGTGTGTCAGAGAGAGAGAGTGTCAGAGAGAGAGAGTGTCAGAGAGAGAGAGAGCGAAAGGGAGAGAGAGAGAGTCAGAGAGAGAGAGAGCGAGAGTAAGAGGGAGAGAGAGCGAGAGTCAGAGAGAGAGAGAGAGAGTCAGAGAGAGAGAGCGAAAGGGAGAGAGAGAGAGTCAGAGAGAGAGAGAGAGAGCGAGAGTCAGAGAGAGAGAGAGTCAGAGAGAGAGAGAGCAAATGGGAGAGAGAGAGAGTCAGAGAGAGAGAGCGAAAGGGAGAGAGAGAGAGTCAGAGAGAGAGAGAGAGAGAGAGAGAGTCAGAGAGAGAGCGAAAGGGAGAGAGAGAGAGTCAGAGAGAGAGAGAGGGAGGATGAGAGAGAGAGAGGATGATGAATTTGAAAGTTATTAAATTTATTTGATCAAAAATGCAGTAAAAATTGAGACATTACAATTTAATCTAACTGTTTTCAATGTAAATATACAGTAAAGTGTAATTTATTCCTGTGATCAAAGCTGAATGTTCAGCATCATTACTCCAGTCTTCAGTGTCACATGATCCTTCAGAAATCACTCTAATATGAGGATTTGATGCTCAAGAAACATTTATGATTATTATCAGTGTTGAAAACGGTTCATATTTTGGTGGAAATCGTGATTTTTCTGAATTCTTTGATGAATAGAAAGTTCAAAAGAACCGCATTTATTTGAAATCGAATCTTTTGTAACATTATAAGCGTCTTTACACTGTCACTTTTAATCAGTTTAATGCGTCCTTGATGAATAAAAGTTTGGAGTTTGATTGACAGGTGTGTGCATGACACGGAAACACTGTTTTGCTTTAATTATCCTGTGGAGATTTAGTTGCATAATCAGCTGAAACGTTTGGGTTTATCTCTGAATCCCTTCGACGGAAAATAAGACTGACCGTGGATAAATCCAGATGAAATTTGAGCGAAGGACAGCACGGCTTGTCCTAAAAATGCAAATCCAGGCGATAACAAACAGCTGTCCCGGGTTACCGATGGGAAATGTCACTCTAACCGGCCACAAACACGGCATTTGATTAGGATTTACTGAACTGAGATTAGATTATCCGACCTGATCCTCTGCACCATCTGCCTCGTTCCTGGCATTTGGTTTCATTTTTAAGCACATGTACGTCTTAGTGTGATGAAGACGAGCGTTTGCCCTTGGTGTGGGTGCCGACAGCAATGCATCATGGGATTGAGTGACGGTGTTTGTCATTCAGCCTTTTGTTTGTAGATATACACTAAAGCATTAGATATTTTACACCAAGTTATCATATGAGAAGATATGGAGCATGCAACTCTTTTTTTAAAGCGTGAACTCAGCATGCATCGCCGTTCAGCTTCATTGATTCAGTCTTAAAAGCGTCTCTAGGGAAGAAGATCATGCGAGTTTGGAAGCACATGAGGGTCAGGATGGATTTACCAGCATTTCTGTGAAATACAGATGCAATATTAATTTTTGGGTCAGCAAAAGGAGTCGTCACACATGTTCAGGCTGAGTGTATTATGCATCGCCACACCTGTGTTGGACTTCTGTTGTGTGTTTTTAGAGCAGGTTAGAGCAGATAAACCTGGGCGGAACCGTCCTGATGTCGAGGAGCGCACAGGACCGTGTGTGAAAGCGTCTGTGTGATTGTTCATTTAAGAGGAAACACAGATGGTGAGACTGTGTAATGCGACGACTCTGTGTGTGTGTGGTAATCCAACTTCCCCGAAACACCAGAGCATGATGGGATAGCAGTCCTCGTGGTGCGTCGACATTACTCTATGCTGGTGATGGGGCAAAAACAATACAAATAAGGCTAATTAATTCAATTTAAATTATTATAAAATAAAACACTTACTAAAAATTTATTAAATCATATAAATGTCAAAATTAAAAAGCTAAAATAAACAAATTAAATCCTAAATATGTAAAGTTAAAATAATTTTAAAATAACATTCAAAATAAAACACTTGCTGAAATTTAAAAATCTTAAAAATGTCAATGTAAAATGGGTCTTTTCATTATATATAAATAGTTATAATTATAGTAAGTAATTTGTTATATAAATGTAAAAATTTATATTCATAAAATAATTAATTATTAAATCATAAATATGTAAAGTTAAATAAATGTAAAATAAAAAGTCAAAATAAAGCACTTACTAAAAATGTATTAAAACTCAAAAATGTAACACTTCATTATACAAGTAGTTATAAGTACAGTAAGTAATTTGTTTACCTGTTAAAATAAAAACAATAAAAATAAAACACTTACTAATAATACATTTAATAAATATTTAAATAAATAAATAAAAAAACATTTACTAAAATTATTTAAATCATATAAATGTAAATAAAATATATTCATAAAATTAAATCATAAATATGTCAAGTTAAAATAAATAATTGTAAAATAAAAAGTCAAAATAAAGCACTTACTAAAAATGTATTAAATCTCAAAAATGTAACACTTGATATCTTAAAAATGTCCAAATAAAATGGGTCTTTTTTTCATTATATACAAGTAGTTATAAGTACAGTAATGTGTTTACCTGTTAAAATAAAAACAATCAAAATAAAACACTTACTAAAAATACATTTAATAAATATTTAAATAAATAAAAAATAAACATTTACTAAAATTATTTAAATCATATAAATGTAAAAATTAATATTCATAAAATAAATCATAAATATGTAAATTTAAAATAAATAATTGAAAAAAGTCAAAATAAAGCACTTACTAAAAATGTATTAAAACTCACAAATGTAACACTTGAAATCTTAAAAATGTCCAAATAAAATGGGTATTTTCTCATTATATATAAGTAGTTATAATTACAGTAAGTAATTTCGACCATTAACCATCATCAGAGAACCAGGAACATTTAAATTTGTGGTTAAATTATTGAAATACTAAATTAAAAACTCATGGGTAGGGAAAAAAAAAGCATTTAATATAAATCTTAATGGAGCAAGGGAACGGACCATTTAGTTTGTGTGATTCGTATTCATAAATTCATTTTTAATTTATTTATGCATATGAATCACAAACTAAATGGTCCATTCCCTTGTTCCATTAAGATTAATACAAAATGTTTTAAGCTCTAGTTATTTTTTACTCATTTACAATTCCTTATTCATAAAATTAATGATATGTAAGGATTATTAAATTTAATTTGATGGAATTTTACTATAAAATTGAAAATCGTAAATCTTAAAAAAAGGTTTAAATAAGTTTGTGAATCCATGCTTTAAAAAGAAAGAATATCTCTGCTCCAAACGCTAGTGAGATGCCTAATAAATAAGACAGTCAAATTCATAAATTGACGTTTTTACACACTATTGTTGCGTTCATGTTGCATGTTTTCAGTGCAGCTCTCTGGGACTGAAAGCAGCGTGTGTGAATGTCAGAGAGCAGTCGAGGTGATCCCACATGTGAGTCTCTCGTCAGACTTTGATTCGCGGAGAGCTGGACTTGGACCGAGATCAGTGTGTTTGAGTCTGGCGTGATATTCCCGATCCCTGTGCAGAAGAGGAGTCTGGGATGCCGGAGGAATGGAAGCGGTTCAAAGAAAAGCACAAGCCCACTCAGACTCTCTCCTCTGGGCGAGCGAGGTTATTCTGAGACGCTGTGTGTGTGTGTGTGTGTGTGTGTGTGTGTGTGTGTGTGTCAGAAAAATGACAGTGACTGTTTATATCTTAAAGGTGACATATTATTCCCCTTTTCACAAGATGTAATATATCTATGGTGTCCCCAGAATGTGTCTCAAAATACAACCCTAGATCATTTATTATAGCTTATCAAATATGCCCATTTTTGGCTGTGAACAAAAACGTGTTGTTTTTGTGTGTGTGTGTTCCTTTAAATGCAAATGAGCTGCTGCTTCAGAAGAGGGCGGAGCTTCAGATACTCCGGCAATAACAAAACAGGCCAATCTCACTCATCCAGAATCCCAGAATCACCAGTAGCGAGTGCAGCCTTACGGAGAGACTCAGGAAGAGTTTCACTTTTAGACATTTTCTGAATGTTAATGGAGACATTGTGTTAGAACTGGTTTCACTGTTAGAACTGGTTTCACTGTTAGAACTGGTCTCACTGTTAGAACTGGTCTCACTGTTAGAACTGGTTTCACTGTTAGAACTGGTTTCACTGTTAGAACTGGTTTCACTGTTAGAACTGGTCTCACTGTTAGAACTGGTCTCACTGTTAGAACTGGTCTCACTGTTAGAACTGGTTTCACTGTTAGAACTGGTTTCACTGTTAGAACTGGTCTCACTGTTAGAACTGGTTTCACTGTTAGAACTGGTTTCACTGTTAGAACTGGTCTCACTGTTAGAACTGGTCACTGTTTGAACTGGTTTCACTGTTAGAACTGGTCTCACTGTTAGAACTGGTCACTGTTAGAACTGGTTTCACTGTTAGAACTGGTTTCACTGTTAGAACTGGTTTCACTGTTAGAACTGGTCACTGTTAGAACTGGTCTCACTGTTAAAACTGGTCTCACTGTTAGAACTGGTCACTGTTAGAACTGGTTTCACTGTTAGAACTGGTCACTGTTAGAACTGGTTTCACTGTTAGAACTGGTCACTGTTAGAACTGGTTTCACTGTTAGAACTGGTTTCACTGTTAGAACTGGTTTCACTGTTAGAACTGGTCACTGTTAGAACTGGTCACTGTTAGAACTGGTCACTGTTAGAACTGGTTTCACTGTTAGAACTGGTCACTGTTAGAACTGGTTTCACTGTTAGAACTGGTCACTGTTAGAACTGGTTTCACTGTTAGAACTGGTCACTGTTAGAACTGGTCACTGTTAGAACTGGTTTCACTGTTAGAACTGGTCACTGTTAGAACTGGTCACTGTTAGAACTGGTTTCACTGTTAGAACTGGTCACTGTTAGAACTGGTTTCACTGTTAGAACTGGTTTCACTGTTAGAACTGGTCTCACTGTTAGAACTGGTCTCACTGTTAGAACTGGTCACTGTTAGAACTGGTTTCACTGTTAGAACTGGTTTCACTGTTAGAACTGGTCTCACTGTTAGAACTGGTTTCACTGTTAGAACTGGTCTCACTGTTAGAACTGGTCTCACTGTTAGAACTGGTCACTGTTAGAACTGGTTTCACTGTTAGAACTGGTTTCACTGTTAGAACTGGTCACTGTTAGAACTGGTCACTGTTAGAACTGGTCACTGTTAGAACTGGTTTCACTGTTAGAACTGGTCACTGTTAGAACTGGTCTCACTGTTAGAACTGGTCACTGTTAGAACTGGTCACTGTTAGAACTGGTTTCACTGTTAGAACTGGTCACTGTTAGAACTGGTCACTGTTAGAACTGGTCTCACTGTTAGAACTGGTCACTGTTAGAACTGGTCTCACTGTTAGAACTGGTTTCACTGTTAGAACTGGTCACTGTTAGAACTGGTTTCACTGTTAGAACTGGTCACTGTTAGAACTGGTCTCACTGTTAGAACTGGTTTCACTGTTAGAACTGGTCTCACTGTTAGAACTGGTCTCACTGTTAGAACTGGTTTCACTGTTAGAACTGGTCACTGTTAGAACTGGTCACTGTTAGAACTGGTCACTGTTAGAACTGGTCTCACTGTTAGAACTGGTCACTGTTAGAACTGGTCTCACTGTTAGAACTGGTCACTGTTAGAACTGGTCACTGTTAGAACTGGTCTCACTGTTAGAACTGGTTTCACTGTTAGAACTGGTCACTGTTAGAACTGGTCTCACTGTTAGAACTGGTTTCACTGTTAGAACTGGTCACTGTTAGAACTGGTTTCACTGTTAGAACTGGTCACTGTTAGAACTGGTCACTGTTAGAACTGGTTTCACTGTTAGAACTGGTTTCACTGTTAGAACTGGTCACTGTTAGAACTGGTCACTGTTAGAACTGGTTTCACTGTTAGAACTGGTCACTGTTAGAACTGGTTTCACTGTTAGAACTGGTCACTGTTAGAACTGGTCACTGTTAGAACTGGTTTCACTGTTAGAACTGGTCACTGTTAGAACTGGTTTCACTGTTAGAACTGGTCACTGTTAGAACTGGTTTCACTGTTAGAACTGGTTTCACTGTTAGAACTGGTCACTGTTAGAACTGGTTTCACTGTTAGAACTGGTCACTGTTAGAACTGGTTTCACTGTTAGAACTGGTCACTGTTAGAACTGGTCTCACTGTTAGAACTGGTCTCACTGTTAGAACTGGTCACTGTTAGAACTGGTCACTGTTAGAACTGGTCACTGTTAGAACTGGTCTCACTGTTAGAACTGGTCACTGTTAGAACTGGTCTCACTGTTAGAACTGGTCTCACTGTTAGAACTGGTCACTGTTAGAACTGACTGGTCACTGTTAGAACTGGTCTCACTGTTAGAACTGGTCTCACTGTTAGAACTGGTCACTGTTAGAACTGGTCACTGTTAGAACTGGTCACTGTTAGAACTGGTCACTGTTAGAACTGGTCACTGTTAGAACTGGTCACTGTTAGAACTGGTCACTGTTAGAACTGGTCTCACTGTTAGAACTGGTCACTGTTAGAACTGGTTTCACTGTTAGAACTGGTCACTGTTAGAACTGGTCTCACTGTTAGAACTGGTCACTGTTAGAACTGGTCACTGTTAGAACTGGTTTCACTGTTAGAACTGGTTTCACTGTTAGAACTGGTCACTGTTAGAACTGGTCACTGTTAGAACTGGTCTCACTGTTAGAACTGGTTTCACTGTTAGAACTGGTCACTGTTAGAACTGGTCACTGTTAGAACTGGTCACTGTTAGAACTGGTCACTGTTAGAACTGGTCACTGTTAGAACTGGTCACTGTTAGATAAAATGAAAGCGTGATACATTTTATTTTTCAGGATTTTGTGGTTAATAGAAAGTTCAAAAGAACAGCATTTAACAAATATAATCTTTTCTAACATTATAAATGTCTTTACTGCCACTTTTGATCAGTTTAATGCATCCTTGATGAATAAAAGTATATATATATAATTTTTTTTATTTTTTTGTACTGAACAATAGTGAATACAATATTCTGTTGTATGAAAAGAGCTTGAATGGAGGAAATGAAGTTGTTTGTTTCCTGAATGCTGGTTACAATTATCCCTCAATTAAAAGTACTTTCCGTATCAAATCTCCAGTTAGATGTGATTTAATCTAGCATAACTGGATCATACAATCTATATTAAACACACCGAGAGATCAAACCCTGAAGCAAGCGTTTCCCGATCACTGACTTCATTTCCTCATAATGGGAACGAAACCAAGTGATATTTTCATGTCCGTCGGAAAGAATGGTCTGAAATCAGGCAAATGAAGAGTCACATGACCTTCCCGACATTAACTCTGCGTATGAGACATGATCTGAAATTAATTACAGCTCCATCAATTATTATTTGCTCTTTCCCAAGAGAACAACAGTTCTGGCCAAAACTGGCTTCATGTGCAATATTCATACTTCTGTGTCCTCTGGTAGTAAAATACAATATAATTGATTTTATGTTTCCTGTTTTTTTAACCCCAAGCTAGAAACACCTTTAACTCCGGGTTTAGCAACACTTCATACTGACGAAAGTTGAAAAAGGGGTTTTAGAAACATTGTAACCTTGAGTGGTGAAGCCACTTACTGTGTGATACAATGCAGTGTTGTTTTTGGCAGCCCTTTTAGTTTTAGAAAATGCTTTTTAGTTTAAGTCACATTTTAGTCACTTATAAACTTAATAGTTTTAGTCAAGTTTTAGTCGACGAAAACAAAAAGGTTTTAGTCAAGTTTTAGTCGACGAAAACACAAAAAGGTTTTAGTCAAGTTTTAGTCGACAAAAACACAAAAGGTTTTAGTTAAGTTTCAGTCAATTTTAGTAAAAAATAAAAAGTAGTCTTTAACAAATTAATTTAGGTTAAAAAGTATTGGAAATGGGCTTAGGTTTGACAGGTTGTAGCAAGTGTTGCAATTCATAAAACAACAGTTAACCTTAAAACCTTTGCATAATAAACTAGACTTTCTCATTGATGGAGATGCAGTGCTGCCAAGCTGTACTTCATTGTCGCATTGGGCAGAAACCTTTTATCCCCATATTTCAAGTTATATTTTTTCCATGAATTGATGCTCTTCTAAAATTTCAGCACATTGGCTATTTTCACCAGTAATCACAGTAATAAAGGAATGGTTTACAGTTTAAACAGCAAAAACTTTGAGCTACAACATTACACACAGATAAAGTGGTAACAGTGGAATCACTGTTTTACTCCAAAAAAGCCAGGAATAAAACACTTACTTTGGCAATTGTGGCTTTATTATATAATTAGTTAAATAATAATTTGTTATAATTTATGTTATAATCTAAGTTATATAATAATTATATATTACTTTGTACCAATTAGCCTACTAAACTAATGCTCGGACACACTCGGTCTCTCTCGCGCACTTTCGGTCTCTCTCGCGCACTGTCGCTCGCTCGTGCAGTTCGTTTCGCTTTTGTCGAGTCCGGCGCCTCATATCGAAGACGTGTGGCGAGTGACTAGCCGCAGCTGCAGGTGTGTTGTTGTTGTTGTGTGGAATCTGGTGCGCTGCATGGCGGCAGCCGGGTGATGGGCGTACCCAAAACAAGGATAGGAAGCGGCAGCATTGCTGATACTTTTTTAGCTCAAAACTGACAGATTTCACGCAAAATAGGCAGAAATGACATGCATTGTGAACGTCAGACTTATAATCATTTTCGTTCCGTCTCGTCAACGAAAACTCGAAAACGCGTTATCGTCATAAAAAAAAAGGTGCGTCAACGAAATCATTTTGTTATCGTCATCGTTGACGAAAACAACATTGATACAATGTAACGCTTGAATGTTTGAAGTAGGGACATTAACGATTAATCGATGATCGATTAATTGTCGATAATACATTTAATCGATAAAACTTGTAAGCAGGTTCATGCGCGTATAGCGAGCACGCCGGAGTTATATTATGTTTGGGGCCATTTTACACCTTCATCATGACTAAGTTTGCGTGTGCATTCGCAGCCTTTTGTTTTGTGCAAATGTAAGTTGTAATGTTGTGTTTATTTTGTGTAGGCCTATCTATATCTGATTTATCTCATATAGGATGCATTTGGTTAAGAATTAATGTAGTAAAGCTTACGGTGATCCTCTTCAGTTTCAGCGCGCGCAGCTCAAACGGCAATGCACGACTAATAATGACTATTGGACTGTCATATTACATAACATTATAAAGAGAACAATATTGCAGTAAAAGATTGTGAATTATTTGGGTTTAGTTGCCATAGTTGCGTTGCTCCAGAAATAGCGTGTCCACAACATGAGTCATTCTGAACGTAACTCAGTTCAAGTTCACTTGTGCAGTCGCTTCATTTTGTGCAGATATCATTTGTAATATTATGTTTATTTTGTATATATCTGATTAATCTCATATAGGATACGTTTCTTTGAGTTAAATAACACGCTAGCAAAGTACGTGCTCCAGTTTAACGGTATTCATTCAGCGCGCAGCTCAAACAGCATCACGGTTAATAATAACTATGATTAGGACTGTCATATATTACATAACCTGAGAACACTGTTTTATTAAATCGTTGTGAATTCTTTGGGTTTAGTTGCCATTTCCAGCGCGTTGTTCCAGGAAGAGCACGTCCACAACTGTCACATATTCCAAGCACACATCTGAGGCGTTGGTGACACTTTTCATTAGTCGTTATTTGATTATTAAATAATTTATTTAATTAAATTATCAATCACATTGAAACATTTTACAATCCTACTAGACCTTTATTTAGATTAAAAACCATTCTCATTCATTTGGTGAGGAACATAGCGTTGTGTGCAGTATTTGCACAACGTCATGCTGTCGGCCATACACACTGCAGCAGACTCATAATGCAGTGTTGCGGCTAACGATTAATTGATCGTTAATTTAAACGACAATCGATCATGGGAATTTGTTAAAATTGACATCCCTAGTTTGAAGTCACTGAATATTAATGAGATTGGTTGTCATTGAATATTAATGAGCATTGTTGACACTGAATATTAATGAGCATTGTTGACACTGAGGGCCCTATTTTAATGATCTGAAACGCAAGTATCAAGTGCGAAACGCAAGTAACTTTGTGGGCGGGTCTTGGCGCTGTTGCTATTTTCCCGGCGGGATAAATGACTCTTGCGCCCGGCGCAAATCTAAAATGTGTTGGTCTGAAGTAGCTTCATTATTCATAGGTGTGGTTTGGGCGTAACGTGAAATAAACCAATCAGAGCGTCATCTCACATTCCCTTTAAGAGCAGGCGCGCTTGTTCCATGGCGGATTGCTATTATAACGGCGGATTCGCCAGGAGCGGTTCACAGCTGAGGAGAGCAACGCTCTCGTCAGGGACGTTGGGGATGGAGAAACACACCCAAATTAACTTCGGTTAAAAAGGCGTATGATAATTTGGGTAAATGTGTAAGCTAGATGTATGCTTTTATAATAAATTGTCTATCTATCTATCTATCTATCTATCTATCTATCGTAATAATGTATGATTTGCAAAAATGAAAACTGCTGCTTCTGTGTAGATGAGAGAATCAAAGTGTATGTGCGTTGTGCACACGCTACATTGATTATGGCCAAGCATGCGCCCTTAAAATAGCATATGAATAACATGCGCAACGCGCCACTGACTTTAAACTATTTTTTCCTGGTTAGTGGCGCAATTGTTTTCTAAACCTGCAAAATAGCATGAAGGAACGTTTGCGCCGGAACACGCCTCCTTTTTTGCGCTGAACCGCCCAGGGAGCGCAAGTTCATTCCCTAGTTTAGCGACGTGCTTCTGTGGAGGAAAAAGCGCGCTTTGCGCGGGTGCAAAATAGGAATGATACATGAGCTTTGTTGACACTGAATATTAATGAGCATTGTTGACACTGAATATTAATGAGCTTTGTTGACATTGAATATTAATGAGCTTTGTTGACACTGAATATTAATGAGCATTGTTGACACTGAATATTAATGAGCATTGTTGACACTGAATATTAATGAGCTTTGTTGACACTGAATATTAATGAGCTTTGTTGACACTGAATATTGATCTGATCTTTATGGCTCCTTTAATGTGCATCTGTTTGATTTTCACTTGTTTTATCTTGTTTCACTTCTGCATCTTACAATGCAAAAAGATTTATTAAACCTAAGAATATGCATTTTCTCTATGCAAAATGTAATTTCTTCTTTTCTTTCTCCTGGTTTTGTTTCATGACTTTGACGTGTGTGAACTGTGTGTGTTTCAGTCTGTTCCAGCATTACTGTTACTCTCGCGGAGGAATGCGTCACACCTCGTACACCTGCATCTGTGGAAGGTACAGCACTATTACTGATGTTCTGTGTGTGTGTGTGTGTGTGTGTGTGTGTGTGTGTGTGTGTGTGTGTGTGTGTGTGTGTGTGTGACACCTCGTACACCTGCATCTGTGGAAGGTACAGCAGCACTATTACTGATGTTCTGTGTGTGCGTGTGTGTGTGTGTGTGTGTGTGTGTGTGTGTGTGTGTGTGTGTGTGTGTGTGAGAGAGAGAGAATACACGTGTGTTAGTGAGTGAGTGAGTGAGTGTGTGTGTGAGAGAGAGATTACGTGTGTGTGTGTGTGTGTGTGTGTGTGTGTGAGAGAGAGAATACACGTGTGTTAGTGAGTGAGTGAGTGAGTGTGTGTGTGAGAGAGAGATTACGTGTGTGTGTGTGTGAGTGTGTGTGTGTGTGTGAGAGAATACGAGTGAGTGTGTGTGTGTGTGTGTGTGTGTGTGTGTGTGTGTGTGTGTGAGAGAGAGAATACGAGTGAGTGAGTGAGTGTGTGTATGTGTGTGAGAGAATACGAGTGTGTGAGTGTGAGTGTGAGTGTGAGTGTGTGTGTGTGTGTGTTAGTGAGTGAGTGAGTGAGTGTGTGTGTGTGTGTGTGTGTGTGTGTGTGTGTGTGTGTGAGAGAGAGATTACGTGTGTGTGTGTGTGTGAGAGAGAATACGAGTGAGTGTGTGTGTGTGTGTGTGTGTGTGTGTGTGTGTGTGAGAGAGAGAATACGAGTGAGTGAGTGAGTGTGTGTATGTGTGTGTGAGAGAATACGAGTGTGTGAGTGTGAGTGTGAGTGTGAGTGTGAGTGTGTGTGTGTGTGTGTGTGTTAGTGAGTGAGTGAGTGAGTGAGTGTGTGTGTGTGTGTGAGAGAGAGATTACGTGTGTGAGTGTGTGTGTGTGTGTGTTAGTGAGTGAGTGAGTGAGTGAGTGAGTGAGTGAGTGTGTGTGTGTGTGTGTGTGTGTGTGTGTGTGTGTGTGTGTGTGTGTGTGTGAGAGAGAGAGATTACGTGTGTGTGTGTGTGTGTGTGAGTGTGTGTGTGTGTGTGTGAGAGAATACGAGTGTGTGTGTGTGTGTGTGTGTGTGTGTGTGTGTGTGTGTGTGTGTGTGTGAGAGAGAATACGAGTGAGTGAGTGTGTGTGTGTGTGTGTGTGTGTGAGAGAATACGTGTGTGTGTGTGTGTGTGTGTGTGTGTGTGTGTGAGAGAGAGAATACGTGTTATACAAAATATGTATTAATGTGAACTCTCATGAACATAGAAACATTGAAAAACGTTTACCCATAATGCATCTGTCACTGACCAACTGACTGAACATCCTCAACAGTTAAAGATATAACGATAGATGATGTTCATTAGTATGTAGTGGATACGGTCAATAATTCTGGTCATTTTTTTTTTTTAGTTATTTTGTTTGCATGTGAACATGTGATCTCTCCAACAGTGGGAATAACTCCTCCGTCCTGCATTACGGACACGCCGGCTCTCCCAATGACAAAACCATCCAGGATGGAGACATGTGGTGAGTTTGTGAACCGCTTTTCACACGTATTACTTAATAATCATGTTCAGTGTCAGATGTCTTGTTGGTTGGTTCTTATTGTGAATATTATTTCCAGTAATATTCAGGTTTATGGTCTCGTTATGAGCAGTTGCACACTGACCCCTGGTGGACACGACTTACAAACACACTTTCACTTTCTGCAAGCACATCTTTGAGACATGATTTGAAAATCACGATGGTTGAATTATTTAAAGTAGAAGCTGATTTAATACCATCAGATTATGTTTATGTCCAGCATCATCTGTCTTTAAATCACAGTTGAAAACTAAAACAAGTCTGGAAGTACTTGCATTAAAATTCTCTATCCATAAACAAAAATGCATTAAAGTGATGCGTAGATGTGCAGAATTTGGTGAAATTCAGAAATTTTCTATGTCATTTATTGCATTAATATCCTGTACATTGAAAAACACACATTATATGTATGTTAAATGGTTATTGAAATATACAGTATAATAAAAAACTATGGATAAGGAACTGTCCATAAGCTTTATGTGATGTTTGGTGATACTTACTGTTCATTGTAAAATGTCAAATAAATAATAATAATAATAATAATAATAATAATAATAAACCAGGGCTCATCAAACCAAACCATAAAACTCAAACAAGCCATAGAAGTGGTTTTAGATTTGGTCCAGGCTGGTGCAAAGGGAAAGATTAATCTGAAAACTGATTGATTCATATAAAGATGAAGCTAAACTCTGTGATTGTGTCCTGACAGTCTGTTTGACATGGGCGGCGAGTATTACTGCTACTCCTCCGACATCACCTGCTCTTTCCCGGCCAACGGCAAGTTCAGCGCGGACCAGAGAGCCGTTTATGAAGCCGTGCTGAAGTCCTCCAGAGCCGTGATGGACGCCATCAAACCTGGTACACACTCTAGAGTCACAATACTACAGATCAGGAGCAAAACTGAGTCTTTTACTGACCGAATATATGACTATCAGCAGAAAGTCTGATCTACACTAACAGTCGAAGGTTTGGTTCAAATGTCTTTGAAAGAGTCTCTTCTGCTCACCAGCTGCGTTTATTTGATCAAAAATACAGTAAAATTGTGAAAAATGATTACAAATTAAAATAGCTTTTTTCTATGTGAATATACAGTAAAGTGTAATTTATATCCTGTGATCAAAGCTGAATTTTCAGCATCATTGCTCCAGTCTTCAGTGTCACATGATCCTTCAGAAATCACTCTAATATGAGGATTTGATGATCAAGAAACATTTATGATTATTATCAGTGTTGAAAACATTCAAAATCTTCATTTCTTGTGGAAACAAGGTAATTTTCAGGATTCTTTGATGAATGGAAAGTTGAAAAGAACAGCATTTGTTTGAAATACAATCTTTTGTAACATTATAAATATATTTACAGTCACTTTTGATAAATGTAATGCATCCTTGTGGAATAAAATGATTAATTTTGTAATTTCCAAACTTTTGAATGGTAGTGTATATTGAGATTTGAGTTTTGTTATTTAAGAATGCACTTCCTGAAAAGTCAAATAGACACTGTGTGTTTGGTTTAAAGTTTGGTTTGATTCACTTGCTTTAGTCCTCATTTGTAAGTCGCTCTGGACAAAGGTGTCTGATAAAGGACTAAATGTAAATGTAATGAGGGTCTCAGCTCAGCGATGCGTCTGGTGTCCCGCTCAGGTGTGAAGTGGACCGACATGCACCGTCTGGCGGACCGGGTTCACCTGGAGGAGCTGCTGAAGATGGGGATCCTGCGTGGGGCGGTGGAGGAGATGCTGAAGGTCCACCTGGGCTCCGTCTTCATGCCTCACGGACTGGGACACTTACTGGGCATCGACGTCCACGACGTGGGGGGGTATCCAGAGGTCAGTTCTGAGCTTTCACTGATAAGACACATTCACACACTTTTTGACTCTATTTTTCCATGTATAATGTATAATCCGGTGCTTAATGATGAGTGATAAGACAAAAATCACAAACAATATGTGTAATTTTGAGATTGGAAATTGTTATATGATCAGTAATTATGTGTTACTATGCCAAAATGTTTAGAGGCCAGATATGATTTTAGATTTTTGTTGAAGATAAATCTTAAAACTTTTTTAAAAACTTTTACCTTTTGTTTATTTCTTCTTCTTTTCCTGCATTTTAACATTTTTTCTCACCATGAAAATGCCATGGTATGGTAGCTAACTAATCTGGTAACACCACAATGTTATACATTAAAACCAAATTTTATAATCTTCAACGTCACTGCAATGTGATTTACTCACTTCATTTGACAACTTTTATACTGTACATATATATAATTTTATCCATTTTGATATTGGAAATTGTTATAACATCAGTTAATAGTAATTATGTGTTACTGCGTCAAAATGTTAAGAGGCCAGATATGATTTTAGATTTTTGTTGAAGATAAATCTTAAAGCTTTTCAAAAAAACTTTTAAATTTATACTTTTAAACTTTTTTATTTTGCTACATTTTAACATTTTTCTCAAAAATGCCATTGTATGGTAGCTAACAAATATGGTAACAAACAAACACCAAAATGTTATAAACAGATGAAAAAATCATACAGATGTTATAATCATCAATGTCACTGCAAAGTGATTTACTCACTTCATTTGACAACTTTTATACTGTACATATATATATATATAATTTTATGCACATACATAGTCACTCACATAAAGCCATATACTGTACACTATATATCAAATCTCTTCTGTTTGATGATTTATATTGTCTCCAGATTTAGCTTCAAAGTGCTAAATTTCTCAATGAAGACTATTAAACATTACGATTATAAACATTAACATTTTGATTTTCTGTAGAGCTCCTTTGATATGTATTATGACAGGCACTATACAAATAAAACTGTATGTTTCTTGTAATAAAAAAAAATCATTTTTCATACATTTTAATCTATGCTTTCATAGTCAAGCTTCTTTATTTCTAAAGACCAAGGGAAATAGTTTCCTCATGAACTGACTTTGTAAAGGAAGGAATGAATCATTTAAAGGCCTGATTAAAACCAAATGTCGTTAAAAGCAGTGTTTCTCACCCGTGTCCTGAAGACCCTCATCACTGACACACTCATCAGACACACTCAGTCCAACGCTTTTCAAAATCACCTCCTACACACTCATTCACTATTCCCTACATTACTCCACTAATAGAATGAAAACGAGTGAGTGAATCTGGACACTGAGTGAGCCGCTTCTGCATATTGTGTGTTTGCTGTTTAATAATTCATTGAAACATAGCAAACTGGCAGCTCCAGTAGTAATGAGAAGATTTATCCTGAACTCTGTCATGGAAAATAGCATGTATAAGCCATAATTAAACAATTTAATAATCAATTTATACCTGTATGATATTACGCTGGACCAGCACGGTTTGGAAAATGGATGATTCAGCGCCGGCGCCATCTCCTGGCGAGACGCGGGAATTCATTCAGTGCACGACTCTCACAGTGGATTAAGGGGTATTTGTACACTTGTTATTGTGGTGCATTGTGGGATTGAATGAGTGCACTAAATGACGTCAATAACTATGGTTTAGGACACTACAAATGGCTGTATCCTCAAATAGAGCCCTATTTGATGTAATAGGGGACGATTTCAGACACAGCCCAGTGCTGCATCTCAGTTCACCTACTTATACTACGCCATAAAAGTATGTACTCTTTTTGTGAAGATAAAGCAGATACCTCTGAGTGTGTAGCAGAAAGTAGACAAGCTTTGGGACAATAGCGTCTTTAACGGTTGCTGATCCTGTCACAGTAAACTGGCCTGTCAATCATCTTCTCACAGTTAAAATCCTCCACATTTCATTTCATTTCCACATTTCATTTCATTTCCTACCGAATCAGAGAGAAATGCAATGGATTGTGGGTAATATTAGCTGATATAATGAGCACGGATCCACACTTCAAAAATCCACTGGAAATAGTAGACCATCTTTGGACTTCTGGCATACTCTATTCAACGTACTATGCTTTGGGACACACTTATTTTAATCTCACACACTGTTTAGGATGGATAGTATGGACATTGAGACGCAGGGTTTGTCTTGCGATCTCTACTAATGAGCAGGTGAGTGTAGTCAGGTGTGTGTTAGATGAAGAGACAGACACAATGTGCAGTGAATGTGTCCTCAGGACAGGTTTGAGAAACGCTGCTTACGATGACCAGCAGCAGCAGCGGTTATAAGTGTGTGTGTGTGTGTGTGTTGTCCAGGGCATCGAGCGCGTGAACGAGCCGGGGCTGAAGAGTCTCAGGATGGGTCGTGTGGTGCAGGAGCGGATGGTCCTCACGGTGGAGCCGGGAATATATTTCATCAATCATCTCCTGGATAAAGCGCTGGACTCGCCGACTCAGTGCGGCTTCATCAACAGAGACGTCCTCAATCGCTTCCGCGGCTTCGGCGGGGTCAGAATTATTAATAACATATACATTCCAGTAGATACACAGATACACATACATTCATAACCAGTCCTTTCTTTAACACCGTATCATTTTTGCTGATCATTTTGTTGATTTGTCAATGTATAATATTATATGCTATAATGTAAGCATATAAATCATACATTATATACAGTACATATATAATACACTATATATGTATATTTCTTTTATCTTTCGCTATAATCAAAAGGACTAATGTCCCATGCATCCAGATTTTATAAGTGAATATTCTGAATGTTTATGCTTTTTCGAATATTATATTTCATGTAGTGTGTAATAGAGCGTATTGTGAATGTAAAAGTTCTGCAAAGTTTTAAAGATCAACGAATCGATTCTGAACTGCTGAAACGAGTCGTCAGCAATTCCAGTCTCACTTGTAACTAATTAGCATAATGCCAGCCTGTGGTCTTGATTGGCTGAGCAGCGTCTCTTAGCTCCGCCCTCAAACACTGTAGTTTATCTGAGACTGGAAGAGTTTGGTTCGTGTTGTTCATGTCGAGAAGACGCTGTTTTCTGAGATTGATACGGTAAAACCCACGCCATCGTTACTGTTCGTATCACTGAGATCAAGAGCTGAGATTCAGATATGATAATGAGCGTTCGCTTTCTGACCAATCACAGCAGAGCAGCTCTCAGAGAGGCGGAGCTTAGAGAGACTGAATCCTTGATGGAAGCGTTTCAGACACTGAGAGAAAAGAGCTGATGCTGAAATTACAGTATATGATAAGATGGGGGAATTAAAGTGTATATGACAGTATTATGAGAAAATGAAATGCAAACATGAATATTGCTGATCGTGTGTGTGTGTGTGTGTGTGTCTCAGGTGCGCATTGAGGATGATATCGCTGTGACGGCTGACGGCGTGGAGCTTCTGACCTGCGTTCCTCGAACCGTGGAAGAGATTGAGGCGTTCATGGCCGAGGAAACGTCCAAACCCTTCAGTCCCATCAGCAGCCAGAAATTCTGAGATTATGATTATGATGATGATGATTATAATAATGACACTCCTTTTCTTCAACATATCAGATTTTAAACTTTAAGTAAATGAGTATCTTTGATATTTCATTCTATAAAGGGAAACACAACATGTGACCGTTTCTGTATGACTTCACTTATGGAAATCAGTGTCAGAAATTAATTACCGGATCATTTATGCTTTCATGTAGCAGTCGTGTAACATTTTAATAAAACAACTTTATAAAAGCAGTTCTGAACATTATTTAGCCTGATTTAAACTTTACTCAATTCATTTGCATTTTATCCTGTACACTTTTTGCAAGTTTGTAAGAAAATGTAATGCTTATTTTTAATAAACATCAGATTTTTCTAGCATCATTTAGAATCGTGTGCAACCTTTTATTTACAAATTCATAACATTCTCTCATGTTTAAATCCCATATGAGTTGTTTTTGTCGAACTAAAAACTCCTTTTGAGCTTCTATTACTGTGTAAGTTTATGACTTCTGTAACAACCAAGATTGTGAATAGCTCAAATAAACTAAACTAAACTAAACTAAACTAAAAAACTAAACGTGTGGGAATAGCAGTAAACAGAGACGGATGAGAAAAAATCCTGACACTCAATAATATGACTGTATGAATGAAGCGCTTTTACAGTTCAACGACACAATCACCTTTTGATTTTTACCCTAAAGTGTTCATGCATGATTTGAGCTGAAGAAGTTAAATGTACGACACCATCATCATCAGATTAGCAGAAAAACTGCTTTCAGAGAGACATGATAAAACATGAATAATCATGGCCAATTAAATGGTAAATGGTCAAATAAAGTAAACTGTGACATATTATACCCAAACATTCTTCATTCAGTGAATACCAGTAAAATATATAAAAATCTGCGACCAAAACTGATTGGGACACTTTGAGCTGATCATGTTTTGCTGAAGTGTGTTTTCTTTAATTGCTAATGCTCTTTTTACACACAGACTGAACACAATGAAGCATTGCTTGGTGATTGGTTGAGCTAAACTGGTATTATCTAATTGTGTAGTTAAATTTAACAGCTGACAGATATTCAACATAATTCATGTGTGAGACAGTCTAACAGAAGGACGGACAAAACCAGTCAAATATCAACTGAGTTCTGCTCATATTTTATTGCCATTCTCTAAACTATAGCGAATAAACTGTGATAATGTGAGAAATGTTGAAGGAGTCTGAATAAATGTTGGTTTGACTGTATATTATTTAGAAAAGATGCGACTCAAAAAGGTTTGATGCCTCAGTCTAACGTTAGACTTTACAGTTCTTCAACACTATAAGTCGCTGTAAATCTGGTAACTTTGAGAGACTGGTTGAATAATCTAGAGGAGAAACACGAGTCCTCGGCTGATAACAGAAATACTCTTGATCACTGTGGGGATGATAGAGGACTGAGGGTTTGCTGGATGAAATGTGTGTGTGGATTGTAACTTCATATCTCATTATATACACACTTCATCATTTAGTGTTGTTTAGTTTCTTTAGTTTGTTTCCAGCAGTTCAGTTGTGATTCTGCTCTTCTCAGAAACCTTCAACTCTTCTCGGAAATGTAGAAAAATATGTTTACTGGAATGATGTTTCAGTTTTAAGTAAGACGGACACTCCTAGGTACAGTATGTTGGAGATCTGGTTGTGTCAGATGTTAAATGTGTGTTTTATTCCTGAATGAATGGTGCAGTCGAAACCAGAGGACTGGTAGAGCCGGATCAATGTCAAACCTTCTGAACCTAATCTAAGTTTATATAAAATATATGATGAAAAATCACATGTGGTCAGGATGATCATTGTGCTCAAGATATTTTAACATGCTTTCTGATTTTAACTGTATATATTTGCATTGTCTGTCTGTGATTGTTCATTTGCTGTAGTTTGGGATGCATTCGAACAATGCTTGTCATTTTCAAGGTTGAGCTGTTATATCATTGAGCTCCTGTTGAAGTCGAGTTGGCTGCTGAATTCAGAAGATGGCCAAAGGGTTCTGTACTGGCCTCATCGAATCCACACTCAATTGTCCAGCAAGTTAAACTCCATCACACAATAATTCCCGGAATCACGAAGTGATGTTGAGATTGTTTACTGTATGAATAGTGTGAAACTGAAAATACAAATACATAAACTAATAAATAATATACACATATACATATACTTCGATAAGAAATAACATTATCAAGAAAGTTAACCAATAAACATGAAGGCATGCTATACCAAACACCATCAAACATCAATTATCAATGCACAAAACACATTCAACTCAAAGATAACAAACCAGAAAACTCACAAAGAATGCCCCATCAATAGCTCCAACAGAAGATGTCTCTGGATTAAGAAGCCCACAACATGTGCAACCCCATTGTGTCTTTGACTCACAGGCTGATTCAGTCTGAATATAATGACATCATCGTCTCACATTAATGAGGTCACACACTCCAATCTTCCTGCTATTCCATCCATTACCATGAGAGGTCACTTGACCTCATAAAACTGGTAGGCCCATGACACTCCCCGTCTGGCATCTTTAAGATACCACATTCTAATAAGGATTTTAGCTTGGGGACATCAAAAAGATCAATTCTGAGATAGGTCTGAAGTAGATTTTTGGCAGACCTTGCTTGATGACTCTCACTTCAGCTTTCCGTACCATCCCATCTTTACTAGGAACAGCTTTCACGATTACGCCCATTGGCCATTCGTTCCTTCTGACGTGATTTTCTTTAAGAAGGACAACATCCCTCTCTTTAATGTTGGGTTCTTTATGTAACCATTTCTGGCGACATTGCAAAGTACACAAATACTCCTTACGCCATCGATACCAGAACTCATCAGCTAGCAACTGAACACGTTTCCACTGATATTTCAATATATCTCCTCCACTAATATCAATGTCAGGAGAGCAATGAGTGCCACTTTTCTGGGTTAACAGCATAGAGGGTGTTAGAATATGAGGATTCTCAGGATCAGATGAGATGGGAATCAAAGGGCGTGCATTCATTATGGCCGTAACCTCAGCTAAGAGTGTAGTTAACACTTCATGAGTAAGTCGTACTCTACTAGTCTGAGACAACATCCCATCCAAAATGCGACGTGCTACTCCAATCATACGCTCCCACACTCCTCCCATATGAGAGGAGTGGGGGGGATTAAAGATCCAAGTGCATCTCTGGTCTTGTAGGAACCTTTGCACACCATCCTCCTCAGGAGAACTTATCCCCATTTCTTTACATGCGCCAATGAAATTGGTGCCGCAATCCGAACGTAGTTGCTTGGCTGTACCACACAATGAAAAGAAGCGTCTCAATGCATTAATGAAGCTTGAAGAACTCATCTCTTCTACAACTTCTATGTGGACTGCCCTCACACATAAGCAGGTAAACAATACCGCCCATCTCTTGCTGTTTACATGACCTCCTCGTGTACGCCTTGCTGATACTTCCCATGGACCAAACATGTCCAGTCCAACGTAAGAGAAAGGAGGGTCTACTTGGAGTCGTTCTTCTGGCAGATCAGCCATCTGTTGCTCCTTTACTTTTCCTCTGAGCTTCCTACAGGTAACGCATTGGTTTAGCACCTTTCTAATGAGCCTTTTTCCTCCAACTAACCACAGGCCACCTGCTCTTATGGCTCCTTCTGTAAAATGCCTTCCCTGATGTTAAACGTTTTCATGGTGGTATCTTACAAGCAAAGTTGCTATATGATTCCTTCCAGGAATAATGACAGGGTTTGATTCTTTCAGCTCAAGACCTGCATGGCAAATCCGTCCTCCAACTCGAAGTAGACCATCACTATCAATGGTAGGATTCAACTTAACAAGTGGGCTTTGTTTGCAAAGGTTACGGTTCGATCGAATGCACTTGAATTCCTCTGAATAACCTTCCTGCTGCACATTTCTGATAACTTCCTTCTCTGCTCTCTCCAGTGAGACCACAGAGATCCCCTTCTTGCAGATGTGCCAACCAGCACAATCTCCATCTTCTGTTGAATGAATGAAACAGTATGCAATATGCGTGAGGTGAGCTACAGCCTTGACTACAGATTTCCATCTGGAAAAACGCTCCCATCGGTTTGAGCTCAGACAATTCTCAGACACACACGTGGACAGTGCTTTCACCTCAGGACGAATTTCTTTGTCATCATCTGGATCAATTATCTCAAATCTGATTTGCTCCTTTGATTCCAGAGTTAAACTGCCATGAAGGAAAGGGGGGCCAGTAAGCCATGTGGTAGCAAGAAGTTTAGGAGCAGAAACAGAGCGTGATCCATGATCAGCAGGATTTTCTTCTGATGGCACGTAATGCCACTGATCAGGTTTAGTTGTTTGTCTGATTCTTTGTACTCTGTTATTTACATAGACATAAAAGCGTCGGGACTGGTTACTAATATAACCCAAGACGACTTTGCTGTCCGTGTAGAAACTGATCGAATTTAATTGTATGTCTATTTCTTCATTAATGACTTCTGCAATCTCAGTGGCCATCACTGCTGCGCACAGCTCCAGCCTGGGAATGGTAAGATCAGGCTGCGGAGCAAGCCTTGACTTTCCAAATACAAACCCCACTTCTCTATGTCCATCTTTGGTTGTGGCTCTAAGATACGCAACTGCAGAAATGGCTTTGACAGAAGCGTCTGAAAAGACACAAAGATCCACACATTGAGCTTTAGAGAGAGGAGTTGTTGAGTATGTGCGAGGCACACGAATGTCACTGAGACTATATAGAGAATTCTGCCAGGCTATCCATTTTTCTTTCAAACTCTCAGGCAGACTTGAATCCCAATCACAGACTTGTGATGTCATCTCTCTAAGTAATAGCCGTCCTTGTATGGTTATTGGTGACAAGAAGCCCAGCGGATCGAAAAGACTATTCACCATAGAAAGAACTCCTCTTCGTGTATAGGGTCTATCAATTCTTGGAATGTGAAATGTCAAGACATCTGACATAATACTCCATCTTACTCCAAGGCTTCGTTGGTCAGGCAATTCATCCACAAAAAGATCGAGATTCTGTAGGTCTTTGGCTCGGTCTTCAACTAGAAATGCGTCCAATACCTCAGGATTATTCGAAGCTACTTTGTGGAGCTTGAGGTTTGAAGCAGCTAACATTTTCTGTGTTCTTGAAAGAATGTCAACAGCTTCCCCCACGGTAGAGAATGACTTCAAAGCATCATCCATATAAAAGTCTCTTTCAACAAAGTGGCGCACATCTTTTCCATATTCATCTTCTCCCTCTTGAGCAACTTTATGCAGTCCATAGATGGCCACTGCCGGTGAGGGGCTGTTACCAAACACATGCACCCTCATCCTGTAGTCAACGACTTCTTTCGTTGGATCGTTGTCTCGAAACCACAAAAACCGCAGAACATCTCTGCAATCCTCACGGACAAGGAAACAGTGGAACATCTGCTGGATATCGGCTATAATTGCTACTGGATTTTTCCTGAATCTCAGAAGAACACCTAACAGACTGTTGTTCATGTCTGGCCCAGAGAGTAACACATTATTAAGTGACACACCATTAAACTTGGCACTAGAGTCGAAAACTACACGTATCTGGTTGGGTTTCTTAGGGTGGTACACTCCAAAGAAGGGCAGGTACCAATACTCGTTACCTTCTCGCGCTGGAGGAGCAAGCTCTGCATGGAGTTTGTCTAAGATGTTCTGCATGAACTCCATGAAGTGAATTTTCATTTCTGGACGTTTCTCGAGAGTACGGCTCAGAGACTTGAATCGACTCATGGCATATGAGCGGTTGTTAGGCAGACACTGCCGTTGCTCTTGAAATGGAAGGGGAGCTACCCAACTATTCGTGGAATCTTGGAAAAATTCATTCTCCATTATCCTAAGAAATCTGAGATCTTCAGCTGACAGTGCAAGCTTATTGTCATTCTTAGTCTGACAAAACACTGACTGACCAATGTCTCCTTGTATCCTTGTTGGTCCTGTATCCTCGCTGGTCCCCTTCGGGTGATTTTCACTAAGACTCCTTTGGAAGGACAAGTGTTGCCAAGGAGACATGAAATTTTCCTTGACTGACAAGTGACTTTCACATGGAGAAAAATGACTTGGCCTGCCACTCTCAAGAACATTCGTTTTCATACTAGTAACCTGTGAAGGTCGATGCGTGTTTCCCAGACACACATCACCAATTATTACCCAGCCCAAGTCCAGCCTTTGTGCGAATGCTGCGTCATGAGGCCCACTGATTTGTCTACGGACCTTGTGCACTCTTAGTAAGTCCCTGCCCAACAACAACAAGATTTCAGCATTATCATCCAGTTCTGGTATCTCGTGAACTATGGGCTCAAGATGGCGATGACTGGCAGCCACTGCCGGAGTAGGGATTTCATCCCTATTGTCAGGAATCATGGTACACTCCAAGAGTGTGGGCAGCGGAATACTCAGTCTACTATCAACAGGCTCTATTATGTAGCCAACAGCTCGTCGACCAACTGTTTCAGCTACGCCAGAACAGGTCTTGAGTGTAAAAGGGACTGTAGGGCCACATATGTTAAATATATCAAAGAACTCTGGCCGTGCAAGTGACCTATTACTCTGGTCATCAAGCATAGCGTACATCCTTCTACTTTTGCTGGAATCACCATCTGGGTACACATTGACCAAGCATATCTTCGAACAGGACTTCCCTTTAAAGCCCTCTCCACATACTTCTGTACATTTGGGTGAAACATCAACCTCTGATATTTCTTCCTTCTCCCCGCCATGCCATGCAGAGGAAAGAGGAGGCTTGAAAAGCCATGGTGCTGGTCCTGGATGAAGAGCCGATGGATGTCTATCACTCTGGCATTCAAAACATTGTACAGTTGCCTCACAATGTCGCGCTACATGTGTGTTTGATGCACAACATTTGAAACAGATATTATGTAGCCTCAGAACTCCTTTACGTTCCTCCATTGTCATTTCTCTAAAGCCTCTGCACTTTTTAAGTGGGTGCGGTTTGTGGTGTACAGGACATTGCTCGTCGGGGCTTTCAGCAATAGAAGTAGACTTGGGAGAGGACATAACATCCATTTTATGAACAGACACTGTTTTACGATCATTACTGTAACTCTCACCAAACCTGTCCCTTTTACTTGAGGGCATATAGGATGAGTTGAAATGAAAGCTTGGGTCATTACGAGCTTTAGCTTGTCTACACAGAAACTCTGCAAAGAAAGAGAAAGGCGGAAAAGCAACTCTATGTTCCTGCTTATATCGAGAGCCTTCCATCATCCATTTCTCTTGGAGTCCATACGGAAGCTTCTCAACTATGGGGTTTACTCCCCTGGCCGTATCCAAGTAGGTCAGCCCTGGCAAATATCCTTCTTGCTTTGCAAATTCGATTTCAGAGAGCAAATCACTTAACTCCATAAGCTTTTGGTGTTCTCTGGGTGCTATTTTGGGAAAAGATTCCAGTTTAACAAACAAAGCACCTTCTATGGCTTCTGGTGATCCATACACATCTTCCAGCCTTTGCCATATCGCGTTCAACCCCGCAGATGGATTCATTATGTTTACTGACTTGATACGTCGAGCATGTTGTGCTGAACCTGTACCCAGCCATTTAATAAGGAGATCCATCTCCTCTCCTGCTGTGAGATCCAAAGTCTCAATGGTACCAATGAATGATGACTTCCATGCTAGATAATTCTCTGGTCTCTCGTCAAATCTCGTTAGGCCCGATGACACCAGTTGGCTCCTTGCTAGATACTTTGCCAAGTCTGCTGAAGTGTCACCATATTGATGAGTAAGGCTGAATGGATTGTGACTAGGTTGACCAGAATAAGGGATGCCAACTGGTGTATCCACAGCATGACGAAAATGACTGTTAAAGGTATTAGGATGATTGAGATGGACATCATGTGCAGAAATGCTTTGCGGTGGATGATTCTGTGAGCGTGACTCTCTCTCTAACCCCTGGTCTGCTGGCAAATTATGAGCAGCTATTTGTAGCTCCCCAATGTTATGTGAAGATCAATGTCTGGGTAAATTTATGCTTCCACCATTAGCACTACATCTATTCACATACTCTTCAGTGCGTTGCTGTGTGCTTTGTTCAGGCAGTCTTTGAGTAATACGTTGACTTTCAAACTCCAACTTTACAGCCACGGCTTCCATCACAGCAGCTTTAGCTAGAGCAGCCTCTGCTTCCCGCTCTTTCTCCAGAGCATCCAAGGTAGCTTCTAATCTGGCTTTTTCCGTTTTTATTTCAATTTCTCTCTTCGAGAATGAAGCACGAGCCAAGGCAGCCTCAGCCTTTGCACGTGCCTTGGCTGCAACCATGCTAGCATTTGAAGTGGTTGAAGATTTAGATGAACAAGAGGATTTGGTTGACCCAGTTGACTTAGTAGAATAAGATGACTTAGCTGAGACGGAGGCAACAGACCGTACTTCTAGATCTGAGTGCTCCATATCTTTCCAAGAAACTTGAACTCTTTAAGGATGCAATGAGTATGACGTACCCTCAAGCAATGCACTTCACTCCGGTTGCCATATTCACTTGGGCATTAAAATCCACAATACAGTCAGGACATCTAGATTCTTGATTGTAGCTCTTTTTTCACTGTACTGGCCTCATCGAATCCACACTCAATTGTCCAGCAAGTTAAACTCCATCACACAATAATTCCCGGAATCACGAAGTGATGTTGAGATTGTTTACTGTATGAATAGTGTGAAACTGAAAATACAAATACATAAACTAATAAATAATATACACATATACATATACTTCGATAAGAAATAACATTATCAAGAAAGTTAACCAATAAACATGAAGGCATGCTATACCAAACACCATCAAACATCAATTATCAATGCACAAAACACATTCAACTCAAAGATAACAAACCAGAAAACTCACAAAGAATGCCCCATCAATAGCTCCAACAGAAGATGTCTCTGGATTAAGAAGCCCACAACATGTGCAACCCCATTGTGTCTTTGACTCACAGGCTGATTCAGTCTGAATATAATGACATCATCGTCTCACATTAATGAGGTCACACACTCCAATCTTCCTGCTATTCCATCCATTACCATGAGAGGTCACTTGACCTCATAAAACTGGTAGGCCCATGACAGGTTCATAGTTGTTACAGATTTTTCTGTTTGTTATTAAACAGAATATGTGATGAAGTATGTTATAAACATCATATACTTGATGCTGGGAAGTTGACATCTTAATCTCAAGTGTAAAGTAACCTGGTGAGAGAGATGAATGAAGGAGTGAATCGTGAAAGACATGACTGAAGATCACAAGGTGAAAATCACCACAGGACTCCATACTGACATCGGCTGATTCTCAAATCACAGACCTGACTTCACCAAATCCATCAAATCCATTAGTTCTTCCACACAATCACTCCTATCAACCCAGTAACTTGTAAATGCTGTCTGACGTTGAGATACTGGCTGGACGATCTACAGGGGGAGGGGTAGGAGAGATTTGGAAACCTGTTTGGAAACAATGAGTTTTGCAGTTTTATTGAGTTTTAAGGACACATTTCCCCTTTAAAAGCTTTAAAGCCTCTGTTTTCCTGCAAATATGGTTTTGGGATTTTATATTTAAGAATGCACTTCCTGGCCATGGTTCTCAGTCGGAAAAGAGTGGCTTGCCCGCTTCAGGTTGGTGGAGAGTTCCTTCCTCAAGTGGAGGAGTTCAAGTATCTTAGGGTCTTTGGTTACGAGTGAGGGAAGGATGGAACGAGAGATGGACAGGCGGATCGGTGCAGCTTCTGCAGTAATGTGGTCCATGTACCGGTCTGTCATGGTGAAGAAAGAGCTGAGCCGCAAGGCGAAGCTCTCGATTTACCGGTCAGTCTACGTTCCTACTCTCACCTATGGTCATGAGCTTTGGGTCATGACCGAAAGGACAAGATCCCGGATACAAGCGGCCGAAATGAGCTTTCTCCGCAGGGTGGCTGGGCGATCCCTTAGAGATAGGGTGAGAAGCTCGGTCACTCAGGAGGAGCTCAGATTAGAGCCGCTGCTCCTCCACATCGAGAGGGGTCAGCTGAGGTGGCTCGGGCATCTGTTCCGGATGCCTCCTGGACGCCTTCCCAGGGAGGTGTTCCGGGCATGTCCCACTGGTAGGAGACCCCGGGGAAGAGAGACGATGGCCCTGTCCCATTTCTCCCCCCTTAAAACTTCCACTTGGTTTTGAGTGCCCTCGAAAGTAAAGTCCCCTCAACGAGGGGAAGTGGAGTTAAAGATCTTTCCCTATGAAATGGGACACCACTATATGCAAATTATATACATGCACATACCTGTAACTATCCCAGTTATGATCAGGATATAGTATACATAATAATATGCTAGAAATCTAATAAAGTAATCAAATGTAAAATAACACAGCATAGTTTATTATAGATAGATTAATGCTCATTAAACCTAAAGTTATTCATTCAAGAGCTGGGAGAAATTTTCTCTTTGCCTTTAGTTGTTTTATTCACAATAAAGGTGTAATCATTAGCAGGTTTATTAGACGCTGCCACTTTAAAACCGAATGCAGATCTAATAATACACATTTTTTCCCAACTATTCCACAACTAACTCCCATTTAAGACATAAACTGTGTTAAAGTGAATCTCCAAACCGGTCATTTAGCCATATTGTTGGCTGTATTTGATTGTTTAGACGCGCACATGAAACCCATAGTATAACGTTAGTTTGCTTGTCTAGTTGCAGTCCGTTTCCGAACGCGCGCCGCCATGGGAACAGGGTCAACGTCTCTTGCGCGGATAATTGTGCTTATAATAGCTCTTTTTACAATCAAACACCTCCCGCAATTTATAATCAGCAGACACTGCATTTTACAACCAACACTGATTGTGCTCAGTGCTGTTTGGGTTTAACATTAGGGAGAAGTGACAGCGCGCTGTGAAGAAAAAGAAGAAGCACTAGACGAACGCTAGTTTTTAATAGTTTTACCTCACATCTTCTTTTTATAATAATTGGAAGCCAACATCGAAAATAAAATTCGATTAACTACCCAGATCAGATGTATATTTGATGGGCAGACTCTCTTGAAGCACTCGGCAAATACCATCGTAGCTTCGTGAAATATTTTCTAACATTATTCAAAACTTTACAGTCCATTGGATGTGCATCAAACTAACATATTTAGAAATTTTAACATGCTTATTTGCGAAAATATAATTACAATTCAATTGTTACTTTCCAGCGGTGTCCGCCATCTTGTTTAAAACAATTTACCGGCTTGCTGAGCCCACAAGGTATCCTGGGTAATTTCATCTTCCACTTCGTTTTAAGCCTGCATCGGACCGCACTATGTTTTGAGGGTTGATTTTAAGGGGAGAATAGCACTCCCCCTTGCTCTTTAGAGTATTGGGACACCCTACCCCTACACAAGAACGCGCAAAAACAAGGGTTAGGGCAGAAATCTAGGGTAAGGGGAGGTATTGGGACAGGCCCTATGTCTCTCGGCTGGCCTGGGAACGCCTCGGTGTCCCCCTGGAAGAGCTGGAGGAAGTGTCTTCGGGAGAGGGAAGTCTGGGCAGCTCTGCTTAGACTGCTGCCCCCGTGACCCGGCCCCGGATAAGCGGAAGATGATGATGATGAATGCACTTCAGTATTACTGCAGTAAAATGACCTCTGACCTCAGTGTAATGAGGGTCTCAGCTCATCAAAATCAGAGAAGGAGAAATTTCTTTTGTGCTCTTAGAATTTTTCTCTTTATTAAAGTGTATCTCTTTTTTGTTTCTATTTCATTTTTTCTAATTAATTTTTCCTCAAACCGTGGAGGAGATTGAGGCGTTCATGGCCAAGGAAACGTCCAAACCCTTCAGTCCCATCAGCAGCCAGAAATTCTGAGATTATGATTATGATGATGATTATAATATTGACACTCCTTTTCTTCAACATATTATGACTTTAACCTGTATCTAAGTAAATTAGTATATTTGATATTTCATTCTATAAAGGGAAACACAACACATCAGACAGCTGTGTAACATTTTCAGAGTTTGATTCATAATAAAAGCAGTTCTGAACATTATTTAGCCTGACTTAAACTTTACTCAATTCATTTGCATTTTATCCTCTACACTTTTTGCAAGTTTGTAAGAAAATGCAAAGCTTATTTTTAATAAACATCATATTTTTCTAGCATCATTTAGAATTGTGTGCAACCTTTTATTTACTAATCAATAAAATTCTGTCATGTTTAAATCCCATATGAGTTGTTTTTGTCAAACTAAACGTGTTGGAATAGCAGTAAACAGACGGATGAGAGAAATCCTGACACTCAATAATAAGACTGAATGAAGCGCTTTTACAGTTCAACGACACAATCACCTTTTGATTTTTTACCCTAAAGTGTTCATGGTAGTTCATATTTGAGCTGAAGAAGTTAAATGTATGACACCATCATCGTCAGATGTTACTGCTGTTTTAATGATACTGAAGTGTGATCTTAGCACACAGTTTTGGAGATTGTGTTTCCTCGTTCCAGTAGATTCCAGCTGTACTTGTTTCCACACGTGTAAAACAATAGTCTGAGGCTGTTACTGCACTAAGATTGCTGTTGAGTCACATCACATGACTTCTCTTTAATGAACTTTACAGTAAATCAGCCGAATAAAGGGAGCTAGTCTTCATGAGGGTGTGACACTAATGTCAGTTTTGTTGAGCCTGTTTTCATTGTTAATTGTGTTCATCTCATAGCAACTATGTTTATTTGAATCCAAAGAAATTAGTTGAAAAAGTAGATGCTTTTTGAAGTTTTTCAGTCTTCTAATTTGAAAATTATCACAACAAAAGTGAGAAAAAGTCTTGCCATCTTGCAGCAAATTGTCTTTTTTGTTTAGAAGTCAGAAGTTTGAAGACACTTACTTATAATTCCTATTCATAAACAAAACAAAAATTATTTTCTCTTCTGCATTCTGCATTTCTGTTGCTTCATGTACTGTTGTAGTTTATACTAAAATCTTGACATTGTGTACTATGATTACTGTTGACCCTTATGACAAATTGCTTGTGATGTTCCTCATTTTGGATAAAAGCATCTGCTAAATGAATAAATGTAAATGTTTGTTTGTGTTGGGATCATTTCAAGGGAGGGCCAGCGTTCCAGTAAGACTCTTAAAGGCACAATATGTATTTTTTTTGCTTAAAAAAAAAATATAAAAAATCACTATATCCATAGGCGTCGATTTCGGGGGGGGGACGGGGGGGACGCGTACCCACCAGATTTCGTCATGAGTCATTTTGTACCCACCACTTTTAACTTCCGTCCATATTAATTTGACTTTTGGTTCGATTTTTTTGACCGTTTTCAGTGGTTATGAGGAGCAATATGAGAGAGAAATTTGGTAATCATTGTCTGACCCAACAAAAAAACATTATAATATTAATTTTATTTTATTTTTCATGTTCGCATTTATGAGGGAAAAAACAACGTGTCAGTTCTCGGTTACGGACGTGCAGCGCTCTGAAAGTGGCACTAAAAGACTGCTTTACAACTTTCACAGAGACCTCAAACAGAACAGCTGCTTTCTTTAAATTTAATTTAGTTTTGTATTAATTATATCTTAATTTTAATCAATGTTTCATGAACCAGTTGCCTGGATTTAAAGTAAATATAGCAGAATCCAGGGGCGTAGCCATCATTTCAAAAGTGAGGGGGACAGAATGTCAAGTGTAATACCATTTTTTTTTTCAGACTTTTGTTGACAGGTTTTTGCTTAATTGGCTTAATATGCTATTTATTTTTAAAGCAATAAAACAGAAAGAACGAAAGAAAGAAAGATGTTCAGTACTTTATATCACACATGCAGGGTTTTCCCTGGCTCCAAACTAGGCGGAGGTGGTAAAATCCTGATCATGTATTTTAATAATAAGATAATAAAATTTGTATTTTTCATAGACCATTATATAGCCTACTGTGTTTGTGGGTGGAACTCGGTACCTCTAGGGGGGTCCGGGGGCATGCCCCCCCGTAAGAAATTTTTGACATTTTAAAGATAAATTCATTAATCTGGTACACTTTGAGTCACCCGAATCTGCTGTTAAAAATAAAAAATCCACCCGCCATCCGCCCAAACCTATGATATTTGATCATCACAATTACAATTATTCAAATTCTCAGTGTTAAGCATGATAATATGGTAAAATGTCACACTGAAGTAGGCTGCTTCTATCTATCTATCTATCTATCTATCTATCTATCTATCTATCTTACTAAACTAAAACTTTCCAATTGAAAACCTTCAAACTTCAAGCTTTTAAAACTACTTCAAACTTTCTGGTTAGGCTTGTTTTTCAAGAGTTTTTTTGTCATGTTTGTCATCATGTACACGTTACAACGCTGCCTGATTCAAGCAGGCTGTTAATGCATTAAAATACAAATTCAGCATTAACAATCACCATGTTTATTCTAATTTGAAGAGCTTTGATAACATCTGTGAAAATAAAAGACATTACGAATAAAAAAAGATTGAAAATAAGTGCACGTTTCGCGGGTAGTGAATATTTTTAGTTGTAAACTTGTTAATTATTCAACAAGAGAAATAGACAGTTATTCATCATTGTGCAACCCAATTCGTATACCACATGACAACTTACTTACAGTGCTTGACTTTTTCGTGAAAAAGGAGAAGAGTTTTTTTGCCGTTTTGAACTCATTGCGAGTTTGCGACGACCTCTATGAAAAAAAATGGATTGGGCGCGGCCGCGCGGGTGCGAGCATGGGCGTGTCGTGATGCGCGAGTGACTGATTACCATGGAAACGTGAAAGTCACGTATGTAGATAGACTATCCTTAACTCTTTGGATTTTAAATCTCGATGTAGGCTATACACACCCGCGAAAACCTCAGCTTGTCATGGACACACTTGCCCTATGAAAAAGTGCGGGGGACGAATTTACATTTTATAAAAAGTGGGTAATCTACGCCCATGGCAGAATCACGACATGGAGGCGCCGGCGAGTGAACTGGAGTTCGTCTCATAAATGAACCGAAACTCAGCGTATGCACATTCACATTCACAGCGTATTTAGACACATTTAGACGTATTCATAATCATTACTTTTACCGTTTCTTTGTGGCAAGCTTTATGCGTGTGGCTATATTACGTAAACGCTCATTATCCTGTAGGCTATATAATATAAGTAATTAAATTAATATAAAGGGGCGATTTGTCCACGAATGACTTAAATGAACAACTAGCCTACTAGTCGACTAGAAAAACTTTTAGTCAGAAGCAGCCCTTATTCCAGATATTTTCGAACCAGGCAAAAGGACATCTGTGTTGAGCGAGCGACCCTGAGGAATGAACGAGCGGAGCGGAATATTCAGAAATGCGCTCTCCACTCACGAGCTCTGATTGGAACAAACCCAACCTCACTGTCTGCTGAACTTGCGCAGAAACATCAAAATATAACCAGCGTTTTAAAAATTTTTTTTTTTTAAATTAAACACTATTTTAGCACAAATTATGAGCTTATTTGCGATTTTTTAATAATTATTGACAAAATTATAATATAGTAAAAGTTTTTTTTTTTTTTTTTTAAGTTTTGTGTGAGCCTTTTGAAAAGTGGGGCCGTGCCCGTGCCTGAGCTACAGAACATCGTCTTTCAAAACATAACCTGCGCGAAAGAGAAAAAAAAAAATGAATGCGTCATTGTACCCAGCACTTCTGAAAAAGCACTTCCGAATGCGTCTCTGTCCCCAGCACATTTCAAACCAAACTGACGCCCGTGAGTACATCTATGTTATATATTTTTTAAAGTTGTGTATTTACATTATCCCGACAGTTCCAATTAACTTCTAAATCCAGAGAAATTAATATTTTAATTCGAAGACACAGACCGTGTCTTTATTTCCGTTTTGTCGCCGTCAATGCCGTCATATCCGTGTTGTCTCTGGTTTCCGCTCGTGCTGCCATGGCAACCAGAGCTATGAACCAGAGCCCTCTGATAGTAACCACCAAACTGACGCGGACAACTGTGTAGTTCGCAATGTCTATTTGCACGCTGTTGTTGTTTCGTTCTAACATTATGGACCATGGCAAGCAGACTTTGGATAAAAAAGGAGAACTAAAACGAGAATCAATATCAGCGCGGTGTTTTCGAGATGCCTAGAGCTCCCATAGACAGTATATAAACGAGAGCTCCACGTCTGAGACTTCGACCGCTCCTACATGTACTTATTAAACAGGTGAGCACATTTACATAAAACTAATCAATGTTATATAGTTCAACAATGATAAAATGTTAGAATATGATCTGTATGTTATTCTAATGTTGATCTAGCTTACTGCTAGTCTCATACAGACAAACTAACGTTAACACATACATTTCAACACATTCAAATGCAGTTTAGTGTGCTAGTGTAATGTTAGACCAAGTGAAACAGCGCTGCGTTACCTCACAAGTTTAATTTGTCTAATAAACTGACCTGTGAGTAGTAATTCTGCACTTGCGTGTAGTTCGGTAGAATGAAATGTCCATATTCCTTTTATATCCACGGGACTCGCGTCGCGTGTGGAGCTGATAGCTGTCTCTTAGCAATCCCGAACTGCTTCATATCACAGTCATGATAAAAGCATCGATGTATTCAGTAATCCATATACATTATTAGATTGGTCGGCTTGACGTTGACGACAAAATCCATTATTCTTAGCAAATGTTGCGTCATCAAACTACGCCTTTGTTATTGTAAATAGGTTAGCGACCCCTAGTGGGAAAAAAAATCCCATACTGTACGTTTAACTCATTGCATGACCAGATTAAAGCAATGTCTCACACTTGTAATTTTGAATGGGGTTATGGGTCATGATATCCTGAGCAGGTTTAGCACCACTTCTGTGGGAGCAAAGAGACCTATTCACTTTTACAGATATGGTCTGAAAAGTATATTCAGGACAAATTGGATGGTACTGTCAGAAGTATAGAAGCCAAATTGATGCTCAAGAGCAAGGCAGTTGTTATTTAAACCGAACAGAAATACCAAGTAGAACATTAACCCAAGAATGTATGGTGTGAAACTTCAAAAACCTGAATATCCAGGATTCAATCTTAACTCAGGATACAGACTGAACTGTGTGAAACATGTTAACCTGAGTTTAGAATTACCCGAGTTAACGTGAAAAGCTGAGTAACATGGCATTATCATTGGACACTTTGAAGTGCTTTGGGTTATTGTGGTTGAGAGATGAATATGGATATCATTCATACTGTGGCTTAGATAGTACTATGGTATTACCATCATCACTGTACCATGGTTTTGGTTTAAGAGTCATGTGGACAAACCAGTCAGGAGACGTCTCATGAGACACGTGTTGATCTGGGCACTGAATCAAATATGTGCTGGACTGAACAATAGTTGCTGTCGTCTTCAGTTCGGCTTGCGCAACCACTAGAGTTTAAAAGCGTGAGCTGGTAAACAAGGGCCTTTACAATCCTCAAACAGCGCAGACTAGAAATGGCAACACATAGGGTCATAAACATGTATCAAGGAAATGTTAGTCATTTGAGCAAAAGGGAAAAAAAAGAATATAGAGAGAACCGGCTGAATACACTTCCAGATTTTCTCTTCAAACTCTTTAATCCTCCATATCCATCTCAAATGATAAACCTCCGTGGTTTGCTCCTCAGACCCTTTTCAGCCGAATACGCATCCAAGTGGATGAAATACATCTTAGACGAGTATCCACAACTCAGTGTTCAGTGGACTCACAGACGACTTAGACAGCCAGCACGACATGTCATTTTTATCAATGGTAGTCCAGAAGAAATGCGCAGATTGTGTAAAGGATTTCGAAGGCAGCTGAGAATAATTAGTCCTGAAATAGATCTGCAAGCAGCAGTTCTGGAAGCAGCAGATCTGGAAGAAGCTCGGATAGCAGATCTGGAAGCAGCAGCTCTGGAAGCAGCAGCTCTAGAAGCAGATCTGGAAGAAGCTCGGATAGCAGATCTGGAAGCAGCAGCTCTGGAAGCAGCAGCTCTAGAAGCAGATCTGGAAGAAGCTCGGATAGCAGATCTGGAAGCAGCAGCTCTGGAAGCAGCAGCTCTAGAAGCAGATCTGGAAGAAGCTCGGATAGCAGATCTGGAAGCAGCAGCTCTGGAAGCAGCAGCTCTAGAAGCAGATCTGGAAGCACTTACAATAAATTGATACTGACAATTAAAGAAGGGCCAAAAACATAAGGTAAGAAAATATTGTAAATGGTTCATAAATTAATTGTATATCATTAATATCAATTAATAATGAACATTAAAAAAAGTTGAGTGGTGTTTGTTTGGTGTATCTGTTTGTATCTTTCATCTTAAAATATAATTTAACAATGATTTTTTTAAAATAACTAACCCCAACATAATATGAACTAACAAAATGTAAGAAAATGTATTTTGATATTGAATGTGTCTGTTGTTAAGCCGCCATTTGTGTTTTATAATTATTTGTTCCACCAGAGATATTCAACAAATCATGAAAACTGTTTTCTGAGAATTGATTAATGTTTACTCTATAATAATAGACATATGAGATCATGAATATAACAGCAGTTTATTGTTTCATCTCTATCACACAGAGATCATGTTTTCATCTGACGGGAGTCCTTGAAGATCTGTCGTGGAAATTACTTTCACGACTTTAAATAATAATTGGAAGACAGCTGGAAATTTCAAAAGTTATAAAGATCTTTATTTTTTGCAAGAAATTTTGGCATTCACATACAGAGAGCATCTGATATGAGAAGGCCCTGACTTCTCCTTTTTGCCCAGCTTATATACCCTTAACACATCCTGGTCTGTCTCAAAAGATCGTCTTGGTTACCTTAAAAGGAAACATCTTTGTTCAAGATCTCTGGTCTAACATAAATTTCATCTAGACAATACCATGTCTGCAAAAGTTTCCTGTTTTTAGCTGCTGCTCGAATTCACACATTTTGCCTATCTCTTGTTCGATCAAAGCTACGCACATATTTTTCACACCTAAAGTACACAATAGGTCATTTGGAGCACACATAGTCTACTAAGTCTCCTATAACCCAGAACATTTTGTTCCTGCAAGCTTATCTTAACTTATGCATTTCTAAAAGCTTGGTTACATATCTTTAATAATGTGCTTTAGCTTATATGATTATATTTCTTTAAATGCTTATGAGTAAAAATAAATGTTCAACGTTAACACAAGTTACCTAGAAGTAAAAACACATCTAAAAGCAAAAGAACACATCTAAATGTAAAATTTCCATTACAGATCTCAAGATCTGCAGCTTTTGACCAGATTTAAAGCAGACCAATTATGAGTTCCTTGTATTTCTTGTGTTTCTCTTCTCTGTCACGTTCAAGCCAGACAGCTGTGATGAAACGTCACACAGCTGTCACACTTTTTACTGTACTGATTATTTCTCAGGATGTGTTTATTGTTGAAAGTCCATTTCTGTAAAAACACAAACTTTATTAAAGTTGTAGGATTGAAAATAATCCAAGATATTTGAAATAAACCAAGACATTTGCTTGACTGGTGTCCACCCCCTCTTTCTACCACAAGGACCATTTAGAGTTCCTAAAGGCACAGAGGGGCTGATAGTGATCAAGGCCTGTATGAATTGTCTATGAATTGTCAGCCTGGTCTCATTGTTAATACGTAGTATTAATACGTAATTTTCAAAGATAGAAAACGTACGTTTTGTACGTTTGGATAGATGCTGAAATGTATGATATGGACGTATCTGCAACAATTAAACGTAACATTATTACGTTTTTTACAGCTACAAAACGTAAAATATTTACGAATCTTTCATATCATTAAGATATCTGTATAATTTACCTTTTACCATTTTTATAGATAAATGGAAGATCCCTTAACCCCACTCCCAAACCTAAACATAACGTTACCCATTTTATACTGAATATAAAAAGGATAAAACGTACAGAGATGTGTATGGCAATTTTATTAACAATATAGCATTAAAAAATTTTTTAGCAGCTAATCCTACTCCTACCCCTAAACCTACCCATAACAATTTCTTAAAACTACATAGGCTACAATTATGAAGAAAAATTACAACATACGTGTAATCACAATAATTTATTTATTGCGAAAATGTCAAAACCGGTACCAAAAGTCGTTCACATGACGATGTGTTGCAGTCACAGTCTTTCAGTATAATAGTTTTGAATGAGGTACAGAGCAGAATTTCAGTTATTAATCCATGAAAATGTTAATCCGGCTTCGCTCTGTGTGAAGGCGCGTGCGCTTCTCCATTTCAAATGTAGTTTACCGACTGAAATACGGCGTGTCGTAATCTGTGCATGAGCGCGGAATTTGACAGTTACGGACTGCGCTGCTGATAGCCTGTGAAATGGAGATGAAGATCACTCACTGGATAAAGGGCTGAATTTGGATCTCTTTCTTGCAAACGTATGGATTCTAAAGATTTGGATTATAATATCTTTAGATATAATATAATATAATATCTATATAATATATCTTTTGTGAATTTATGTTGGGTTTTGGTGTATACAGTAAAAAACGTTGGGTTATTTGTGTAACCCATCCGTTGGGTTACACATATTGGGTCAATATGTTGGGTTATCTTAAAATTTATTGGGTCATTTGTTTATGTCGTTGGTTTATTTTTAGTTATAACCTAACCGTTGGGTTAAATAACCTACGGTTTCCGCAGCGACAGTTCAAATTTTAACGGTTCAGTGACAGACAGTCAACACAGAAGCTGCTGCTGCATCTTGATTATAAAAGGTAAGTCATATCGTTTTTATATACGTATAACATTAAGTATTGTATACTGAGACGTTGAATATAATTACTCTAAAACTGAATTTTATATTTTTTAAAAACGAAGTTCCCCTTAGTCCGTTTTAATGATCTCCGGGAAGTGAGATCGATTGGAAATTAATCCTAGCTATCCCCGTTAGCTCGCTAGCAGAAATAAAATAATTAATTAAAAATTATACTAGTAAAACCATTTAGAGATGTACGTTGCTACTACTGTTACCTACTACAATATTATACTAAGTAAGTTATGTCTAGTCTGAAATCACTATCTAGCATTACGCCTGTTTTACGGTATTCGTGATAGCAAATTTAAGGGACTTTAGTGATGGTCTGTCACAGCTGAAGCAGTGCTCCAGACTGGTAATGTACTTTTTTCGTACAGGTGCGACTACAATTGTCACTAAATGCGGAACGAAAGAGCTCTGAACCGTAGTGCACGGACCATTTATCAGCTCGGCCCAGCGGCGCGAGCTCAGACATCGGTCACACCATAGATATCATATGGGTCACACGACAGACACCACAACAGTGCTGTACGATGCGGTGAGAAGCCTTTGAATTCGCTGAAATCTCCGCGATGAAAGAAAGATGAAAAAGTGCAGATATTCCTAACAAAATTGAAGTGGAAAACATGAGAAACACTTTGTAACAAATAAACTATTAGTTCATGATTAGTTAAAGAAAGTTTGTTATGTTTTCCAATACACAGATTACCTTGATTTACTGTAGTAGCAAGTTTTTAAGGACTAGTTTACTTTTTTGAAAATATTTCTTTTTTTCTGATTCATTCTAACACAGGAAGGAGTAAATTAAAGTTTTACGCTACTGGATGACAATGGTTCTCAACTTTGGTCCTTGACAGTGTACAATAGTACACATTTTGGATGTCTTCCTTATCTGGCACCGCTCTTGGAGTCCCTCTACTAACAAGCTGGTAAGTTGAATAATGATTAGAGATACCAAATGTGCAGTGCTGGGGCTACTACAGATCCAGGTACAGATAATTACTTATGTTTTTTTTTTCCAGCTGTCTTCACTTATTTTAATACAGTATGTTTTAATTTCAATAGAGTCTGAGCTGTCTGATGACTGACAGAGTAGCAAAAGAAAAGAAAGAAGTCCTCACAGCCAAGTCGAGGAGTTCATGAGAGACACACAACACCTCAACAAACTGCAGTGCATGGAATTGATCCTCTGGAACAAAAACTACCGAAGAAATCATTAGAGAACATCCTAGACTTCACAATTTTCTTGGAATGGTGAGTTAAATGAAGTTCAGTACAGAGGGTATGCGCGTGACGTAGTAGTGGGAAGTTCGGATAATTTTACTGACTTGGATCTTTAAATCTCGTTCATAAAAATGAACAAATCTTTTTTCAAGTCATTTCGTTCATTTCATATTTATTTAAATGTTATGTCAATAGCCAAATTCCCCAAATACATCAAATGTTGATCACATTTTGAATAAGAAAAAAATTGCAATGCAAGGAAGAGGCCAAATTATGAGAAACAGAAACGATTAAAGGTCCTGTTCTTCGTGATCCCATTTTTCAAACTTTAGTTAGTGTGTAATGTTGCTGTTAGAGCATAAATAATACCTGTAAAATGATAAAGCTCAAAGTTCAGTGCCAAGTGAGATATTTTATTTAACAGAAGTCCCCTTTCAAAGTCAACAGCGAACGGCCGGTTTGGACTACTTCCCTCTACTTCCTGCTTTAATGATGTCACTAGAACAGTTTTTTGACTAACCTCCGCCCACAGGAATACACAAAAAAAGGGGGCGTGGTCTTGTTGCGCTCCCACGGAGAAGAGGAAGAGTTGCGTTTGTAGAGTGTGTTTGTCGCCATGTCGTCGAGACGCTGATATTTTCTTCCCGGAGTCAAATCACCTTTGTTTGGCCTTCCCAGGGGCGCTGTACTTAGAGATCAATGAGATCATCTATGTTCTCTGGGTCTGATTCCGGCTCAAATTGAATTTAAATTAAAGACATGTTTACAATAACACTGAGAGCATGCATCTCCACGTTATGGTTAGAGGCGTGACCTTTCCGGGCAACGTGCGCTAAGCTGCTGTCGAATCACAACACAGGAACCGCTGGCACAATCAGAACTCGTTACGTATTTCTGAAGGAGGGACTTCATAGAACAAGGAAGTTATCAGCCCGTTTTTAGGACAGTGAAAACAGCGGTATACAGATAAGTAAATTGTGTGAAAAATACTGTTTTTTTTTTTACACGCGAAACATGAACACATATTATATTGCACACTGTAAACACAATCAAAGCTTCAAAAACACAGGAAAAACGGGACCTTTAATTGATTTATCTGGGTCTTCAGGCTATGCAGTCTGTTAGTTTACCTCAACTCCCAATCTAAGCCGTTAAAACATTAGTAACTCATTTATGGTCCAGCGCTGTCATGTGACAAAAGAATGAAAGACTCAGAAGAATCAGACCCGAAGACTCGAGAGGTGAACTAATCCATTCTCTTTCCGGTACTGACAGCATAGCCTCTATGGGACTGACAGGAAGAACGAAATATGAATATCCATGATCACTGGATCTTTGGTAAGTTGTAAGGAACACTATATCGAGTCCAACCTTTAGTTTAAACTGATAATCATTTCTTTTACTCACGTTTTCGCAGTTACCCCTATTAAATCCAGTCATGCAGCAGCTCTTCGGCGGGAAAGTGACGTCAGTGCATACCCTCTATAGGGAAGGAGTGTCTTATTTTGGAAAACTGTTTTGGCTGTGTCTAAGTGCATATGAAATTAGGTTGACACACGTGTGGTATAGTTGAAAACTGGAATTTTTTTTTCTTTTTTTTTTCTTCTTGTCTTTCAAAGATGATCCCGGAGAAATGGCCTGACATCCTGCCATCATCGCCATACCTCACAAATGGAAAAATGGTGTGTCCAACATATGCTGAAATGAAGTGCAGCTTTTTGACATTAAGCCTGTAAGTAAAAGCAACACTATCAAATCAACTTTGATAAATTACACTACTCTTCGGCTTATGTTCGTCCACTTCTTCTTTTCTTCAATGATTCCGCTTGTTAATGGGATTGTTCATCCAAAAAAAGAAAATTCTGTCATGATTGCTCGCCCTCATGTCGTTCTAAACCTGTAAGACTTTCTCTCATCTTAGGATCACAAAAGAAGATCTTTTAGATGAAATCTAAGAGATTTCTGTCCCTCCATTGACAATCTACACAAGTACCGCTTTCAAGCCCCAGAAAGGTAGTAAAGACTTCATTAAAGTAATCCAAGTGACTCCAGTGGTTTAATCTTAATTTTAAATTATGTTTAAGGGATAGAATATACTCATGTCACTTCATAAAATTGAGGTTAAACCACTGGAGTAACATGTATTACCTTTATGATGTGTTTGCTACCTTTCTGGGGATTATAAGTGATAGTTGTGTAGCTGTCAATGGAGGGACAGAAATCTGTAAGACTCATCAAAAAGATCTTTATTTGTGTTCCGAAGATGAACAAAAGTCTTACAGGTTTGGAATGACAAGAGGGCGAGTAATTAATGACAGAATTTACATTTTTGGGTGAACTAATAACATTTTGGTAATGACTAATTAGAGTGACCATAATTTAATTCAATACAGCACTGCTTTGATGTAACTTTTTCATAATTTAACACTGTTGATGTTGTCACAGTGTATGCCCAACTGAACATTATTTATTCTTTTAAGGATGGAGACAAGTGAGAAACAGTGAGACAAGCCCGGATCCACATGGCTTGATGCTTAATTGGGGACGAAGAGAACTCACAAGTTTTTATCATATTCAGTGTGGAAGCAGTTGAACAGAAGACTTTATTTCAAGCAATGGATGTGTTTCAAAAATATTTACATCTATGACAAACTACTTCAAGACCTCTGCACCCATTTTGGGAGTTTTTGTAGCATGCAAACTTTAATATATCTAGAGATATATCTGGAGGAGTTCCTGCCTCATTAAGAACTTTGATCATCATTAGGTCCAGTAGTCAACATATGTATTTGTAGTTTTATTACTCAAGGTATGTTTACACTAACACATCAATGCATTCAGTGTACAGTGAAGAACTTTTAATAAAGTTGTGATTAGGATTTCTTGTTATTAATTTGTGTATTCTTTCCATATTTGTATAGGTTATTGAATTAAATAGGTTATTAATGTGTAGTTCTTAATTTAGTGTTCATCTTGAATTTTTGTGTGCTGTATGCTGTACAATTGTATGTATGCTATGTGTATTTTTGTGTAGGTTTTGAATGTGTTCTGTTTGTACATATTTGCATAGGTTTTGAATTTATTATGTGTGTTGTATGTACACTTGTGCATTTTGAATTTATGTACACAATTATGTATATTTACATTAAATCCTAGACTCCACAATATATAGTTTGTAATTGAAAAATATATTTGTTGAAACATATGTATTGTTTATACAAATAAACAATCTGTATTTGAAAACAATGTGTATTTTATTTATTAAAATAAGGTCATAAATAAAAATAATTATTTAACTCAACTGTTGGGTTATTTTAACCCAACTGTATTTTAACCCAATGCATTGGGTTAAAATAACCCACAGTTGGGAAGGTGCTATACCAATCCACAGTTGGGTTATTCGTTGGGTTATTTTTAACCCAACATTTTTAAGTGTTCTATTGGAGAAAACGCATTTTGTGTCTCACTGTAAATAAACTAAATATTACAAAATGGTTAAACGATTAAATATGGTATTTTTAAGGTTTTAAAATGTATTCTGTAAAAAGTGTATTCTTGTGTAACTGCATGTAGGCTAATCCTCCGAAACGAGTTTGCAGCAGAAGGCACGAACAGAGCGAATGGTTATTAGCCTATTTCTTGAGTAAACTGCATTTAATAATAATAAATGCGACTGAAAACGTAATTGATAAGACATTTGAATGCAATAGAGTCAAAACATTAATGCCACGATTTTAATATGCATAAATAAGAATACGTACAAATATGTACGTCGGTAGAGTTGTTCATACGTAAATAATTTACGTTTTTGTGCTGTCAATACGTAAATATTTTACGTTTTAGTGCTGTAAATACGTCAGTATTATACGTTTCTGTGTGTATAAAACGTAAGTAAATGTACGTATGGTAGAATTACACTTTACGTAAAAATACACACGTATTCTCATGAGATCACGTTGCAATTGTCACACCTTTAGTACAGTGGGGGAAGTTCAAATTATCTGATTGGTCAGTTTGAATGTCTCTCATATCCTTAGTCACATGGTCAGGAAAGGATAAAAGAAGATTGAAACTGTTGCTCTGTCTCTTTTATGCTCTGGCTCACTTCTTCTCTGGGTCCCTTTCTTGGGGCTCTCTCTCTCTCTTTACCTCCTCTTTTCTTTGTCTCTTACTCTCTCTATAAGTTTTTATCATCTCATACATCTATTTTGTAACTATTTTAAGTGTAACCATAACCATATTTTGTCATTAAACCTTTTCAATTACAACTAATGCACTAACTAGTTTTGATTTGATATTAACTTTGAAGTGCTACATATTGCAATACAATATCGTCACCCTCTATAACAACGCTCTCCCACAAATATTAAGCTATTGTAACTGCGCTTATTTCCGTCGTTGGAGGTGGTAATAGACAAGAAATGTACAGTTTTCTACCATCTTGCTAATAACATTTCTTTAGTCATTCTGCATTCTGGCAGCTTGAACCCCTGCAGGAATTCCACTCTTACAAAGTCATGACTAAAAAATAATCTAGTGGACATTTTCACTTTTATTACACTGTTTGTTACCATTAACCTAGATGCCAGTGACAGAACATGATGTCACTCTCTGGGTTAAGTTGTCACAATGCAACCTGCCATTAAACTATTATAATGTATGTCAGTGTGGATTTTATTGTGTTCAGTAGTTTATTCATTTATATATATATATATATATATTATTGAACAATATCAATCTACAAACACAAGTAGGAAACAATGATAAACATGTTCAGTTGTTTACCAATCAGATATTACTAATTGCCCCAAAAAATTGTAATTATCTTCCCTCCCCATTGAACCATTAGACAGCGCCCTCTTCTGGACTGAGAGACAGAGGTGCTGCTCACCTGCGCACTGAGGCCAATAAACTACAGCAAGTGATGTCCTACTGGTTGTTCTACACTGCAGTTCTGAGTGAAGACTTCTTCTGAGTGAAAATTGTTTCAAAGTAAATCCTACACCGATTCAGTGGTTGTTTGTTTGGACTGATATGTTTACGCATTGCGGCCCACTGAAACGTCCAGTTAGACAACTGATAATATGGCACGGCCGATTTGTCCAACTGGTTTTTGTCTAACATTTGTGGCATAGCAGTAACTAGAGACAGTAAAGGAGGAGGAGAACAATTTCACCAAATCAGTGGGTGAAATTGTTTACACTTAATGTGACTAAAGGAATGAAACACTGTCTTAAAGAGATGATCACCTTTTGAGGAAGAATCACCTGGGTTTTTACATAACCCTAAAATATAATTTGAGCTAAATAAGCAAAATGTATGATGCAATTAATGATTGTTGTGCTAATTTGAAATGCTATTGAAATGTAATCTTGGAAAACAGTTTTGGAGATTCTTGTCCATCCCTGTTCAGTAGATGTAGTACCTGTAGGCTACTTGTTTGCGTATGTATAAAACAGCAGATTGAGAGTTCAGGGTGTTTCGTTCAGTAATCATGAGGGTGTGACACTTCCTGAGGAAATGCTCTTCAGCCTTGATCACTTTGGGAATCACAAACGTGTTTGTTCAATACAAGTCGTCACCTTTATTTATAGCGCTTTTTACAATACGGATTGTTTCAAAGCAGCTTTACAGTGATAACAAAGTTTGTTTCTAGAAGAAAATAGTATCTCAGTCCAGCTTAAGTAAGTTCAGTGATGTTTCATTTTTGTTGTAAAAAAGTTATTAATTTCGTTAATTTATATATACAGCCGCTCTGGAGAAAACAGTGATGTGATTGTCCAGCTCAGTTCAGTTCTCATATAATGCTGTCCATGCAGGAGATCAATAATATTGATGAATATTAAATGTCCTCAACTAAGCAAGCCAAAAGCCAAGGCGACAAAGGCAACAGTGTCAAGGAACCAAAACTGTCACTCAACTGTAGTTTGGGGACAATTGTTTCATACAATTTTACACAATTCTGTGCTTGGAAGTTAATCTTTAAACAGCTTTTATATGATTTATTGCACATTGTAAAGTATATGTTATTTGTTTAAATATACTTTATATTTGTTTTGCTATATTTTTTATTGTATTTATTTACTTTTACCATAACTGAGATCTCAAACTTTGTGATGCTTTTTCATGCTTTTCAGTATGTAAAAACAGTTATATAATAAATCTCTGATTATTCTTGAAGTTTAATAAATACATGTAAATACAAGGACTGAGGAGGAATTTTTACGCAAACAATGGTTATTTCAAAATATAAATATCCATCATATTATCACTTTAATGTCTGATGGCATGGAGTTGCTAACCTGCATTGTAGGAAATTGAGACATTCATGCATCAAACTAACCCTTCAGTCCCATCAGCAGCCCAAAATGAACCTGTATATAAGTAAATTAGTATCTTAGATATGCATATGGTCACACTTTAGATTACGGTCCAAATCTCACAGTTACAGTTTTTCTTGATTGCTTAACCCTCGTGTTATGTTGGAATTCTGTGCACTCCCCTTATGGTCCGGGTCAAATTGACCCGCATTGGATTCAATACAATTCCTCAAAAATCACACTATGAAAAACAACAAAGATTCAGGTTCAAACTGTAAACTTTTAATATCAACATTTGTCAAATATTCCAAAAAATATATATCTGAAGATATGATTTAATGAAAATGTTTTTTAACCATTTTTTAAAACTATTTAAAATTTGAATATACGTTATATTTATATATATTTGCATATACATTTTTTTAACTTTTTTTTGCTTAGAACATAACTGAACAATTAATCAATTAATCTGAGCTATTTTTTCCTGCTGTCTATGTCGAAGTCTCAATATATTTCAGATATCTTGAAATGAGAGCTTATTTTACTATCTGTGTCTGTCAAAAATTTTCATTTGTAATTTGCAATTAATTCTGAACACCATGATTTAGCTTTTTCAAGAGTGTTTGGTTTGGGTTAGAGCACTTTTAGATACACTTACACTTTAGAACTGGAGTTAATGCCCTGACATACATAAAATAAATGTTTTTATTTTGTGTCTGTACAGTTGCTTTTGAATAGCTGCCTATGATGTTCAAATTGACCTGCGAACATCACAAACGTAATAGTAATTTTGTTTGTATATGTAAAAAAAAAAAACATCAGCATGTTGAAACTTTGCATGCATGTTCATAATGATAAATGTGAAAAAGTCACAAAATATCAAGAAAAAAAAAGGTTTATTATTATTTTAGGTAGCTTGAAAAAATAAATGATAGGTAATTTTTACCATCTGTGGCTGACAAAATATTTTTCTGTATTGAAATAAGTGTGGAAAACCTAATTTTTTAGCTTCATAAGGTAGTAAAAAAATTAAATAACAAAATATAACCAAGAAATGTTATTATTTTGGGTCCGTACAGTTGCCTTAGAGCGTTAAAATATGCGGGTCAAATTGACCCGCGAACATCACGAAAGGAACAGTAATTTTGTTTGTATATGTCAAAAAACACCAGCATGTTGAAACTTTGCATGCAGGTTCATGATGATAAATGAGAAAAAGTCACAAAATATCAAGAAAAAAAACATAGGTTAACCAATATTTCCAACAACTAGAAAATCTAAACGGGTCAAATTGACCCGCAACATAACACATTTCTAACTATTAACTACGACTTCTGCCTCAATAAACTCCTCATGCAGAATAAGGCATTATTATATAGAGAGAGCTGATTTTAAACTATTTCAAGATTTCTTTGCATTTTTATCCATTTAACTTTTGTAAATGTTCATTTGTTAACATTAGTTAATGCATTAACTAAAATGAACTAACCATGAGCAATACATTTGTTGCTTTGTTAATCTTTATTAATGTTAGTTAATAAAAATCCAGCTGTTCATTGTTGATGTTAGTTCACAGTGCATTAACTAATGTTTACAAATACAACCTTTGATTTTAATAATAATAATAATGTATTAGTAAATGTTGAAATTAATCACTGGTGGAGGAAGTACTGAATCTCAGTACTTAAGTAGGGTTTTCATTGTGGTACTTCTACTTTAACTAAAGTAAATATGTCTCTGGTTATTAATTTTGTACTTTTACTTAAGTAAAAAGTACCTGATTTTAAATGTACTTTAAAGGGGGGGGGGGGGGTGAAACACTCAAGGGGGGGGTGAAATCTTGAGTACCTATAGAGTAGTATTGCATCCTTCATATCTCCAAAAAGTCTTTAGTTTTATTATATTTATAAAAGAAAGATAGGCTGTACCGAGTCTTTCCGAAAAATACCGAGCGGCTGGAGGCGTGCTGTGTGGGCGGAGCTAAAGCTAACAACACACATACATTTGAAGCAGTTTTACTCACCGCCTGCGGTTCCAACGCACGACCGTGAACCTTTACCGCTGGAACTGCTCCATCCTTAAGCATTAGACGATCTGCAAATCCGGCGTCGAACTGGGCCTTGTTTATAAAACAATCATCGTCGAAATGCAGGGAACAAACAAGAACACTAAACAAGAAAAACGAACTCCATCCACTGGTCCCTTAACGCTGGGTTCTTTGGGAATCTGTGCAGGGTTGTCTTGCACTAGCAACCAAAAACCCATTTCTTTGGTGACATTGACTTCCCTAAAGCCGAGCACAGCGCTTTGATGGGTGTACTGCTTTCGCTCTCTTGCTCTGGTCTACGGGTGCGCGCGCGCTCTTCTGGGAGAAGTGCCCTTAGGACCCTTATAAGGAAATTCCACTCCATCTGACGTCACACAGGCCCATACTCGAAAAAAACTTTCCGAAACTTGTATGCTTTGTTTGCTATGAAGAAAGGAAAATCTCCCGGGATAGATGGGCTAGGAGCGGAGTTCTATATTCATTTCTGGGAGCTTATTCAACTCCCTTTAATGCACATGTATAGGGAGTGTATTGATCAAGGGGAAATGACCACAACAATGAAGCAAGGCATCATCTCCTTGATCCCGAAACCTGGTAAAGACCCTCACTTAATTGATAATTGGCGTCCAATCACATTATTAACTATAGATTATAAAATTCTGGCCTCTGTATATGCAAATAGATTAAAATCTGATTTAAATTCAATAATTGCAGAAACTCAAACGGGTTTCATGAAAAACCGCCACATTAGCAATAACATAAGGCTCGTTTTAGACTTGCTTGACTATGCTGACAATGTATGGCAAGCCGTTTTAACTTTTATTCATTTCCAGGATATGAATTGTTGATATCAAGAATTACATTTTTGATATCAACAATTCAATTTTTTGATATCAACAATTACATTTTTGATATCAACAATTTAATTCTTGATATCAACAATTTAATTCTTGATATCAACAATTTAATTCTTGATATCACAAATGTAATTGTTGATATCAAAAATGTAATTGTTGATATCAACAATTGAATTGTTGATATCTGTAATTATATTTTCACTAGTGAAATGTCACCATAGGCTGCCATTCAAAATCAATTGTTGATATCAACAATTAATTTCTTACTAGTAAAAATATAATTTTTGATATCAATAATTACATTGTTACTAGTAAAAATGTGAATTATTGATATCAATAATTAAATTGTCACTAGTTGAAATATCTATTATTGATATCAACAATTGAATTGCTACTAGTAAAAAATTGTATTTTTGATATCTGAAAATGTATTTCTGATATCAATATTATTTCAGATATCTAAAATGGCTTTCTTACTAGTAACAATCACATTCATGATATCAGAAATTAACATTGTCACTGGTGAAAATGGAATTATTGATATCAAAAATTAACATTGTTACTAGTAAGAATTGAATTGTTGATATCAAGAATAGACATTTCAACTAGTGACAACTGAATTCTTGATATCAAAAATAAAGGTTTTTACTAGTAAGAATTGTATTTCTGATATGTGTATTCAGAATTTTAACTAGTAAGAAATCCATTTTTGATATCTGTAATAGTTTTGTCGCCCTTTTAACATTTAAAGCACATGTAGGATATGAATTGTTGATATCAACAATAAAATTCTTGATATCAACAATTAAATTCTTGATATCAACAATTCAATTCTTGATATCAACAATTGAATTCTTGATATCAAGAATTAAATTGTTGATATCAACAATTGAATTGTTGATATCAACAATTCAATTCTTGATATCAACAATTATATTTTCACTAGTGAAATGTCACCATAGGCTGCCATTCAAAATCAATTGTTGATATCAAGAATTGATTTCTTACTAGTAGAAATATAATTGTTGATATCAAGAATTGCATTGTTACTAGTAAAAATGGCAATTACTGATATCAATAATTCAATTGTCACTAGTTGAAATGTCTATTCTTGATATCAACAATTTAATTGCTACTAGTAAAAATTTTCATTTTTGATATCTGAAAATGTATTTCTGATATCAATATAATTTCAGATATCTAAAATGGCTTTCTTACTAGTAACAATCACGTTCATGATATCAGAAATTAACATTGTCACTAGTGAAAATGGAATTATTGATATCAAAAATGAACATTGTTACTAGTAGCAATTCAATTGTTGATATCAAGAATAGACATTTCAACTAGTGACAACTGAATTCTTGATATCAAAAATAAAGGCTTTTACTAGTAAGAATTGTATTTCTGATATGTGAAACTGGAATTTTAACTAGTAAGAAATCAATTCTTGATATCAACAATTGATTTTGAATGGCAGCCTATGGTGACATTTCACTAGTGAAAATACAATTCTTGATATCAAGAATTATAGTTTTTACTAGTTGAAATTCAATTGTTGATATCAAGAATTATCATTTTAACTAGTGAAAATGTAAATGCTGATATCAAGAATTAGCATTGTTACTAGTGGAAATGTAATTCCTGATAACAAAAATAGCCATTGTTACTAGTAGAAATCTAATTCCTGATATCAATAACAATCATTTTAACTAGTGAAAATTTAGTAGTTGATATCAAGAATTCATATCCTGCGAATGATTAAAAGTCAAAACGGCTTGCCTATTGCCATTACCAGGATATAAATTGTTAATATCAAGAATTATAGTTTTTACTAGTTGAAATTCAATTGTTAATATCAAGAATTATAGTTTTTACTACTTAAAATTCAATTGTTGATATCAATAATGAACATTTTTACTAGTTGAAATGTAGTTCCTGATATCAAAAATTGCCATTGTTACTAGTAGAAACATTATTTCTGATATCAAGAATTATAATTTTAACTAGTGAAAATTGAATTGTTGATATCAAGGATTCATATCCTGGAAATAAATAAAAGTTAAAACGGCTTGCCATAGACAATGTTGATTCTGACGCCTTCGTTTTGTTTCTTGATTTTTACAAAGCGTTCGACACAATCGAACACCCCTTTTTAATACAAGCCATCAAGGCATTTGGTTTTGGAAGCCCTTTCATCGACATTGTCAGCATGTTCTACAAAGATATAAATAGTTCTGTTATAATTAATCAAAATACTTCTCCACGATTTCAGATTAATAGGGGGGTCAGGCAGGGGTGCAACATTTTTCCCTTTTTATTTATATTAGTAACCGAACTACACTTAGTAAAGGAAGTACATTTTGAAGGAATAAAGATTTTTGGAAAAGAAATAAAGATCTCACAGCTGGCGGACGACACCACCATTTTTTTGAACAACAAGGACCAGTTGAGCATTGTCTTTGAACTGGTGGAGAAATTCTCTTCTGCGTCTGGTTTAAGGCTTAATCGATCCAAGTGTGAGCTGTTGCCACTTCATTGTTGTGGTGACTCTGCTCATAGGCTTAAAAAGAATGTTCTCTCTAACCCTAAAGAAAAGGGAGGTCTAGAGATTTTGGATTTTATAGATGTGGTTAACACATTCAAAATTAATTGGTTAAAAAGGTGCATTCGAAATCCTGATTCTATTTTTTTCTTTATTCCGAACTTTATTTTTAATAAGCTGGGTGGGCTCTCGTTTCTTCTAAAGTGTAATTTTCTACCAAATAAACTACCTATCAAACTGTCCAACTTCCATCAACAGTCCCTCTTGGCCTGGAAATGATCCTTCAATCACAACTTCTCACCACACAAATCTCTCCTTTGGAGCAACAGCGACATTCTTATTAGGAATAAATCAGTATTCTTCCTTAAGTGGTTCGATAGAGGAATTAACCATGTACTCTGCTTATTTGATGATTCTGGCACCATGCTCTCTTATGAACAGTTTATGGAAGCTCATGATTTCCCAATACCTTTTAAAGATTTTAAATCTATCACTGATGCCATCCCTATCGGAATCAGACGATTAATTAAAAATCTTCTGAGCTATGGAAACAATATCAGACAGCTTTCACTTATGTTGGATGGTGTAGAACTGTCTGATAAAAAATGTAACAATAAGCATATTCGCCGCCATTTGCAAAAGAGTAACTCCATTGCTCCAAGGGGGATGTTTTATTGGAATTCCTTAATAAGTGAAATAAATTGGACAAAAATCAAAATCATCGTTGATTCCTCACAAATACTGTATCTCTAATAAAGCTAAAGAGGTCCACTTTAAACTTTTACATAACATTTACCCTACAAATTGTTTTGTTGCTAAGTTTCTAGACATTGACACATGCTGCAGCTTTTGTAAACAGGACACTGAAACCATTCCTCATTTATTTTTTAATTGTCCAGTTACCAAAAGGTTTTGGGAAGATTTGGGTACTCACTTTCTCCAATCTCAAAATATAACTCACTCATTTACCCTGAAAGATATTATCTGTTACTTTTGTTTCCCACAAGATGGCACCCTGGAGTTTGTATAAAATTTTATAATCTTATATGCTAAGTTCTTTATGCACAAGCAGAAATTTAATAAGTCTTCCTTATGTTTTAAACATTATATTTTGGAACTTAATATGCTTCTTAAATCACACAAGCTTGTAAAGAACAAGAAGAATGAAAAACTTTTGTGTAAATATTATGACCTATTTCCCGAATCCTCTTAATATTCTTATTTTTCCACCTCTATTTAGTATGTATGTATGTTTTTTTTTTTTTTTTTTTTTTTTTTCTTCTTTTTGTTTGTTTTGTTCTTTGTCTCTGGTATGGTATGTCTGTATAAATGTTTGATTGTATATTGATGGTTTTACACGTTTGTACCCAATGTTTCCTTCAATAATAATAATAAAAAAAAAAACTTTCCGAAACTTGTGACAAACCGGAAGGAGTATTTTTGCCACAGAAATACTCCATCAAACGTACAACTTAATTTTTGAAACTTTGTCCATGTTTAGCATGGGAATCCAACTCTTTAACAGTGTAAAAAACTCAGTATGCATGAAATAGCATTTCACCCCCCCCCTTTAAGTATTAAAAGTAGAAGTACTTGTATAACAATTTATTCTCTTAATGTCTATATTCTAATAATTTTGGCTGTAACGATATGCAATATGAAACCGAAATCGCTCAGATTCACGAACCTGTGTCGCGGTACCACATCTTTAAATTACTATTAGTATATTTGAAGTTAACATTATAAAATACGTAGACCTACACCACAAAACTAGTTGAGGATAAATTCTTTAAAATTGGGCAATTCCAGCGTTATGGACGTGACATTTGCAGTCAAAACTTGAAATATAAATTCTCAGAAAATGCATTTAATACCAAGATATTGCAACTGTTTATATATCCATACTCCCTTAAGGAGTCCAGACCATAGAAAAAGATCATTCTACACACATGCGTTTTATATTTAATATGAGGGAAATAGGCTACACATGCCATTTTGGACGTGACACAAAAAGTCTGTTGTCCAAAGGATCCCAGATAGCATGTAACCATTGAAACAATGTTGAGTCAGTGTTGATGCGTCAACGCTGATTACATTGAAATAACGTTAGAAAGTGATGTTGCTTTAACATCACTCTTGCACCCTCAGTTAATATTGAAATAATGTTCAGATTTCAACCACAAATCAATGGTGTTAATATTGCTTCAACATTACAAAGTGATGTTGTTTCAACGTCACTTTTGCACCCTCGGTTAATATTGAAATAATGTTGAGATTTCAACCAAAAATCAACGGTAATAGTATTGATTCAACATTACAAAGTGATATTTTATCAACATCACTTTTGCACCCTCAGTTAATGTTGAAACTGTTGAACAAAAAATGAATAGTAATGCTACTGAATCAACATTACACTATGATTGATTCTACATCACCGATGCTGAATCAATGCTGAAATTAACTAAAATAATCAAAGGTAATATTGAATCAACGTTACACTAAGATGTTGAATCTACATCACTGCTGTTGAATCAACTCTGAAATTAACAGAAATAATCTTTGGAAATATGGTTTGATCAATGTTACAATGTGATGTTGATTCTAAATACATTTTGTTGAAACACTGAAAATACAACTGAAAAGGAATGTCAACCAATGTTGCCATCTGATGTACCAAGTTAATGTTGAAACATTAATATTTCAACTACACTTCAATGATGCGTCAACAAATTCCTGACCATTTAAAAATTTGGCAAAAACCTTTTAAAATATAAATGACACCTTTCCAGCAGTTGAGTCAATTTATTTTATTCAATCAATCAATGACAAAAATATATTAAAAGATCATTCTTTAAAAAAGAAAGGGGGAGAAATAGGACAAAAGCATTTCAACCTTTAAAAATAAAATTGGCTTCGGAAGTCTGATGTCATAACTACAGGTGGTCCAATGGTTCAGGTTTTTAAAAATCTGTCTTACATCAGACTACTGCCTCTTTTCCTTTGGGTTCTCTGAAATCTGAAAAAGAAAGCATGATGTTACTCGAGAACAACTCAATTCAGTTGCCACATTCAAGAAATTCAAGAATGTTAATATACTAAACACAATATGATTTTTTTTTTTAAGTTGCTGAACACAAAATATTCTAACTATTAAAATATCACTTAAATAACGATTAAAATATCGTTAAATTCTGATTATTTCATTTATTTTTCTAAAATCTATTAATGCTTCAATATCAAAAGAAATCACTATGGCAGGGGTGTCCGATTTTATCTCCAGCCCTAATTAAACACACCTGAAGCAGCTAATCAAGGTCATTAGGATCAATGAACACTTCCAGGCAGGTGTTGGAGCTAAACTCTTCTTGAAGAGGAGCAAACACGTCTGAGCTATAGCCATTAACTCTATCTCAGTTCATTTTCTGTGAAACTACATAGCATTCAAGTAACACGTTTATCTTGAAGAATAAAAGAGCTTAGGTTTTTTCAAGGAAAATTTCTTTAAAGGGATGGTTCAGCCCGAAATGAAAATTCTGTCATCATTTACTCACCCTCAGATTGTTCCAAACCTGTATGAGTTTTTTTCTTCTGTTGAACACAAAAGAAGATATTTAAAGAATGTTGGTAACCAGAAAGTTGACTGTGGTCATTGATTTCCATAGTAGAAAATAAATACCATGGAAGTCAATGGCTACCACCAACTGATGCCAACATTCTTCACTCTATCTTCTTTTGTGTTCAGCAGAAGAAAAAAATTCATACAGGTTTGGAACAACTTGAGGATGAGTAAATGATGACAGAATTTTCATTTTGGGCTGAACTATCCCTTTAAAGCTGCAGATTCACCTTATGTAGAACTTAATCTTTTCAAATATCACAAAATAAAATAGCCATGTCAGTCACTTTCTTAATAAACACAAGATTTTTTTTGTTATTGTGTTTCAGTGGAAACAAGCTAAACTGAATGGAAATCAGTTACATTTCTCTAATTGAATACAGATTCAGGAATATGAATGATTACCTGATTAAGCAGTGCCAAGGCACAGGATATCATCAAGTCCGAGGTCAGGTGATTATGCTGTCGACAACAACTCGGTGTATAATTAATGTCAGCATTATCAGGAGGGTGCTTCTTTTTCTTTTTTTTTTATTGTCCATCTTCGTCTGCCTTCATTCCTACTAAAGGAGCAATGTGCTCTGCATGCAAGCACTGAAGGATGCAAGACATGGGCTATGTTTGTAGTGTAACTTTCTTGCTCATGTTCATGTCTCCTGCACTTCAAGAAATGTGTTAAATGACGTTAGAACTTTATTCAGGAAATTCGTAATAAACTTTACTAAAGCAATGTGCATTTTTTAAGTGTGTAGATGCACCATTGTTTGAAACTGTGCTAGAGAAGTCATGTAAGTATGTCAGGTGCTTCAACAAACCAGACTTCTGTATAGGATGCACCTATGTTTTCTCTCTAATGAGGAAGCGTTACACTACTGAGAAGTGCACATGCAAAACCAAAATGGGCGTTTACCAATCAGTGGCCAATTTCAAACTACAATAAATGTTTTTCAATCATTTTTCAACAGACTTGCTAAACCACCCCACCCCTAAACCAAGCCCCCAGTGGATTACAGCAAATCAGGAAAAGCGGTTGAAAATGCCCATTGTGGTTTGAAACGCCCCACTGATAGACAAACACCCACTAGTGTTCTGCAGAGATACCTGCCTGTATGATCTTGTGCTCATCAACTACAAATCACTGTTAGTTCAATGTCACTGTCTACACCCATGTGTGCTGTTGGCTTTCATCAAAATTTCAATGCTGATCCAACACACTTTAAACACTGAAATGTCAATCTCAACCAAAATTATGGTTTGGATCAAAACTCAACATTGTATCAATGTTCCCATGCTATCTGTGCGATTTATTTCAACACTTTACTTTGAAAATGAATGTATGTTAGTAGACAATAAATAAAATGCAAGTAAAAAGCATGCTAAAAACAGAAATACATTATATGCACCATTGTTTGAAACTCAGAGAGTTCATGCATGTCAATCACACAAGACTTCCGTATAGGACGCACCTTGTGTTTTCTCTCTAATAAGGAAGCATCAATTAACTACTGAGAAGCCCACATGCAAAACCAAAATGGGCGTATACCAATTAGTGCCAATTTTCAAACTACAATTGGTGTTTTTCAACCATTTTTCAAAAGACTTGCTAAAATCATGAGGGCCCACCCCTAAACCAAAACCCCAGTGTATTAGAGCAAATGAGGTAACACCATTGAAAGTGCCCATCATGAACTGAAACGCCCCACTAATTGGGAAACACCCAGTAGTGTTTTGCACAGATACACTGTTAGACTTTTCAAGGGTTTTTTACAGTAACTTACTGGCAACACTGTTGCCAGTAAGTTACTGTAATTAAGAGTTACAGTACCAAACCGTATTTCAGTTTTGTGTAAATACAGTGCATTACTGTAAAAACGAAGCTAATCAGTACACTACTGTAATTATTTTTATTTGTACTAAATATAAATTAGATTTGATAATTTTGATATATGATTAATTTTATTTTTATCCTACATAAGTACTACTTTCATACAAACCAATTAGACAAAGTTATCACAAAATACCATTTTTTTATTTAAAACATTTCGTATATATCACAAAATAAACGCCAATGCTGGAAATGATGTGTGAAATTTTTACACATTAATGTTTAGAGACAACATTTTTTGTGTTAATTTTAACTCATTCATTGTGTTAATGATTTTAACAAAGTAAATATGTCAGAGAGGTTAGCACAAAGATGTGTAAACGTGTTAAATTAACACATTATGTGCTGTCCTTCACTGCAAACATTTTTGAAAACATACATAAAACCATAAAAAAAACATTAGCATTTGACTAAATGAATGTAGAGTCATTGGTTGTTTAGCTTATACAAGTATTATAATGAAATATCAACCATTACATTCATAAAACTGCAGAATATAAATACATTTTTAAATGTACATGTCCAAAACAGGACAAAACACAGTTCTTTTCACAATACAAGACACATAACCCCACCTTAACCCTTGTGCATTGTTCAAATTTACAACCTTTCGTTATGTTCGTGGCTGAAAACAGCCACTACTTTAAACTGCTGTAAAAATGTATCAGATAAATATTTTTTTCAATTTTTTTTGCATAAATCTATTAATCAACCTCAGTCCTGCTCAAAAATACTAAATGTTTAAAAAAAATTCAGGATTTTAACTCTTTAATTGCCAAATTCGTAAATGATGTCACTGATTTGGGAAAAAAAACACACAAAATGACTCATTTTCAATATAAAATGTGATTGTGGACTGGATTTTTTTTTACCTTTTATCACAGTCTTGGACATGTCAAAGATTAGAAACAACATTGGTTTTGATGCATTGTTAGTTTTTTTGCAGCATCAGATTTTAACTTTTTCTCCCTCATTTACTGTTCGTGGCTGTTTTTGCCCCATTGACTTCCATTATAACCACATTTTTTGATTGCAAAGCCATGACACCATATAATCATGCATTTTTGATTGTTGGTGGTTTTCCCTGTTGGGAAGAGGTAAAATTTGTAATTTTTACTGTTGATAACCAGGTGGAACCATTAACCCTTTAGATAGGCCTGTGCAAAAAAAAGCTTAGTTTCTGGCTTTTACATGGAGTTATATGGAGTTTATAAGGAGTATAATAGCATAATAAAGTGTGTGTGTGTGTGTGTGTGTGTGTGTGTGTGTGTGTGTGTGTGTGTGAACTCACCTTGATGCATCTGAGAAAATCAAAATATGCACCTCAGCTCTCAGAACTACATGGAGTAAACAAAAACAAAGTAAGTGTATTTATGCATCTGCTGCCTTTTGATGGTGAGAAATGCAGACTAAACAAAAACAAAGCAAGTGGATTTAAACGCGTGCATGCAAGCCTGCTGGTCATTTGATGGTGAGAAGAGCAGCAAGGAACATGAGAAAGGGCTTGACTTGTAGTGAAGTTTTAGAGATGATTATGCATCCTGACCCCTCCAGCGAGCTGCAGGATGTATCGTCTTCTCCCTCTGACACCACAGACTCAGGAGAGTCAGATCCTGATTTGGATGTGGCACCCTCATCATCCTCTCTAGCTTCCACTGAAGGCGAGGAGGATTCGGAGGATCCTGGCTCTGGGTGGATTGGGAGAAACGGCGAAATGTGGTTTTCCACCAACGCGGAGACAACTCCCTTTCTTCAGCCTGCCAGTGGCGTGACTCCAGGGCCGACGCGCTATGCCATCACAAGGCATAGTCATACATGTTTGTATGACTGTACAAACATGTATGTGTTGACGCAAGTCATGCTGACAATGAGGTCAATCATCTCCTCCGTAAAAAACAGATTGAACACGGAATCCATGTTCTGGACCCTTGCGAAGGCATAGCGCGTCGGCCCTGGAGTCACGCCTCTGGCAGGCTGAAGAAAGGGAGTTGTCTCCGCGTTGGTGGAAAACCACACTTCGCCGTTTCTCCCAATCCACCCAGAGCCAGGATCCTCCGAATCCTCCTCGCCTTCAGTGGAAGCTAGAGAGGATGATGAGGGTGCCACATCCAAATCAGGATCTGACTCTCCTGAGTCTGTGGTGTCAGAGGGAGAAGACGATACATCCTGCAGCTCGCTGGAGGGGTCAGGCTGCATAATCATCTCTAAAACTTCACTACAAGTCAAGCCCTTTCTCATGTTGCTGGCTGCTCTTCTCACCATCAAATGACCAGCAGGCTTGCATGCACGCGTTTAAATCCACTTGCTTTTTTTTTGTTTAGTCTGCATTTCTCACCATCAAAAGGGAGCAGATGCATAAATACACTTACTTTGTTTTTGTTTACTCCATGTAGTTCTGAGAGCTGAGGTGCATATTTTGATTTTCTCAGATGCATCAAGGTGAGTTCACACACACACACACACACACACACACACACACACACACACACACACACACACACACACACACACACACACACTTTATGCTATTATACTCCATATAACTCCATGTAAAAGCCAGAAACTAAGCTTTTTTTTTTTGCACAGGCCTATCTAAAGGGTTAATGGTGACACCTGGTTATCAACAGTAAAAATTACAAATTTTACCTCTTCCCAACAGGGAAAACCACCAACAATAAAAAATGCATGATTATATGGTGTCATGACTTTGCAATCAAAAAATGTGGTTATAATGGAAGTCAATGGGGCAAAAACAGCCACGAACAGTAAATGAGGGAGAAAAAGTTAAAATCTGATGCTGCACAAAAACTAACAATGCATCAAAACCAATGTTGTTTCTAATCTTTGACATGTCCAAGACTGTGATAAAAGGTAAAAAAAAATCCAGTCCACATTCACATTTTATATTGAAAATGAGTCATTTTGTGTGTTTTTTTCCCCAAATCAGTGACATCATTTACGAATTTGGCAATTAAAGAGTTAAAATCCTGAATTTTATTTAAACATTTAGTATTTTTGAGCAGGACTGAGGTTGATTAATAGATTCATGCAAAAAAAATTGAAAAAAATATTTATCTGATACATTTTTACAGCAGTTTAAAGTAGTGGCTGTTTTCAGCCACGAACATAACGAAAGGGTAGTAAATTTGCCCACAGTGTACTGTTGAGTTTTTGAAAAATTTCAAAGCATTTTCCCAAAATATGTGTCAAAATAAGATTTGTCACCAAAAATCATTCCATTTGCTGAAACACAGAAAAAGTTATGGCCAAATTTAGACTCAAAAATACCCCATAGTGGATGAAAACATCCCCAACAGCACATAAGGGTTAAAAATAATTTCACTTATTTCCAAAAATGTGTTGGATTCATGTACACTGGTGGCCAAAAGAAGTATTTAAGTGTCAATGTTTTTGAAAGAAGTCTCTTTGATGCTCAAGAAACATTTCTTATTATTATCAATGTCTGACTGTCTACTCCATCTTTTCTACAGCATAGGAGTAAAAATCATCATCAAAATAATCTTTAAAAAGCCAACACAATGTTTTTTTCCACCTTTGTGAATAAATTAACTTCTCCAAAGATTGGTTCCTGTTCAGAACTTGATTGACAACATCAGAATGTTCCCTGGTCTGCATGCGTGTCCACAAACACAAATGTACTCAGTCCTTCAGAGGAGATCCCGGTTCCAAAACTATATGAGAGAGAGAGAGAGAGAGAGAGAGAGAGAGAGAGAGAGAGAGAGAGAGAGAGAGAGAGAGAGAGAGAGAGAGAATATTAGTGTCACATTATTTTTATTTTCACAAAAACTTAAGAATATATATTTGTAAACAGCTTTTGTCAATAAATAGCATACAAAAGAACTAAATTAAACTAAATTATGCCAGATTAAATTTTAATACTTACAAATCCTAAATTCTGTCCAAAAATGCTGAGATCCATAGAAAGAAAGACTGAAATCGATGATTTTAGCCCATTTCAGCTTGTCTGCAGTGAAGGAGTCCCTGTTTGAGACAAATACACAGTAAGATACATGCAAGAAATCTCTGTGTGATGATCGTTCTCCTTCCTACAGTAGTTAACCCACCTGTGCGCTGATATAAGGACCTTCCTAGTCAGGTGGGACTGCAATGGTAGAGTCTTCTGGCTAATAAAATATCAAAATAATGCAAAAATATAAACTTAAGTTGTTTAGAATGCTAGATTTGGTATGAATGAATTAGTGAGAGTTTTACTGCAGTGCTTACCTGGATACATTTAATCTGGTGAGACTGAACAAAGACAATGGTCCATCTTCTGATTGGTTCATTTGCTGTGTAATAAAGTTAGACATAATGCAAAGGTCACTTATTTGATATAAAGTTTATAGAGATTTTATAAGATATTGTAAGCTACCTAGTCTGCACCAGTGGCTCAAAAGCAATTTTCACATAGTGTATGCTAATCATTTCAGCAAACTTATCTCAAAATATATCACAAATGGGCTGCCTACCTCTGGAATCTTGCTAGAAGTCACTGGCGCGAATTGGCGCTTTGTTGCAGTTGCCTTTAAAGGTGCCATATGTAACAATTGAGGTAAAAATATCCCAAAAATGAGCTACACACATCAAAAGAATGAGAAGAAATAAGGGCGATGATGTCATTAAAAAAATGTCAAGTTATAGTGCTGCAGAGATATCAACCTTAATTAGCATTAGCATTACTAGCCACGGCCCGACAGGTGTCGTAATACCAGTTTCGGCCATGGGAGGCGGTATACGGGCAACATAACCACCAGCCAAACATGCAATACACGAATAACTCGCACGGCTTGTGGGCGTACTTGAACCTGATGTGGAAAGTACAGCCCACTACTACATTTCAGTTCAGGGAAGAGAGCGGAAGGATGGCTGAAGCCCTTGGCAAGAGACCCCTACCACCACCCGCTGCAGGGAAAAAACCGCGCTCTGAAGCACAAATAAAATCTCAAAAAGCTATCCGCCACACTGGCGGGTGAACGATCATACCAAAATATGACATTTTAAGCGCGCACGCGCTCTTCTGCCTCTAAGAACTAGCAGAGAGAGAGAGAGCGAGCCCCGGCCGCGCGCGCGCACTCACTCACTATATTCAGAGCGGTCAAGTTTCCCCGTACTTTTTGACAAGCGTCCTTGACAGGGCGGCCAGAGCTTCTTTGCAGCTCAAGTCGGCGGCGGTGTATACAGTTTTAGTAACGCTCTATCTGTTGACGGCGCTGAGGAAAAAGCTCCAGCCACTGGAAGAAGCTGTCGCCGCCCATTTGTGTCCTCCTGCGCACCCATCAAAGCCGTGCAGAACGTCTTCAGCACTCACGGATCGCGCATACTCCGCCGCTGGCCAGGCTGCTTCTGCTTTACACACCCTGGACGCACGAAACGTAACGGAAAACATTGCAAGGTGTAATGAGACCGAATGTTTTTTGGTGACTAATGATAACTTAGCTAGAAGTGGTATTGCTAATGAAAATCAAACTTGATATATGCTGCTAAATTAGCTTCAGGCGGGCAGCGTAACACTCTAAATAGATGTTGTCCCTATTTTAACTTGTATATGTGCAGCTAAGAAGGTAGGGGCGGAGCATAGACCAATTCACTTTCTGGAGGTATACTGCCCCCATCTGGTATGGAATGTGGAGTATGACTTGATTTTTTTTTGCCAGACATGACATATGGCACCTTTAAACACAAAAATGGAAGTAAATATTAAATTCCATTAAAAAAAACTATAATATGGTATAGTTTGAAAAATAATGCTAAAACTATAAAGGTTCTCATCAGTAGGCCAACATTAGGCTATAAACAGAATTTCACATTAGTTTATTCACATTTATTGTAAATGTAAACGCGTACTCGTTGGCATATTTTAACTCGACAATTCAATCTAACAAAGTGTGTAAAATGAAACGTTAGCTCAGTTTACCATGGTAAAGTTCGTTACCGCCATGTTGACGACGAGTAACGTTAGGCTAACGTTAACGTTATAACATTAAACTGGGCACAATCCTGTCAACACACACAGAAGGTTTTTTTTATTTTATTTACCTTGCTTGCTGATCTCTCTCTCGGTGAAGTGAATTCCGTCTCTTCCCCGGGCCAGACACGAACGTCGCGAACCAACAAAACACAGACCCCATTACCTACACTGGATGCTCTGACACGACACGATAAATCCCTCAGACAGTGTAGTGATGCGCCGCGGCCATTATATTTAATACGAGTCCGATACGATTCCAAGCGCTCGCGCTATTTCTGACAAGGGACAAACAGGTTTGCATTTAAAGGTCCGGTCGCTTCAATGTGTCCAATATAGACAGCCTCTGCCTATTATAGCGTTGTAGACACGAGGTGTAAAGCAAAAATTAGGAAATAAAAAGCACGGTGGAATGGTGCCAGCCAGAGAGGCAGTTACGTCAAATACAGTAGTATACAGCAAATTTTAAAAATACAGTAAGTCTCTGTATGTGGTGTTAGACGTCACAGAAAATTCCCATGATGCAATGGGAATCACAGTTATTTACTGTAAAGAGAAATAGCAGTATAATACTGGGGGATTTAAAGTAAATAACTGTAGAAATTACAGAAAAGTCTAACAGTGTACATGCCTGCAAGATATTGTGCTCATAAACCAGTGGTTCTCAATTCCAGTCCTCGGGACCCCTTGCTCTGCACATTTTGTATGTCTCCCTTATTTAACACACCGGAACCAGATCATCAGCTCATTAGGAGAGACTCCATGAACTGAACTTAGGCCACATTTACACATAGCCGGGTATTTAGAGAAACGAATATTTCTCCCCCTCCATTTTCAAAAATAACATTGTGCACACAACATCGTTTTCAAAAAAAGTTGCCGTTTACATCAACCCGCATAAATACAATGGGCGGCAGTGTAGGGAGAAAGATAAAGCCATGCAAGCCAATCAGAATCCTCAAAATCGACAACAACGAATAGCACGAGCGACTTCCTGTTCCTTTCAAAACAACAGACATGGCGCGAGGTTCGTTCGTGTGGACAGACAGCGAAGCAAATGCAAACAGGCCAAAAGCGTTTGCACAAAAGTAAAAATGAGTACTACTTTAACAGCATCCATGATCAAATAGTAGCCAAACAAACTCTAAACATAGGGCGCTCACATGACGTAAGCATTTTCTGGTGCATAATGTGACGTTTGAGAACCTAAAACCCCGTTTCTCCCAGTTGACACGTCAACACATAACCGGCGTTTTCAGAAATCTCCACTTTGGCCGGAGTTTTTAGAAATAATCGTTTTCTGGGATAAAAACGGCGTTTTCGTGTAAATGACAGGCCAAAACGCAGGGAAATATCTGCATTTTCCCATCGTGTAAACGGGGCCTGAGTGTGTCAGACAGAGACATACAAAATGTGCAGAGCAAGGGGTCCCGCGGACTGGAATTGAGAACCACTGTCATAAACGAAGACTCACTGTTAGTTCAATGTCACTGTCTTCACCCATGTGTGCTGTTCCCTTTCATCAAAATTTCAATGCTGATCCAACACACTTTAAACATTGAAATTTTGATGTCAACCAAAATCATGGTTTGGATCAAAACTCAACATTGAATCAATGTTACCATGCTGTCTGGAGACTTTTTTTTTCTCCCACTTACCACACTATTGTGTTTGGTGGATCTACCGAAGCCTCCACCTCAAAGTTTGGTATCATCAAAATAATCAAAGAAATGACAGCACAGCACAAAGATCTTCCTTTAGACCAAAATAGTCCGTCATGCCTCCAGTTTTGAATATGACTTTGACTGCTTTTACAAAAAAAGGTGGATTTTGACATTGAAAGACTGCTCTTATCATCAAATCAAAGAAGTAGGGAGAACTTGACTAAATCCCAAAAACTGGCAATATATAATTTGGCAAAGAACGAGTCTATAATCATAAAACCTGCAGATAGACAAATATACTGGACATAGACAAATATGTTGAAGAATTAAGCCTCACGACAACTGAATAATCAAGACTACTATCAACGGCTGCTGTCCAATCCAATAGACAACACAAGAGATAAATTAAAAGATCTGTTGCTCACAGCGAAGGATACTGGGTGGATTTCAAAACAGGAGCATGATTTCCTCCTATGTCAACATGCTAGAATACCCACCTTCTATATGCTCCCAAAGATCCACAAGTCTCTCGAATCTCCTCCAGGCAGGCCCATCATATCGTCCAATGGTTCTCTCACAGAGCCAGCTTCGCAATTTATAGACTTTTACATCAAGCCATTGGCTCAACAACTTCCCTCCTATATACAGGATACTACTCATGTGTTGAAGGATTGATCACTGCAATGTGATTTACTCACTTCATTTGATAACTTTTATCAATCAATCAATCAATCAAATTTTATTTATATAGCGCCTTACAACAACCTGAAAGGTGCCCAGGGCGCTTTCCAATATAAAAACAAGAAACACAGCAGACGGCAATAAATAAAAGCACAAATATACATAAAAACAGCAATCGAGTCAGTGGCTACATATCGAAAGCTTGTCTAAAAAGATGTGTCTTCAATTTCGATTTAAAAACACACAACTCAGTGATGCTTTGCAGCTGTCCTGGAAGTGCGTTCCACAGCTTTGGGCCCTGAACGGCAAATGACCGGCCTCCAAACTTTTTGTACTTGAACTTGGGTGTGACCAGCCTGGTGTGTTCAGAGGAGCGCAGAGTTCTGGCTGGTTGGTGGACCATTACCAATTCCGTAAGGTAAACAGGGGCCAGACCATTGATGGCCTTAAACACAAACATCAGGATCTTAAACTCCACCCTGAACCGCACTGGGAGCCAGTGGAGAGAGCGGAGGACTGGGCTGATATGAGAGCGTTTGGAGGTATTGGAGAGGAGACGTGCTGCAGCGTTTTGTACCAGTTGAAGCCGATTGAGGAGTGATTGATTTAGTCCAGTATAGAGGGCATTACAGTAGTCAATCCGCGAGCTGATGAAGGCATGGACAGCTTTTTCAAGGTCAGCTCGGGACAGGAATGGTTTGACCTTACTGAGTAGCCTTAGCTGGTAAAAGCTTGCTTTCACAACTGCACTTATCTGTTTTCCAAAAATCATACCACTGTCAAAAATAACACCCAGGTTGCGCACTGTCATATCAAACCGAGGTGTTGGAGGACCAAAACTGGGGGAACTTTTGGGTGAGTCCGGGGTGAACAAGATGTACTCAGTCTTTTCTTCATTCAGGTGAAGGAAATTCTGAGAAAGCCATTGTCTGACATTGTGAATACAGTTATGAAGAGGATCCAGTGCAGAACGGTTACTCAGAACCACGGGTAGGTAGATCTGAAGATCGTCTGCATAAAAGTGAAAACGGACATTGTAATTGGAGATGAGTTGACCAAGTGGCAGCATATAGAGTGAAAACAGTATAGGACCCAGAATGGATCCTTGAGGGACACCAGATGACAGAGGAGCGGCTGAAGAGGAGAAGTCATTAAGCATAACTGAAAAGGTTCTGTTTGTGAGGTATGATGAAAACCATTTGAGAACCATTTTATACTGTACATGTATATAATTTTATCCATTTTGAGATTGGAAATTGTTATATATCAGTTAATAGTAATTATGTGCTACTACGGCAAAATGTTAAGAGGCCAGATATGATTTTAGTTTTTTTTAAGTTTTTTTTTAAAAAAAACTTTATACTTTTAAACTTTTTATTTTGCTACATTTGAACGTTTTTCTCAACATAAAATTCCATGGTATAGTAGCTAACAAATATGGTAACAAACAAACATCAAAATGTTATAAATTAAAACCAAAATCATACAGATGTTATAATCATCAATGTTACTGCAAAGTGATTTACTCACTTCATTTGACAAATTTTATACTGTACATATATATAATTTTATGCACATACATAGTCACTCACATAAAGCCATATACTGTACACTATATATCAAATCTCTACTGTTTGATGATTTATATTGTCTCCAGATTTAGCTTCAAATTGCTAAACTTCTCACCGAAGACTATTAAACATTACAATTATAAACATTAACATTTTGATTTTCTGTAGAGCTGCTTTGATATATGTATGACAGGTGTAACTGGTGTGAATTATCCTTTGATTTGTTTTTCTTACATTGTATTGTTTTCTTTAATTTACTGTTTATACTAAGTTTTTTTTTTCTACTTTTGTAGGCTATTTAGAATGAATTAATGAACCTCACGAAATTTTGTTCATATTATTGTTCATGAGTAAGAATATAAAGTTAAAGTAGAGGAACATTCGGGTCTTTGTTTGGGGTAGGAGCGTCATCGGTGGAACGAGAAGGGTCTGGCTGCAGACTTGCACTTGCACTCTCACGGCGCTGATCCACTTGTCCGACACGGCTGTCGCGTGGTGTCGCGACGCCTCCCCACATTGGTACGTTGATGGGCGTTTACTACTATGGGCGTGGTTAAGAGCGAGCAGGAAATGTAGCGTATCAGAACAGAGGACCTGCGAGAGACTTCCCTCCGTCTCCATATGCTCTACATCTATTGGATAGACGCGTCGCGTCTGACGGAATTCATTTGCATAAAGATGGGCATCGGCCAGCTTTTTGACGCGCAGCATTAGGCTTGTTTGAGATGAGCAAAATCTGCGCAGAACCGATCACCGGTGATCAGCGCGAGATGCATGCCGGTTAGAAATGTGTCCGAGTGCGGTCCGCCTTGCTCTGATGTCATGCTGACGTATGTCAAAAATCTCTCGCGAGCGCAAGGCACACCTGTCGGATTCTGCAGTCGAGCGCAGTTGCTCTCCACTGACTGCGCTGATCAAAAGCATGATGGGAAACGACTTGCTGACGACACAGCTTAATGTTTATTGGTTTAAACAACCGTGATGTATTGTTCTCTTTTAAAATGTTTGATTTTAAAACTCTGATATCATGTTTTATGTGTATACGTTATGTGTGAATATTCCCAAACTATCTAACAGTGCGATCTCTATGGGTTATGCAATGTAATTTTTATTAAAAAAAGAAAAGAAAAAACACATGTCTGTATTAAAGAAAAAAAGACTAATAAACATGTATTTGGAATGGAATTTAATAAGTAGGCTACTTTGGGTGTCTTGTTCATTATATTTATTTTCATATAAAAGCAACAGAACTTAAATTCCATCCAGTTTAATAGCAACACTGTGCACGAGCGTGAATCCCGCGATATCCGCCTTTGATCTCGCAGGTGTCAGATCCACTGCGAGAAGAGAGAACTGTCCGGCTTGCCTGCGTTTTTTTCACTCCTCCTCTAACTGCAGCCGCCTACTCTCGACTACATTTCTTTTACTGTCTATGCAAGGCGCATCTCAAACAAGCCTATTTTTTCAAATGAAGCGCCGCCTTCCCGTAATGCTTTGCGGGCGCGACAAAGTCGCTTGACGTCACCCATAGGAATATAGTGGAGCGCGGCGCGCGATATTTTTTTTCCCAGGAGGGTAGGGGAAGACTCATTAATATTCATTAGGGAAGTCATCACTGATTGGTCTTTACCCCAGTGACGGGTAGGTTTAGGGGCGGGGTTGGGGTAGGTCATCACATAGACCCCAGTGACGGGTAGGTTTAGGGGTGGGGTTAGGGGTAGGTCATCAGACCAATCAGTGATGACTTCCCTAATGAATATTAATGAGTCTTCCCCTACCATCCTGGGAAAAAAAATATCGCGCGCGGCGCGACAGAAGTGTCGCACGGACAAGTGGATCAGCGCCGTCAGACTTGCACTCTCACGGCGCTGATCCACTTGTCCGTGCGACACTTCTGTCGCGCCGCGCTCCACTATATTCCTATGGGTGACGTCAAGCGACTTTGTCGCACCCGCAAAGCATTCCGGGAAGGCGGCGCTTCATTTGAAAAAGTGCTGCGCGTCAAAAAGCTGGCCGATGCCCATCTTTATGCAAATGAATTCCGTTAAACGCGGCGCGTCTATCCAATAGAAGAACAGCATATGGAGACGGAGGGAAGTCTCTCGCTGGTCCTCTGTTCTAATACGCTACATTTCCCGCTCGGTCAGAACCACGCCCATAGCGGTAAACGCCCTCAACGTACCAATGTGGGGAGGCGTCGCGACACCACGCGACAGTCGTGTCGGACAAGTGGATCAGCGCCGTCAGACCTGCACCAGAGCCCGTCTACGGAGAGCCTGCCCACTCCCTATTAAGCCCTGTTGTACCGAATTTTGGTTGTAGTTCCACCAGAGTTCCACTGGGGGCGATCGCCATGAGTGCAAAATGAATGGGAGTCAATGGGGCTAGACGGCTAAATTTGTCTCTTTCACTCGATTGCCGTTGAGAAATCTGAGATCTGATTGTAGATTTTGCAAGTTCAACATGGGTTATGGGTTGAAAGTTGAATGAACGAGTACTTATGTCCTTTTGATTTCTTACAGGTTGAGTTGTTGTTGTCCATAACACGCTAGCATTCTGCTAATGAACGCTGATTGGTCAGTGAAGGACTGATTACGACCAGAGATCCCGCTTGATGGCATCGTGTCATCCGAAGCGGGACCAGAAACAAACAAAACAAAAACTCTTCTAGCACGTGTATTTACCTGTGTCAGCTGTGCTGTCGATGTCTCGAGAGAAAAGAAAGTGCAGAGCGCGAAAGCATCAGTGTGACTGAAGGATTGCCGTAAAGCCGTATCTCTGGTCGTACATGTATATGACGTCATTGACACTTTAAAAGACTTTTTAAAGCAAACAAGTGACTCTAAAAAAATCTAACACCCAGCAATGTGTAATTTATTTGCATTTCCTTTCGACTACAACATTCAAATTACTAAACAAAAAATTATATCCTGAGAAAAGTGGATTTTTATTGGTATAGCGCCATAGACCTCCATTCATTCTGCACTCGTCCTGTGAGCGCCCTCATATGGAATCAGAGAGGAACTGCAACCAGTTCAGAAGCCGGAAGTGTACTGAGAGTGAAACTTCTCGCCATATTAGGGCTGCGTTCCAGTCCAAAATTGTCATGCCCTTCACTTGCTAACTTCCCTTCGTCTAGTTCACTCGGATGTACGTCATTGCGAGTGCCCACTACTGGCGGAAACTGCAATGGGCTGAACTGGAACGTCCTAAGCCCTTGATCACTTGGAATCAGCTGTGGAGTTGATTTATTATTTACATTTTTTTCCCTTTAAGAATTTGTTTAATGCAGCATCCAAATGTTTATAGGTGTGTTTGGGTTGTTTTAAATTTAAAAAAAATTATAATTAATATATCATAGAGTTGTTTGTGTGGTGGTGATTAGACGAGATATGCGGTGACGTCACAATCGTGTTGCATTGTGGGACATATAGGTGCCTGAAGTGTACATTTGAAGCAGACTCGCTCCCTCGGTCAAAATCGAGGGAACGAGGGTCTGTCCATATAAACTTCCCTCGTCCACTTCACGAAGTGGAACGCACTTCAAAATGGCGGCAGGGATTCCCCCGAGGGGAAGTGCTTAGGGAAGTTCGCAAGTGCGTGTCTAAAAGTGGACTGGAACGCAGCATAGACATTAGGCTTGTTCGACTTCATGCAGCTCTGTGCAGACCGATCGGCGGCTGACTTGAAGCAGTGCATGCCGGTTAGAAATTTTGTCCGACTTGATCCAGCGCCGACGCCACGTGACTGTGACGTGTGCCATCAAAGTATCGCGAGAGCGATTCGAGAGTAGCCGGAGAACTCAGCCAGCGCAGCTTCTCAAGAGCGGCTGCACTGGGCTGCAGGAGCTCTGATGACGACACAGCTGTTCAACGATTGGCCAGATCCATTGCATGACAATGATCACATGTGTTGCGTGTTTATTCAAACACCTTTAGTTCCTCTAAAGCGCTCAAATCAGTTTTTTATAACAGTAAACACTATTTTCATGTAGTTGCGATGTTATATTGTGTCATGTTTATCAAAATAAAACTGATTAAAAAACGTAGACTCCACTTCATTGATAGTAGCTTATGTTGAACTTTATTCTTGTTCAAACAGACGCTGTATGAAGCAGTACATAAAATATTGAATGAAAATGTCTCTGAAACATAGATGTATTATTTGGCAAATATTGCATTTCACTTCAGCTGTGGTAAAGTATGCAAACACCACGTGAGCGGTCACTACGGGAACCAGAAAGTGTCCGACTTCACGTCTCCGTTTGCAGCTCCTCCCCGCCTGCACGCGGCTACTCTCGCCGATCGGATACATCCAGCCGCAGCCGATATCGAACACACCTATTCTCTGCCTGCACGCTCAGACATATGCTCAGACACCAGCGCTTCCTCTGCAAGTGACGTCACTTGCAATCGACGCATAGTGTGGTTCGTGTCGGATTGAGAACAACTACCAATGTCGTTCAAATATCGTCTCTGTAAGTATACACATATAAATAAATAAATATATTAAATAAATATTAACCAATCGAAAGTGTTGAAAATAACTAGAGAGCAAATCTCTTCTCCATTGGACACTTCAACTGTCAGAGAATCCTCGTAACTCCACCTCTTCTTCACTCCGCGGCATTTTGTCTCCTCAGGATTGAAAGTCGCAACGATTGAGAAATCCTCATCGAGCAACACGTAAAGCAAGACTTAACTCTGATTTTATCTTTGTTAAACTATGATATGAGTTATTGCTGTATTTTAAATGTCTACTTACTAGACTTATACGTGTGCATGAAGTTTTAAAATGTATTTAATATAATACTTGAATTTAATTAAATGTTTTGGATACCAGCATTAAATTATTGTTTTTATTATTATTTTACTGACTCGAAGTTGGCACTGTGCATGTAAAATACCCCAAGTAACAAGGTTTTTATTTATGGGAGAAAAAAATGGCTTTCTAAGTTACTGGCGCCAAGTAAGTCTATCTTTGATAACTCTGTCTATTTTTTAAACAATAACGAGTGAAAATAGTTAGGTTAGATACATTTGAGTAGGCATGTTTTGTTAAAAATCGATAGCTGTGATGCTTTGGTGCAGAAGGAAGCCCGTGAGCCACGAAGGTAAGTTTGCGTGCAGATTATTATTAGACAGCCTAGTCACCTCATCGTAAACCTTTAAAATGGATTTTAGGAAGATGTATGTAACCACAATCATTAGATTTGAATCGCTCTTAAAGACTTTTCTCTTGTCAAAAGGCTCAACGTATGGAAGCCCGTTTCCGCCACATTGAGTAAAAAAATAAAGATTCTTTAAGTCATAATAATGAGAAACTTTCTCATAATTATGACTTAACATCTCGTAATAATGAGAAACTTTCTCGTAATAATGAGAAACTTTCTCGTAATAATGACTTAACATCTCGTAATAATGAGAAACTTTCTCATAATAATGAGAAACTTTCTCGTAATAATGACTTAACATCTCGTAATAATGAGAAACTTTCTCGTAATAATGAGAAACTTTCTCGTAATAATGAGAAACTTTCTCGTAATAATGACTTAACATCTCGTAATAATGAGAAACTTTCTCATAATAATGACTTAACATCTCGTAATAATGAGAAACTTTCTCGTAATAATGACTTAACATCTCGTAATAATGAGAAACTTTCTCATAATAATGACTTAACATCTCGTAATAATGAGAAACTTTCTCGTAATAATGAGAAACTTTCTCATAATAATGACTTATTTTCTCGCACTTCTACGCATGCGCAAAGCAGCGGAGCAGAAGGGCGTGCCACACTAGCGACATCCGCTGGTCAAAGCCGTGTAAATGCATCACAGCAAACTTGGCACGCTCTGCAGTGAATAACATTAAAGATAAATGATCAGTATATGAGACAGGCTTCCATACTAGATAGTCTTTTATTCATTTGTAATATTCATTTGTATTTTTGTGTATGAACAAGCAGCAATACAAGGGTGATCCATGGATTTCAAATAGACGGAGGGATGATAAGACAGCACACCTTTCCAAATCTGTTTAAGAACACTTATCTGGAAATCTGTGTAAGGGTCCGTTCATACAGAACGCGCTTTTTCATTGCTTTTCTAGGCAAACGCGCACTAGATGGACGTTGCGCTCGCTCTTCTGCAGCGTCTTGCGCATGACACGGCGTTCTAAATTGAAAAGAAGTTCAGCTTTTAAAAACACGTCTCGACCTTGCGTTTTCCCCCATTCCACTGCCCACTTATGTTTAAATGTCCCCAAAGTCATAAACATCTTAAAGGTGATTTCTGTATTGATATCTTCCAGATGAACCTGCACATCAAATACCCTAGCATCTGCAAAATACGTTATATTAACACACATATGTGTTACACTTAAACTTGACGAATAAATGTAATATTCCAACTTTAATCTGATAGTTTTGTAAATTCATGTTTACAATTTCCATCGGTGTGCACAAGCAGGCGTCCTTCGTTACCATGGTAACCGTCCTGCTTCTGCATTCCACTTTTACACCTTATCGTGCGCATGGAAAAGTATGGAAGATAGGCCTACTGATGATGTTATTTAATGATACTACAGATTGCACTTAGTAGATCAAACTGACTTTAATGAAAACAACTGTTTTGCAGAGCGTGCCAAGTTTGCTGTGATGCATTTACACGGCTTTGACCAGCGGATGTCGCTAGTGTGGCACGCCCTTCTGCTCCGCTGCTTTGCGCATGCGTAGAAGTGCGAGAAAATAAGTCATTATTACGAGAAAGTTTCTCATTATTATGAGATGTTAAGTCATTATTACGAGAAAGTTTCTCATTATTACGAGATGTTAAGTCATTATTACGAGAAAGTTTCTCATTATTACGAGATGTTAAGTCATTATTATGAGAAAGTTTCTCATTATTACGAGATGTTAAGTCATTATTACGAGAAAGTTTCTCATTATTATGAGATGTTAAGTCATTATTACGAGAAAGTTTCTCATTATTACGAGATGTTAAGTCATTATTACGAGAAAGTTTCTCATTATTATGAGATGTTAAGTCATTATTATGATAAAGTTTCTCATTATTACGAGATGTTAAGTCATTATTTCGAGAAAAGTTCTCATTATTACGAGATGTTAAGTCATTATTATGAGAAAGTTTCTCATTATTACGAGATGTTTAAGTCATAATTACGAGAAAGTTTCTCATTATTATGAGATGTTAAGTCATTATTACGAGAAAGTTTCTCATTATTATGATAAAGTTTCTCATTATTACGAGATGTTAAGTCATTATTATGAGAAAGTTTCTCATTATTACGAGATGTTAAGTCATTATTATGAGAAAGTTTCTCATTATTATGAGATGTTAAGTCATTATTATGAGAAAGTTTCTCATTATTATGACTTAAAGAATCTTTTTTTTTTACTCAACGTGGCGGAAACGGGCTTCCATATTAACGCGACCGCAGACTTTGATGAACACTGCTGTCGCGTCTGTGTCCGTACCGTTCTTATCAATGACAGCGTAACCTCGTATCTCCCTGCTCCCAAGTCATAAATCTCCGATTAAACATGATTTTGGGGAAATGTGTAAATGTTGGTACACAACAGTATATGATAGCAATAAGGTATAATACCAACTTTAACGATACAATGTTTAATAACTAAAAAAAAAATATGCTGTTTTTTTTATTTCCTGAAAAAATAAATAATATAACACAACTTACTGCTGGAAACATATTTCCGGTTAATTTGTGTCGATTGCAAGTGACGTCACAGGCAGAGGAAGTGCTGGTGTCTGAGCGTGCTTTGAGAGTGCAAGTCTGAGAGTGCAAGTGCAAGTCTGCAGCCAGACTCTATTGGCTTTATTAAAATGAGTCAATAACTTTCCTGTTTGGATCAATTGCATTTGCAGTGACCACATTTTTTGAATGTACATTTCATCAGATTTCTACCTTCATTCCTGACGGTCTTTATATTTGGCACGCAATGCTCTTGTGACCCCGTATTCACCCACACACACAGTGCACATTAGGCCTGTGCGTTTTTGTCACCTTATGTAAACCTAAGGGACACTAGATAATTTCCAAGATCCTTAATTTTCAGATTCTTATTATATATTTTCATATAATTTAGATCTTTATCTGATTGTTTAGAAGAGAACCCTCCATTTGACTTGAACCAATGGTTGATTCATGTATAAATGATTCATTTATCCATATGGATGCATGTGAGCTCTTGTGATTAAAATCAATGGTATAATTTTATTTTGAATTTCCAAAAAAAAAAAAAAAAAATGTATATGGTGAAAAAAAAGTGTCTTTTATTGACAAAATATTTTAGTTTGTCTCGGATATTTTTTTGTTAGATCAGATAACATTTTAAGTTTACATATGGTCATGTTACAATGTGCCCCTCACATGTTACAACATACTAGGGCTGTGTATTGGCAAGAATCTGGCGATACGATACGTATCACGATACATGGGTCACGATTCAATATATTGCAATATATTTCGATACTGTGCATAAGGCGATATATTGGGATTTTTTAAAAGTAAAATATATTAAAAATATTAAAAAAAAAGACATGATGTGCATAAAAGTCAAAGAAGTTTACTTTAGGTAAACAATTCAGTACACAGAAAATCAAACTGCCAGTTTGGGCTTGTGGTTTACAGGTTCTTAGTGAGCAAATGTTTATATGCTCAAGCAGGCCATAATAAAAGAAAATGGGTACATAGCCCCTGTCACAATACAAAACAACAACGTGAACTGGACGAAAATGAATGAAAGTGGATGAAAGTGAACAAAATAAATGTGTCATATTGAAATCAAGTTTTATGTGATAAAAGATTTTAAAAGAACTGGACGCGCGAATGATGCGAACCGCGCCGCACTAAACGTCTCGTGCCGCAGGACCTCCAGACGCGCGTAAACGCTTCTTTGCATTGACTTAACATTGCAATCACTCGCGCCAGATGCTCTCTTCGCGCGTTTGATGTGAACGATGCACGCGATTACATTTTAGACAAGCTTTGTTTCCAAATGCACCAAGCAAAGATATCCTTTCAGTTGTATAAACTTTTATAAAACCAGCCAATATAATCACAATAAACACATCTAAAATGAAATATTTAACATATAGGCTATATAACAACTGCACAACGTCTAATTTGTAAACAAAATGATTTACGCACTAAATCCAGCATAAACTCCGGCACAATTTGCATATGTTTAAACTCTCAAGACAGACGTCACATCCCGAACCTCACAGCAATTGGCTGCCGACTGCGTTTTTCGCTTGATATTTGTATAAAGGAACTGCCCAACTTTTTGACGCTCTCGGTCGCTCTCAACGCTTTCTCCGGTCCGCTGTCAATCCTAAAATGTCCAGTGGACACGCACCGTTATAGGCGAGCCTGGCGAGGACACTAGTGGTGCGTCTCAGCATAGCTATCTAGTGGTAGGGATTTAAACAACATAAACGTGAACCACTGTCTTACGGTCTTACCATGAATATTTTTGGACGTAAAAAAAAAAATTTTTTTTTACGCAAAAAAATTGCGTCTTTGAAAATCGATACAGTATTGCAAAATAATATATCGCGATACTCAAGTGTATCGATTTTTTCTTACACCCCTACAACATACCCCACCTAGGGGGCACGTTGTCACATTTCACTTCCATTCTTTTGGCGTAAATAATGAAAGAATTATGTAACACTGTATTATTGAAACTTTAACACTGTATTATTGAAACAAAACAACATTGTACCAGACATGTGAAGTTAATTTGGAAAAAAAGAAATACTCTGAACCCTAAGTAGATTTACACAAACTGAGAAAGTCAAAAAGCATTCGGTTGTTCCCTGCTCTCCTCCTATATATAATATAAAACATTATAAGCTTTAAGTTGTTACAGTATGAAGATTGCCGTTGAGTTATTTTACTTCCCTTAAATGACCTTTCCAGTAAATAACCTGATGCAGAGAATGTGCTCTGTCTTCATGAGGGTGCAGCAGCAACATCAGTGTTGTTGTGTGCCGCATCATCATAAGGACACGTTTCTTATACTGGGTCACTTTTTCAACTTTTACACTGTTCCCATTACAGTCTTTCAGTAGATTTCTCATTCAAAATGCACTAAAACTACCAAAAATCGTCATGTCTCAAATCAACTTTTCTATATGCAAAGCTTATATAGATAGTGAAGTCTGAAGTCAGGTAAAGTGGGACACTTTTTGGTAAATTGCATTTTAAACAACCTAACTCAGTTAGAATGTTTTCAAATTGTATGTGTTTTGTTTAAATATATTGTAATGAAGGCCACTATAGTGAAATTTTCCCAATTTATGTATTTATTAACAAACTGTTCATCTTTAAACACCATCTGACACCCTCTTCAGCAAACTGGAAGCAATCAGGTTGAGTGGGACACTTTGTTAGGGAAAGTGGGACACTATTTTATGGTTAAAATTAAGAAGTACAATGATGGCGGTGGTGTTCATAAACTGAACAATGGTAGCGTTAATGTATAAATTCATGTATGTCCAAAAAACGGGTAATGTAAAACTTTCTAGTAGTGCTATCATGGCGTAATCATAGTTCGAATTACAGAAATATCAGTTTTGGGGGGGTCAGATAATTTTTCTGATATTGTGAAGAAATATAATTACAGTTACAATAGAAGTCAACTCCTATTTTCACTGTAGGAACATTTTAATGTAAAGCGATTTCAGACACCCCTATTGTGGACCGTACCATTTTTAACCACCGTGGCTAGAAGATAGAGAACGACTTCAACTACTCAAGCAAGTGTCAACGTTGAATGACAGAACGCTAGTTTCATAAAGTATCATTCTTTTCAACATTCCTTATTTGTATATTCAAAATTATTTAAAATAATCTAATTTAATACAGTTATAATTTTTCAATGTAAATTATTTAATTTTATTGGTAACAGCCTAGTGTCTAATTATTTTAATTGAATATATTTATCAAATTTAAGAATTTGAAATGAAAGATGGAGCATACATTTAATAAAATTAGGGGAAAATGCCCTTTATAAAGGTACAAAAAATTATTCTGAGTGTTTTCAAACAGTGATGTAATGAAACATTGACAATTTAAGTTTGAAGGGAGTAAAGCCTTTGTTTAGGCTATTAAGGAAATGTAATTTTGCCAAAAGAAGAACTTTTATTTTAAATAAATGTTCATTTTAAATCAGCCTACTTCAGTGTGATATGTTACCATATTCTTAACACTAAGAATTTGAATAATTGTAATGTGATCAGATGCAGATATCTAAATCAAAGAATATAGGCGGTTGGCGGGTGGATTATTTATTTTTAACAGTGGATTTGGGTGACTCAAAGTGCACCAGACCCCCCTAGACCCCCCTAGAGATACCAAGCTCCACCAACAAAAAAATGTGGGAAACACATATTAGGCTATATGATGATCTACAAAAAAAATACGCATTTAATTATCTTATTATTAAAATACATTATTATGATTTGACCACCTCCGCCTCATTTTCAGCCAGGAAAAACCCTGAAATAGACAATAGGCTTCTTGTAAAGGTATTACTTTTACCAGTAATTAGAATGGTATTTCAGTGCACAAGTAACTTCTAACTTTTTGTGAGTTGATCAAAACAGTTCTCTTTTGGATATATAACAACAATGAGATATTCTGTAGCCTACTGATTATCAGTTTGTCGCATGTTTAGATCTTGTATGTGTGTTGCACAACACATGTTATTGGTCATAGAAGAAGTGAAGGAGCAGTACCCCCCAATTATGGTGGGGTAATTCGCACTCTAATCTGTTTGGTTGTAAAATGTATTACCTGATAGCCTGGGTGCCAGCCCGAACCCCGCCCACAACATTTTTTGGTCCGGAAGTTCGGTCTGGACTCGATCCGTTGAGGAGTAATTATGCTCGGCTCCCAAAAGGCCGAGCCAATCAAATTGCCAGGGCGGGCTTTAATCGATGATGGACAGATGATCTGCGGTTACATAATCACCCACGTCACCAAAGAGCGCTTGATTTGAATTAGTTTACAACAAAGATGACTGCCGCTGGAGAATTGAGATTTCACGAGTTCACACTTACAAATAAGTCAGATAGAATAAATGCGTATATGAGATTTTACGAGTTCACACAAATAAGTCAGATAAATGCGCATATGAGATTTCACGAGTTCACACAAATAAGTCAGATAGAATAAATGCGTATATGAGATTTTACGAGTTCACACAAATAAGTCAGATAGAATAAATGCATATATGAGATTTCACGAGTTCACACAAATAAGTCAGATAGAATAAATGCATATATGACGTGCTGTCCGAGGAGAGGGCTGTGGGCTCGGTAGCCATACTTTAGCCGAACTTTGTTTATGAAACATCATGTGTAGATTCCGCCATCGCGTCTGTTATAGAAGATATCCACAGCGCATCCATTTTAAAAGAGGAACAGAGAGCTGCGACATTTTGTTGGTTGAAAATATGAATGAAGAACATGCGTCATTTACTCCGTTGCTCTGGCTAGAATATGAGTATGACGAAGTCAGGCTAATTAACTGAGTGAAATGAAATCGAATATATCGTCTTGTGGATTCATTCATTCACAGACAGCTTACGAAGATGTTCAACTAATAAAGATCTTCATCGCTGGCAAAAATATGCATTTGAAGATTTGCTCTCACTTGACTGTACTGTAACGTTAGGTCCACGGCCACTTCATCCAACGCTCTTGATGTTCAATCTTCCTGTTACGATTCCGAGTCGAGTGTGAATTGAAATCACTTCAGACGATTCAGTGCGTGCAGGAACTGAACAGGGGTGCGTTTCCAGATAACGATGGATCTTAGCACTTACAAGGATTTTCTGCGAGCGACTTTACGAGCGTTCGTGTTCATTTCACGTGCGTTTCACAAAAATGCACTTAGCACGATCGTTCGCAGCTGTGCTTTAAAGGGGGGGGTGAATTGCTGTTTCATACTGAGTTTTTTACACTGTTAAAGAGTTGGATTCCCATGCTAAACATGGACAAAGTTTCAAAAGTTAAGTTGTACGTTTGAAGGAGTATTTTTGTTCCAAAAATACTCCTTCCGGTTTGTCACAAGTTTCGGAAAGTTTTTTTCGAGTATGGCTCTGTCTTACGTAAGATAGAGCGGAATTTCCTTATACGGGTCCTAAGGGCACTTCTCCGCGGGCGCGCGCGCACTCGTAGACCAGAGAGAGAAGAGAGCGAAAGCAGTTCGCCATCAAAGCGCTCTGCTCGGCTTTAGGGAAGTCAATGTCACCAAAGAAGTGGGTTTTTGGTTGCCAGGGCAAGACAACCCTGCACAGATTCCTAAAGAACCCAGCGTTAAGGGAATAGTGGATGGAGTTTGTTTTTTCGAAGCATCAACGGAGGTTGTGCACGACTCTTTGTTCCCTGCATTTCGACGATGATTGTTTTATAAACAAAGCCCAGATCGACGGATTTGCAGATCGTCTAATGCTTAAGGATGGATCAGTCACAATGATAAAGGTTCGCTGTCGCATGCGGTGAGTAAACTGCTTCAAATGTCTCTCTGTGTTGTTGTTAGCTCGGTTAGCACAGCTATAGCACACCGCCCACACGGCCCGCCCCCAGCCACTCGTTTTTTTCCGGAAAGACTCGGTACAGCCTATCTTTCTTTTATAAATATAATAAAACTAAAGACTTTTTGGAGATATGAAGGATGCAATACTACTCTATAGGTACTCAAGATTAACAGGAGATTGAGTGAAAATGAGCATTTCACCCCCCCCTTTAAGTGCTACTTAAGAGTCGCTGTCCGTTTGTCAAGTGCTGAAATGTCACCTTGTAGAATGGTTTGTAATTGCAGCACACGCTTGCAATTTTAAATGTTTAACCATAACTGTTTTCACCTGATGTGCATTTTCCACGAGGTCAATAATCTATAAAAGCACAAACCTACGAGTGGAGACACCAGCAAAATGGCTGAACCAAAAAAAAAAAGAAAATACCTTTTTTTTTTTTTTTTTTTTAAAGAGGAGATTAAGGTAATTTTAGAGGAGGTGGAGCTATACAAACATATTATTTTCAGGAGGTTTAAGGGAAGTCATTAAAATAAACAAAAATAAAAAATCTGGGAGGATTTTGCTAGAAAACTGACTGTAACTAGGGACATTAAAAGATCAGGGAAGGAGGTCAGGAATAAGTGGGAAGACTTGGAACTTGGACTTGGAGGTCAGGAAGAAGTGGGAAGACATGGAACTTGGACTTGGAAGACTTTGCCAGCCTTGCTAAAAGGAAAAGGGCTCTGCAGAGGACAACATTTAATAAAACAGGTGGTGGGACCAATGATGGCCAACCAAGAAATGCCCAATACATGGCTGGTTTTCGTGCATCAATCATTTAATGTTCAATAATTTAATTTTGATTAAAATTATTAGATTAAATTATTATTTTTATTTTTTTTTACTTTTTTTAGATTTCTATTTTTCTTTTTTCTTTTCTGACCTTTTTAATTATTTAATTTATACATTAATTTAACCAAAAAAAAAAAAAATAGTAATAAAGTGTACAATAAAGTACAATCATAACCTTATATTATAATCACATTGCGTTTGAATAAAGTTAAAGGTGTAATCTGCCGGTTGTCCTGGAGGTGACCTCATAACTGTCTTCTTACGATGCACTTGGGGATTTACGATTAGCCTACTCCAGGGCCCGGTTTCCCGATAACGCTCACTCTTAGCCTGCTAAGAAGACTCGAAAGATATATCTTACCAAAGTAGTTTATGTTTTTAAGTGTGTTCCCCGAAGTGTCTCTTGGAAGCTTCTTAAATCGCTGCCTCTTAGGCGCTGTCCCAAGTGAAGGTGCTGAATTAGTTGGCATCGATTGCTCAGGAATCGATTTTACACTTCACACGGTGCATTACAGCGTTAAGAAAGACAACACGTTCTATCCAAATGAAACATTCCTCAAATTATTCCAGTAACTTTTATTTTAACATAGTGTAAGTTATCAGTAAAATATAGCCTATTAATTAAATGGTTAAATTGTCAGTAATATGTTCACACAATATGTTGTGACAGGTAGACGAACCGGGTATCCCTCGCTAATCATCCACCCTCCTTATCCCGTTGTGCCACTTGTGCAGCTTCTTTACATGGGTTTAACGACTTCTAAAAATTATGTAATTATGCTCTATCTATGAGATACCTTATTTATCCAGAAGGAAATTAAACAGTGTCATTCTAAGTGCACATTCAGATATAAAGTCTCATTTGAAGAGGCTGCGTAAAGACATTAGTTTGTAATGTACATTATCTGTGTGTTTGACGTAAAGCTATGCATGAGGCAAAGCAGTGGAAAGGGAATCCTCTAACAACCATGTGACCTGCGTTCAATGCCCTATAAATGAATGAAGATGAATCAGCTATGAGACGTGGTCATTTGGGCATATGTCAATTTTTGATGCAGAAATTCTAACGTGTACGCTCCTTTGTCAACATTAACCCTTAAAGAGTTTCTGTATCTTGGGGGATACAGTCATTTAACAGGCTGTGGGGGGAAGGGCCATGGGGGGAGGGGCATTATGTGGTTGCAGTTGATGAGAAACACTGATGGGGTGATGGGTCATGTAATCAGGTCATGTGACTTTATGCCAACATTCCAAATATTTGTATCAAAATCCAAAATGGCAGCATACGTGGACAAAGACACTGGCTATGAGGGAAGTGTTTTTATATTTTTCACGATTATGATATTTTAGAGTGATTTTGTTTTAGAAAATAGTTTTTTAAGGATAGTTTTACATGTTCTTGTGGATATTTTTTAAATAATCTTCTCACAACTTTGATTATCAGGCATTGAATGCCTGTATCCTGGGGGATACATTGCCCATATAAGGGTATTTAACAGGGCTGATCACTCACAGATATTCTTATGTTTTGAGGCCTGTTCTCTACAGATATTGAATATGATAAAGGTTTTTCTTTAACTTGTAGTGTAGTGTAGTGTAGTGTAGTGTAGTGTAGTGGAGTGTAGTGTAGTGTAGTGTAGTGTAATGTAGTGTAGTGTAATGTGGTGTAGTGTAGTGTAGTGTAGTGTAATGTGGTGTAGTGTAGTGTGGTGTAATGTGGTGTAGTGTAGTGTAGTGTAATTTGGTGTAGTGTAGTGTAGTGTAATTTGGTGTAGTGTAGTGTAGTGTAATGTGGTGTAGTGTAGTGTAGTGTAATGTGGTGTAGTGTAGTGTAGTGTAATTTGGTGTAGTGTAGTGTAATGTGGTGTAGTGTAGTGTAGTGTAATTTGGTGTAGTGTAGTGTAGTGTAATGTAGTGTAGTGTAGTGTTATAGTGTAGTAGTGTAGCAATTAGAGGCAAATTGTTTGCCAGATTATAATTATCAAAAGTGAATGCCAATTATAGATTGACAATCATTAATGCTTTAATGACATTAGAAAATAGCCAAGGCTAATTAGCACCATTTTAGTTCTAATAACAAATAAAGTCAACTTCATAAATAGTCCTGTATCCATTGCGGACATTTTTTTTATTAGTATATATATCATTATATATAGCATAAAATCATTGTTGAGCCACAACATTGACAACATACCATAGTTTGACTTGCAAACAACGCTAAGAGAGAGCTTACGAATGGTCTGGACCAACCTTACGAAAGTGTGACTTACAGAAGATATACTTAGCGTACGAACATGTCGGGAACCGTGCATTAAGGTTAAGAGAGAACTTAAGTACTAGGTTAAGAACTACTTAGAGATAAGAACGCTTTGGGAAACCGGGCCCAGAGCACTTGTAGATCTACGAATATTTTTAAGTGCTACTTAAGTTACGATGCTTTTGGGAAACAGTCCTTTTATAGATTATTGACCTCGTTGAAAATGCACATCAGGTGAAAACAGTTATGGTTAAACATTTAAAATTGCAAGCGTGTGCTGCAATTACAAGCCATTCTACAAGGTGACATTTCAGCACTTGACAAACGGACAGCGACAGCGACGATCGTGCTAAGTGCATTTTTGTGAAACGCACGTGAAATGAACACGAACGTTCGTAAATTCGCTCGCAGAAAATCCTCGTAAAAAAGAGAAGCAGATAAGTGGTAAGTCAAAGTCAGTGAAAAACACGTTCATGTCTGTCATCTTCCGTGCACTCAACAGAAGAATGAGCCGCTGCTCCTCTCAGTCATTCACTGAACAGGGACACAGCTAGAGAGAGTGACGGCAGGGAGAAAGCAAGAGCTCGCACTCGCAGGACTGACAACATTTGGAGGTTACTGAGGTTTGTCCAAAAAGTCGCTAGATTTGTCACTAGTCGCTTTTTTGGAAAAAAATGTGCTAAAGGGGTCTGAAAAGCCACTAAAAATAGCGACAAAGTCTTGTCATTAGTCTGTGTATTTAAGCCCTCATGTTTGCCATGTGTCTACTGTTATGTAAGTTAATGTCTTTATTTTGAGTTTTCATGTCATGTTTTTGTTTCATGTTTGGTTTTGTTAAATAAACTGCACTTGGGTTCTTTACAACTTGCCCCCTTAGACTGGTCAAGGCCGGGTTTGCCGATAACGATGTATCTTAGCTCTTAAGAGCGCTTTCTACGTGCAAGGCTGAACGCTCGCAGCAATTCCACGAGCGTTTCCCAAAAATGCACTTAACATGAACGCGCGAGAACGCGCTCTACGTGCTACTTAAGAGTCGCTGTCTGAAATATAACCTTTTATGGAATCGTATTCTGAACGTTTAACCTAATAACTTTCATCTGTTCTGGATTAGCAATCAAGACAAGTCTATATAAAGCACCTACAGGCAGAGGCACTGACAAAATGGCAAAAAAAGAGAAAAAGATACCTTTCAAAAAGATGACATTAATGTCCTTTTAAAGGAGATAGAGCGAAACAAAGATGTAATTTTTTTATTTTTTGTACAATAAAGTACAATCATAACCTTATAATCACAAAGCATTTGAATAAAGTTAAAGGTGTAATCTGCCGGTTGTCCTGCAGGTGACCTCATAACTCTGTCTTCTTACGATGCACTTGGGGATTTACGATTACTCCAGAGCACTCGTAGATCTACGAAGATTTTTAAGTGCTACTTAAGCTACGATGCTTTTGGGAAACAGACCATGGCCCCGTTTCCCGATAACGCTCACTCTTAGCGCGCTAAGAGAGCTCGAAAGATATATCTTACCAAAGGTGTTTATGTTCCTAAGTGTGTTCCCCGAACCATACCTTAGGAAGCTGCTTAAGATAAAGGCCTACCTTCTTACGTGCGACGTTACCCGGCGCTGTCCGTGGCGATGGTGCTGAATTGTTTGATATCGATGGCTCGAGAATCAATTATTCTCTCGTGCAGGGGCTGTTTATGTGAGAAAGCGGTGATCTTTATAAATGAAGCACTTCAGAAATAGTTGAAACTGCAATTTATTATGATTATTGGATATTATAAAAAATAATCCAAACTATAATAGCCTATAATAGCCAAGCCTACATATTTTAAAATTGTAACATATATTGCTTTGAATTTACGTGCCTTCTTCTCTTTCCCATTTTTGTTCGCTGAGGTGGAGCTGCGATGAAATATTGTTCTTGTAAATACTTTCCAGCATTTCAGTAATAAAAGTTTACATATTGCGAACGGTGCTCGGCAGTGATAAAAAAAACGTGAATTTTGAATCTCTTGTAAACTCAGAGATGTGGATTCAGACGGCAATTAAATTACCACACAACCTGTTTGTCAAAAAACAGAAGGTACTAATTTGGCCAGGGATTTTTACGCGGGTTGGGTGAGAAAAAACACTGATATTATGGATTCGGACGGTACTAAAATCACCGACTTACCCCTGTAAATGTTTAAAATACCGGACGAGCCCATGAGAAACAATATTAGCGTCCGAATAGGACTTAACTGACAGTAGCCTATGCTTTAACTAGCCTTTAAAAGAGCGTTTTAATTAAATTAATAATATTGTATAATAATATAATTAAGAATCTACTTACAAAAGATATACTTAGCGTACGAACGTTTCGGGAACCGTCCCATAAGGTTAAGAGAGAGGTTAAGGAATAGGTTAAGAACTACTTAGAGATAAGAACGCTTTGGGAAACCGGGCCCATAATATTAAGATCAGTCGTACGATCGTTTTTACGATCAACTTATAGGCTTACGATGCTTTTGGGAAACGCAGCCCTGGATGAAAAACAGAAACTTGAAAACACGTAAAATGAAATATGAAGTGAAGTGAAAATGAAGTTTTTCAACATTTAATTCAAATAACTTTTCTATCACTCTGTCACATATTAAAAACAAGCATTATTATTAACATAAACACATAAAAAGACAGAAATAAAAAAAGAAAAATTTACATACAAGAGTTAACCTCAGCTCAAATCAGCTGACACTAAAACACTTTCACTTTCTTTCTTCCGTCACATGAATAAAAAAAATAAAAAAGACAACAGCATTCCACGTCACAACCTTATAGAGACAGCAGCCAGAGAACATTCATTTGCGGCTCCTAACCGAATTGAAGATACAGAGAGGGAAGACTTCCACACTCAGGTTTGACTTCATTACTCATTATTACTAGTATTACTCATTCATTACTGTGTGTGTGTATATAAATAGTGGGTCATATATCCAATGCTTTTTGAAAACTTAAGGCTTTCTTCTTCATAAAACAAGTCGGACATCATCACATTTTTGTATACAAGAGTTCAGATGCAAAAGCCATATATTTAAGTTCAGTAATTTCACTTAAATGACAATTAATAGATAATTTTCATTGCCATTTAAGTGAAATTACTGAACTTAAATATACGAGCTTGATAAAAATGATCATTCTAGAAGAAAATTTCAGATGGCACTTAGGCTTTTGCATCTGAACTCTTCATATATACATGCATGGGCGTCGGTTTGGTTTGAAATGTGCTGGGTACAATGACGCATTCAAACCGACGCCCATGGCTGGGTATATATATATATATATATATGTGTGTGTGTGTGTGTGTGTGTGTGTGTGTGTGCTGGGTACAATGACGCATTCAAACCGACGCCCATGTATATATATATATATATATATATATATATATATGTGTGTGTGTGTGTGTGTGTGTGTGTGTGTGTATATATACCCAGCCATGGGCGTCGGTTTGAATGCGTCATTGCACCCAGCACATATAGACTATAGCCTATATACCGCATGGGCGTCGGTTTGAATGCGTCATTGCACCCAGCACATATAGACTATAGCCTATATACCACATGGGCGTCGGTTTGAATGCGTCATTGCACCCAGCACATATAGACTATAGCCTATATACCACATGGGCGTCGGTTTGAATGCGTCATTGTACCCAGCACATTTCAAACCAAACCGACGCCCATGCGGTATATGTGTTGGAATGACGCATTCAAACAGACGCCCATGTATATATATAGGCTATATATATATATATGATATACATATTATATATATCAAAAAAAAGATTATGCATGTAATAATACATGTTGTAAAACTTTTTTCAGTGTAAATGTGGCGTAATTAACTGTCAGGATCTTCACCTACAAAGTACTGTTATTTTTACAGCTTTCACTGTAAAAATCATCCTGTAATTTATCTGTAAAATGCTGGCAGCACAGTTGCACTAAATTAAAAGTCAAGTTAATTAATTTAATTTGCAGGTGAACAGTTTGATTTAGTTGGGCTCTTGTCTTGACCTTTAATTTTATTACATTAGCTTCTTTGTCTGCCGTAAAGTGTTTATAAGACACGTTTGCAAAGGCAAAAAAAAAAAAAAAAAAAAAGTCAGTGTAGTCAAAAAACAGTGTAGGTCCTATCAGTCGTTTGTTGTAGTCCTTAAAAACAATTTCTTAAAAGCAAATATCTCCCTTTGCATTGAACCACTGTCTCATCCGTTATTGAGAGTGTGTTGTTAATGCACTTTAAAGGGAGTTCACCCAAAAATGATAAATCTGTCATAATTTACTTACACTAATGTTGTTCCAAACCTGTATGAGAAACTCAGTTAACAACATACTGACTATAAAAATTACAAAGGTGGAGTTTTTATATTTTTTAACATATGATACAGTTAAGCAACCTCACATGACGAGTGTTGTTTCCTGAATACAATCACGATTGAAACTGTGACATTGATTTCATACAACAGTTCAATAAACAGTTACAATTAAGTCACTTACATTTAAGATGCAATATTGACTGTTTTTCCTCTGTTTCAGCAGCGAAAATAGTTAAACAAAGATCACAGCAGAACCATCTCACAAAAACGTGTTTTCTTATTACTGAATGATTCAGCATTTTGAAAGAATCGGTTGACTCAAAGATTCAATGATCAATCCATAAACATCTGTCTCAATCATGAATGACTCAGTCATTTGAACGAATCGTTTGAACGAATGAATCATTGACTCGCTCATTAAGACGGCCGTCTGGCGACACCTATTGGCGGTTTAGTGTTATGTTTAAAAGTATCATTCTTTCCAGTGTGTGTGATTTGCGTGTGCACCATCATCATTGTCTGTGCGGACTTCCATATTTTACTTTCACTTTTATATTAGCGATTTAAAAGCACCCGCTCGTGTCACACGTCGATTAACCGGTGGGAAAATATCCTCACAGTCACATACCTAATACATTTATATTTAAATGCAATATATGCCTACCTGATAAAAAATTGGATATACTATTTTGATATCCTTTTGGACACAAGAGGGCAGCCCTATGTATGCTTTTTTGTTTAACCAAATAGTACTAAATAGCCTGTTTTTAACTTTTTCATACTTCTTGAATTGCAAAAACAGAATAAAATGTGTTTAGTTTTAATATTTGTATAATTTTATATAAAAATAAATGGTGTATAATTACTATTTATAGAAGATATGAGACATTTCCTGCTTCCTTTTTGACATTAATATAATCCCTGACCATAGCAAAACCGTTTGAGATATTCAATATCCATTCACAATTTAGCATCATTAATATGTTTTTATCATGTTGAAAAGGTTTGGTGGGAGTAAAATAAACCACTTAAGAGGAGTGGCTAAAAATTCAGAGGCTGATTTAGCAAAAAATCCACATTCAGACCAAAATATCTGATTCCTTTTGGTAAAAGTAAAAGTACGAAAGTTGTTTGGCCCGATGAGATCTATATGTGTACCGAGTTTCATATTATTACATGCTAGCGTGTTTGATTTATGGACCAAGTTTTCAGACACCGTTCAAGGGGGCGCTGTTGAGCCCCCCTGCCACGCCCGGGTACCAGCTTCAGCCCGGCCCTGATGGCCGTGGGTTCTGACCCGTGTGCAAAGTTTCAAGAGTTTTTGAGCACGTTGACCCCAAAAGTGCCCGAGAAGTAGCAGAAAAATAATAATAATAATAATAAATAATAATCCTAAGGAAAACAATAGGGCCTTCGCCCTTTCAGGGCTTGGGCCCTAATGACAGAATTATCATTTTTGGATGAACTATCCCTTTAATTTTACAAACACTTTTACAAATCCCTTTAACTTTCAAACACACTGGCCACAATAAGAGATAAAATAAGATGTAAGCCAATCACACACAGAGACATGAAGAATCAGCATATGAATCTCAACAACAGTGATAAAACCATTCTTGCTGCAATGCATGCTGGGAGTCATGGATAAGTTTTGACCTGTACTGGTACCCAGCATGCATTGCCACATGAAACTTTTAATGTCACCATCGTTGAGTATCATATGCTGATTCTTGATGACTGTGTGTGTGTTAACAATAAAGTAGATCAGAATGATTAATGCGCAATGTGTTTGACTGCAATGCTTGCAGTTGCACTAAATTAAAAGTCAGGTTAATTCATTTGATTTGCTTAAACTGCCTGCCTTAAAAAGGCCACTTTCCATTTCAGTTGATAAACGAATATAGAGTTCTAATAATGTGAGCATATTATACAGCAAACTTCATTTAAATTCTTTAAGAAAAATTCTTAAAGAGCACAAAATTAAATAAACAACTTCAATTTAACTCAATAAGTAATTTGCTAACAGCTTGTCCCTGCTGCAGTAACTACACACGTTCTGCTTTTATAGAAATCAACATGCAGACTAACATCAATATCTTTTGAGCTTCTGCTGGAGTGAATCCACTGTAACCTCACAAAACTCAGACAACAGAAACCCTTTAGAGGAGTCATATGACGGTTCTAAAAAGAACATTATTTTGTGTATTTGGCTTAATGCAATGTTTATGGAGTTTTAGGTTAAAAAGTCATTATTTTACACATACTGTACATGCTTCTCTATGCCCCACCTTTCTGAAACGCGTCGATTTTTACAAAGCTAATCGCTCTGAAAAGCGTGGTGTGCTCTGATTGGCCAGCTATCCAGTGCATTTTGATTGGCCCGAATACGTTAAGCATGTCACTCGCCTTACCACATTTGAAACTTCAGCTCTCAGAGCAATAATGACAGGTGATAATGTCGGTACTATCTTAACAATTCGAGTTCGAATCTGATAAGGAAAATGCAGATGGCCAAGCTGATCGATCAACTTTGCCAGCGTGACTGGACCAGAAACATATCAGATTGGTAAGAGTTTATTTCATTGGGGACATAATCACAGATTATAACGACTTATTTATTATGAACACATCGGCGCATTTTTCAGGATCGAAAACGTGAGGTGCACAGCACTGCCCCGATCACACAGAACCACTGACCACTGACCAACCACTGAAACAGCTGTCCTGTCAGTCAAGTAAATATCATATTAGCCTTTTATTAACTTTATTTAATTTCCGTTAACATTGCATGGTAGTTACGGTTCGTGGAGTCATTAAGTTCCTGGTAACCCGCAAGAGCACCTCCTACATCATTGCAGTCTTCGGATGTTCAAAGCAACTCTAAGCTTTCATCACTACAACGGAAGGTCCGCCTCTCCAGAACGCTCACTGCCATAGGAAAACGTCTCAGGTTACGACTGTAACCTTTGTTCCCTGAGAACAGGGAACAAGACACTGCGTCAAATGACGCTTTGGGGAACGACTCCGGCGGGACAGGTGTTTGAAATCACATTGACCGGCGACAGCCCCATGAATCATTAACCTGCGACCTGGAAGTATATAAGGGCACCTTGCAAACATGAGATTCACCTTATTGTCTAAAGGGACTGTTAGGCAGGCAGGCCCCGAGGTATGGCGAAAAGACGCAAGCTGTGTCCAAATTCAGGGGCTGCATCCTTTGAAGGCCTTGTCCTTATTTTAAGTGGAAAGTATAGCCGATTGCGTCACCGCGGCGTGAAGAAGGCAATCCCAATGCAAAGGTCTTTCGAAGGTTCCTTCAAAATGCGGCCTGAAAATGCGGCCTTCTTCTCCCGTGAATGCAGGATACATCAGAAGGATCCTTTGCAGCCTAGCCTACCCCAGAATTCATTGCGAAATTTCCAGATTACACTTTTAAATGTAAGTATTGGGTTTCAATTTAATCGACTAATCTAATGTATCTAATGATAAAGAAAATGGGTAACACTTTATTTTACACTGTCCTTGTTACATATGTTAGATGAACTTATAACAGTAAATTATGCATAATTACATGCAACTAACCCTCAACCAAATCCTTATCCTACTCTAACCCTATAGTAAATACATGTAGTTGCTTAATATTACTCTGTGCTTAAATATATAATTACACTGTAACAATAACACCTTAAAATAAAGTGTAACCAAAAAATTAAATAAATAAATAAATACAAGGTTCAAGGTTCAAATGTTGACTTATATGTTACCAGTATGTGATTTTACATAGGATAGTTTATACTCTTTAGACTTTATGTACATAAATTGACCATGGTGCAATTTATCGATGGTGCATGGACCAACATTTTTAGATAGGTTTTCAACCCCGTTTTGTTTTTAGGCAGTTATAACTATATATTTATATTTATATATAACTTATATAAAGTTTTATATATAAAGTTCAGTACAAATGTTACTGCCGCTCGTCACAACGGCTGTCACAGTTGCTAGGCGACATAACGTCTCGGTTACTAACGTGACCTCGGTTTTCTGAGATGAGGGAACGAGTATTGCATAAGGGCTAGCTTATGCTAAGGGAAAACTCCTTTTCTCGAGAATATTGAAGCCAAATCTTTCAAACGCAGTGCAGCTGCACAGCATACACAGATGAGAAGCGAGCGAGGTCATTGGCTGTGCTGCGGCAACTGCACAAACCTATGGCGAGGTGGCTCAGATGCGCGAACCAAACAGGTCGCTTTGTGCCCTGACGTGTAAGAGCCCGCCAGAATGGGCGTGGCTTATGGCTATATAAGCACCCATTCTTTGCCAATGACCTCAGGTTTAATCGACTAAAATCACCTTATCAAAGCACAGAAGCACGGAGGGTTACGCAATACTCGATCCCTCATTTCAGGGAACCGAGGTAACTTTAGTAACTGAGATGTTCCCTTTCGAGAGGTCTCTTGTATTGTGTAAGGCTAGTTTACGCTATGGGAACCCCCTTCAAAACGTGCTTAACTTCGCTCCATACAGTAGCCCGAGGCAAGATGCCTGAGACTATAAGAGTAAAGTATGAACCCAGTAAAGCCAGTCCATGATGGGCCTAATGAGAGCCAAACTCTTATAATGTATAATGTATATACATGAGAACCATAGTTCGAATTTAACCAGGACCAGATATGTGTCGGACCCATGGCAAGGTTCAGTGGGTTTGTGCTTACACAATTTGTATTGAAAGAACCCTCTCAGCAAAGTGGGAACTTCTAGGTTATAAAACCTATAAATGTGAACAGCGAGGCCTAACCAGCCACCGCACAGATATTTTCAAAGGGTATTCCACTTGACCAAGCCCAAGACGAGGCCATACCTCTCGTGGAATGAGCTCTGACGCTTAAGGGGCAATGAAGGCCCTTAGACTCGTAAAACAGCCCCTTTAAGGAAGCGCACAATGAGGTTGTTTCTTCCTAGTGATTGTCCGGCTACAAGAGCGTGAGATGCTGTTATGGCTGCCACATATACTTTGAGCGTGGAGGGGGTGCGACCCACGTCCAAGAGCTCTTGCAAAAAGGCGAGTACACTTGGTACTTTGCACGAGTAGGGGTCCAGGCTCCGTGCTGCGCACCAGCCAGAAAACACCACCCATTTGTGAGCATAGAGCAAGGGTGGTGAACATCAGTTCTGGAGAGCCACAGTCCTGCAGAGTTTTGCTTCAACCCTAATCAAACACATCTGAACAAGCTAATCAAGGTTACTAGAAAGCTACAGGCAGGTGAGTTATCATCAGGGTTGGAGCTGAACTCTGCAGGACTGTGGCTCTCCAGGATCGGAGTTTGCCAACCCTGGCATAGAGGCACCTAGTTGAGGGCACTCTTGCTTCAGTGATGGTTTTTAGCACCCTATCCAGTAGACACCCGGGTACCCGTTGAGGGGCCATTCATGAAGGGCCCACAAGTCGGGACGGGATGCCATATTTTTTCTGTTCGCCTGTGTGAGGAGATCTCTCCTCAGCGGTGTTGGCCATGGGGCTGTTTCCAGCAGTTGTGTCAATTCGGAGAACCATAACTAGGTCTTCCAGAGAGGGGCTATTAGTAGCACTGCACACTTGCTTTCCCTGATCCGTCCGATGACCTGTGGTAGCATCGTGACCGGAGGAAATGCATATAGCGGACGGCTTGGCCAGTCGTAGGCAAGCGCGCTCTTTGAGAAAAATGTTTGGCAACGAGCATTGTCTTCTGAGGCGAAGAGGTCAATCTCTGCCTCACCGAAGATGCTCCATATCAGCTGAACCGTCTGAGGGTGAAGAGACTATTCCCCTGGGGGAACATTGTCTCTGGACAGCATATCCGCACCCTGGTTCAGAATGCCTGGCACATGCGCTGCCCTCTCTCACCAGACTGATACCAGTCTGCCGCTTTCCAGGGAATCAAGGCTTTGATGCAGCCAAGGCTCACTCTGATTAGTAAGTGGCCAGATTGCCACGCGTGAGCTGGTACACGGGGTTTTAGCCAGCGCTGAAGAGGACGCATGTGCAGTAGTCCTAGCTGGAGTACTGATGATGCTGAGGCCATGAGACCCAACATCCTCTAAAATCTTTTGAGAGAGCGCGCGAGCGCCCGCTTTGAAAGATGCCGCTAGGCGTTGAAAGGTGAGCTCACGCTCTGGTGTAAGGCGTGCTTTCATTTGTAAAGAGTCTATCACTGTACCCAGGAAAGAAATACTCTGGCTGGGAGACAATGTGCTCTTGGAAGCGGTGATCCTGAGACCCAGGCATTCTAGATGGCTTTTTATTTATTATTATTATTATTATTATTATTTACTAATTTATATTACTAACTTTACCAATGATCATTTTCAAATTCGTCATTCAATTATTATAAAAAAATAAAATCATGAATCTGTTAGTCTTGTCTGGCAAGCTAATTCGACTTTAAGCCTCAGCCAAACAATTAAACAGAAAATGCGAGGAACACCCGATGATGGACAGAAAATGGCCAGGTGGATTAGAGAGGGAAAGAACAAAAAAAAAAAAAGCACTCAGAGATAAAGCAGATTTTTTTTTGCAAAATTACTGACCTGTTCAGGGCTTCAAGTGCAGGTCAAGTCAAGTCAAGTCATCTTCATTTATATAGCGCTTTTAACAATGTAGATTGTTTCAAAGCAGCTTTAGATAAGCGTATAATTGAAGGTAAAGATTGTTTTGGCTTTATAGCGGTTCTTTAATAAAGTTATTTTCCAGCTAAAGTTAGTTTTGATTGATTCGCTTCCGTCGCAATGATCATTTGTTGTTAAAGGGGGGGTACCATGGTGTTTCATGTATTCAGAGTTGATTACAGTGTTAAAGAGATGGATTCTCGTGTTAAACATGGGCAAAGTTTTAAAAAAATATTTTGGACGAATAACGGAGAATTTCTGTGCCGAAAATCTTACTTCCGGGTTGGTACAAGTTTCGGCTGTTTTTTTTTCGACCGTGGATCTAATGACGTAGACCAGAATGGAACTCCTTATATGAGCATTTCTCTCGGAAAAGCTCGCCCGCGCGCACGTCGACCAGAGGAGAGCGAGACCGCGCACATCAACGCGCTTCAACAGGAAATCATCGGCAGCGCTGCATAGGATTTGTTCAAGAATGTCTCCAAAAAAGTGTGTTTTTGGATGTGAGGGAAAGCTTACCGTGTTCAGTTTTCTAAAGAACCCAGTGTTACAGGAACAGTGGATGCAGTTTGTTTTTCCGGGGCAGCAACGGAGTGTAGGAAGTGCGGTTGTGTGTTCTGGTCATTTCAGTGACGAATGTTTTATTAACAAGGCTCAGGTCGACGCTGGATTTGCAAATCGTTTGCTATTAAAACGTGGAGTGGTCCCAGTGATAAAAGACCCCATTCATGTAAGTACAACTGGATCAGATTTCTGTCTTTTGCTGGAAAGCTACCGCTTGACTCTATAACGTTAGCTCCGCCTCCAGGACCTCGGCTTTTTCCGGAGAGAATCGGAAAGCTGTATTTTTCTTTTATAAATTTAATAAAACTAAACACTTTTTTGAGATATTAAGGATGCACTACTACTCTATAGGTACTCAAGATTAACATGAGATTAGGTGAAACTGTGCATGTTATGTACCCTTTAAATTAGGGGCCGCTAAGACGACACCATTCTCTCTACACAGACTTTAAGCGCGATCCTGTGATAAACGCTGATGGCGTTCACATGCGCATTAAGAATTGGTTCTTGCTATGGTTATGTGCGTTTATGTGCGTTTGAATATATGTGCGCAGGTTTGTAATTCCATAAAAACCAAGCCTAAACAAAGTACTGGTCTTTCCTTATAAATTTTGATACTGAATTTTATTTTGTCACTTTGGGGTAGGTACGCAAATTGAGTTTTCCCGACGACGCTTTATCTGTAGAGTGGTAAAGGGATCCTCCATAGGGAGAGACTAGTTGGCACTTCAGCACTGCGTTGTCATCGGGTCCAGGCGAAGGTCTTTCGTCAGATCTGGATACGGCCTGGATCCGGCAGGCTGCGGGAAAACCTCGGGATAAAAAAAGACACTAAAATTAGCGTAGATGCCATTCTTCTCATGATGTAACGAGTACATCAGGATTTATGGGAAGTGTTCCCGGTTCCGGCTGACCTAATCTATGCAGCCTAACATTGAATTATAGAAGTTGTAACGCAAAGAAGATGGTCAGATTACCAGCTCTCTCTCTATATATATATTTAAATTACTGAAAGTACCAACAAACGGACTCTGTCCTTCTTGAACTGTCTACAAACAACAGATGGCATCTATCAGCTCAAGTAACTCATTGATGGCTGTCTATAGACACCTCTTTTATGAGTTTACACGGGAAGCCACGAGCGCAAGGCGCCACAATGTCTGAGATTACGCAGATCCCCTAGGGGTATTTTTAGACACTGATTTATACGTCAGAAAACAACAAGACTTTGTCCGGCCAGATGTGCTGGCTAATGATCTCATCAAACCAAACACACACACACATAGGCAAGAGAGCAAAAGTTCAGCGGCAGCATGAACTCTCAGTCCTGGTCACACACACACGCACACACACAGAAACACACATGGATCCTACCACGCGTGATCGAAATCATTTGGTACAATGTTTAAAATGTATTTTCTTGATGTGTGCATGATCCCTTGTCCCAAATATTATGCCTATATAACTTTATTGGTTTGTAATCAATGTGATGTGACTATAATCATGTATCTGTGTGTAATTATGTCATAGCAGTGCCATTCATGGTATCGTCTTGTTCCAGATATCCCAACGGTCTCGAATGTTTAACGCAACATATCAGAGGATGCATTGTTTTATTAATACCAGTGATATTAATGTTACGAACGAATCTATCGTTCCACTTTCTAAGAGGAAGGGGGGTATAGATCTCGAAACGTCAGGAGGTGTGCCCGATCCGTTGTTAAAGACGGTTGGCCCACGTCCGTGAGAGGGCGTGAGTTTTGGCCCCTTCAAAATATCATGCTTCCCTTCTCTCTCTCTCTTATCTTGCTCTTCCTTCTTCGCTCACCGCTCTTCTCTCATCGATCCCGCTGACCTCTCCTCTTCTCTTCTCCGGTCGCTCTCATCCCGGACCTCATCCACGTGTAGCGCAGCTCCATGGCAACCAGCTGAACGGGCCTTGCCTTGGCCTCTGGGACACATGGCCCGCACCATGAAAAAGCCTGCCGTCTCTGCAACCAAGATCTGAAACCTCTCCCGTCCCGGGAGACGAACCTAATTTTCGCGGTAACTTAAATTCAAGTAAGCCTTTACATCGTCTTGCGAAACGACCCAGAAGACGAAGCCAGACGCAAACCAGCCGGACACGCACGCCTCTTTTACAGCCTCACCAGAAAGAGCACAGAATTCTGCAAGTATATTGAGTTGATAAAAGCTGTTTTCCGGGTGTCTATCTCTTAGGTCTGTGAATTAAGTTACCCTTCTTCCTCTTCTCTTCTCTTTCTTTCTTTCTTTCATTTCATTCTGATCACTTATGTTATTGTTTGGTTATCTGTTTGTTTGTGTTTATTGTTTGCATTTTTACGTACGTTTATATTCGTAGCTCATATAATCTATAGTTTTGCATTTATTAAAATTCATAAATACTTTTCACTGTCTCCGTGTTTTAAAACCCACCATTCTAAAGTCAATGAAACAAAAGATCTTAAGCTACAAGCTCGAAATATAGACTACTTGAGTAGTTTTAATTAATAAACTCAGGAAGTTTGATGTCCGTGGCCAGGACATGAAACTCTCTTGAAGTTTGTGAATATCTCTTCTTGACTGTAATGATTTTACATTTATTTCGCTGGACGAATTAAATGTTGGTCAGACCAGTCACAGAACAAGATAATCTCGATAATTGATAAAATAAATGTACATGCGACTTATGAATTATGACCATGAGTCATAAATATTAATATTCCCAAAATTCCCCATATTCTTGAGCTAATTCACATTTACCCAGAGTCGTATTCGTTACAAAGTCTATAATGTATTATGTGAATGCTAGGTCAAAGAGATGTGTCTTTAAACTACAATTGTGTATCGTTTCGTAGAGTTTATAATGTTTTTATTAATTTGCACGTTTTGTGCATTCATCAATGACTGAATGATTGCAGGCATTTACTTTGTGTATAAAGCACAGCAAACTTCAACTCGTCGTATAAATTGCACCTTGCGAAGCTTTAAAACTGTGTCTTTTACTAATTGTTATCATTTGTTGATTGCAATAAAATAAAAACAGTTTATTCAATTTAGTAACACCACACATAGTAAAATTGATGTTATAAAATCAAGGGTCAAGAACCCAATAAAGCAAACACTGATCACCATCATGGTGACATCAAATGAAACTCAACTAGATGTACCGCATGGCGGTACAAAATATGACCGCCGCTCAGGCCTGCACTGGCTTTCCACAAAAATAAATGACGTGGAGCAATTTGGCTGTATTGCGTGTTTATGTATATAAGTTGTATATTTTAAAAGACTGTCTGGAGTATTCCTGTGGATCATGGATAATTTAGAGTTTTGTAATTATTTGACATTACTATTTAAGTTTTATATCAAAAGTCATTAGTTTAGACACTTAACATCCATAATGTGAAAACGTCACATCCATAACAGTGGTTTTCCCTACATAATGTATTACAAAAATGAGTTTCAAAAACACACTTATTGTGTTCAAGCAAGTCTTTTTCATGCTACATCGGCAGTTTGTTTAATAATTCACAGAGTTTGTAGGACACTTGTAAAGTGTGTGTATTTCATGTTATGTCCATAACGCTGATAAAATGTATTCATAGGATGTAAAATATTATATGAAATGTGAGGATTTTTCAAGAATCAGAGGACAGAGGTTACATTAAAAGTTATGTAAATTAATTCACTGATACTAATTTTATCTATGTTTAAGGCATTGTATCTACCAATATTAGTCCAACTGTCACATCCATAATGCTGAAACTGTTGTATAATTAAACTCATTCCCACTGTACCTAGTAGAACACTTAAGTAAATGTCCCATTGAAATTAATGGGATTTTATGGATTTAGGTGAAGAAAGTGTACACATAATACATTTTGGTCTGTACCATGAAGAGAAAACTGATTCAACTATATAAACTATATATTTTCTGAAAGCGTAGACTCTCAGGATGTGATCTAACATGTCATGAAACATGTCCCACCCACCTCATTAGTATACTGCCCAAGCATAACACATTGGGTATTGGTAAATCGGGTATGGGTATGGCTGATACCTAAAAAAAGTAGTAGTATGTGCATGTCTGTCTGTGTGTGTGTGTATGTGTGTGTGTTTGTGTATGTGTGTGTCTGTGTGTGTGTGTGTGTGTGTCTGTGCGTGTGTCTGTGCGTGAATATTTGCGTGAGTACGTGTGTGCGCGTGTGTGTTTGTGTGTGTGTGTCTGTGCATGTGGATTTGTATGTGTGTGTATGGGTGTGTGTCTGTGCGTGTGGATGTCAGTGTGTGTGGATGCTTGCGTTTGTTTGTATTCCTGCATGTGTGTGTGTGACAGTATCATCCTAAACCAGCAACCCTTCGCTCAACACCACCATCTACAGGCCGATGAGTGTACAGTCACTAAATGTGCACATAAATGAATTTATTTTATCCCCCCCCCCCCCCCCCCCCATGGATGAAATTCTACGAAACTTAGCATACCCCCAGAGGATGTCAAGTTCCCTTTCGTCCTGGGAACTCCGACGTGTCGTCGGGGGAGTTCCCCTGACAAATTGGGATCACGCTAGGGAGACCGATTGCCTACGAGTGAATTAAAACGAGCCAATGGAAATTGGCATGCAGGACTTGCATTCCGCAGCCCGCCTACCAGCGCGGGTATAAAGGCGGAAGCAACGCACTGCATAGTGCTTTTAGCTTCGGAGCCGACCGGTTGTGTCCTCTCTGAGTGAATGAGCTTTAAGATTGTTTCTTACGCTCTACGAGTCTGCTGTTTTGGGAGGTGATCTCTCTGTGTTGGCGTCACGGCGCTTCAGCGACCGCGCGATTTCCTGTCTGCCGGCTGCATCTACACGCTGTTCATTCAAAAGCTGTTTTCACAGCTGGTAAACGGTTGAGTGCGCACAGCGGGCTTGCAGTTTCCCCGCTGTGTTGCCGCGTTGGGTCCCTGTGTGCTTCAGCACAATAAAGAGAGTATTGTTTTCCTAAAAGAGCAACACGAGTAAAGATCACGTCCTTTTCAGGATGACGTTTCACTCGTGTGTTTCTGGATGCGATCGTTTCCTGTCCTCATTTGACGGCCACGATCGCTGTTTCACATGCCTAATCAGTGTGTTGAAGCTGCGTTCGTGGGTGGTTCATGTCTCTCCTTTTTCGTAAAGGCTTGAGCCGCTCAGCGTGCCGTGTGCCGTCGAGCTGCCGATTGACAGCGCGGGTTGTCACGGCAACCCAGCGCGCGTCATTCGGCGCTCAAGATGCGTGGTCAAGATCAAGACTCGCGTGCCTCTATGAGGTGAGTCCCTTTGCTTATTTCCCGATCTAGTTTCTCTTCTGGTGCACCAGAGGAGGGCTACTTTGGCGAATAACATTGGTGATCTGAGGGTTACAGTGAGCACGAACCACTCACTCCTCTAGCGCATTGCAAACATGCTGAGACTGTGTTCGTGGGTGGTTTGTGCTCTCTACATGAGAGCATGACCACGTCGACACGTTGGTTCATCCTGCCTAAGGGCTTGAATGTTCAGCGTGCCGTGTGTCATCTAGGTGATGGCCACGTTCACTGTCTTGCATGCCTGGTTGACGGCCATGATCGCTGTTTCACATGCCTAATCAGTGTGTTGAGACTGCGTGCATGGGTGGTTCATGTTCTCTCATGAGTGCATGACCACGTCGGCACGTTGTTCGTCTCCCCTTTCTCGTAAAGGCTTGAGCCGCTCAGCGTGCCGTGTGCCGTCGAGGCTTTGAATGGGATTTTGGTCCTTCTCATGAGGGACCAAGCATTTCATTCGGGGCTCCAGGGGAGGACAGATGTCGATTGCTACATCGGAGAGAGGGCTGTTATACTCTGAAAATGATGCTGAGTTCCTACTTTAATAGTGTGTTCTCGCTGAAGATTCAGACTTGACAGCCACACTTCCTGGGTCTAAAATGCCTGGATGCGTGTGAAAAATTTTGGTAGTATGGAAGCATTTTGGTGCCAATATGGCAAGCCAAACATGCCTAAATCTGCAGAAGTTTTTTCTCTCTCACTACCCCTGCACATTCAGTGCACGTGGGTAGTTCTGATTCGGGGTTGAGCTGTGCTTAGTGACTGACCGTGATTAGTCACAGCACTGGCCCTCGGTCAGACGATGTCCACACTGTGGTCCAGAAGCGCCTCAAAACCAGCCCGCTCGGAGTTCGTTTCCCCCCAGCAAAGGGAAGGGAAACGACCCTGAGAGGAGTGACCCAGAGTATCTGGTGTCTGCTCTTTGGGAGTGAGTGTCATCACCACTCCTTCCCCCGGGGGAGGGCCGGGTGGAGAATTTCGTTTCTGTTCCGCCGCTGGTCATCCAGTCAGCGGTACCCAAAGTTTGAGCAGTCCACTTCCTCTCAGTCACTCACGGGCCCCAGCGCTTAGATGGCAGTGAGGGCTACGGCCTTGTCACTCCTGTCTCTCGCTGGGCAAGGGGGCGGAAACCAGGACTCGATGCCCCCGGGCCTCGCTCCTTGTTTCCCCTCGCGGTCGAGGCTGGCAGACCAGTGAGACCAGTCTCCTCCGTCCGAGAGGGTAGAATGGCAGTGCGCGCCGTCCCTGAATGGCGCCGCTCTTATTCCCCTCTCCCCAGCTCGTAGATAGCAGTGACGCAGCCCGGGTCCCTGTCTTCCACCTCGCTGCCCCTCCGCGGGTACGCCGGTGGTTCGGGTAGGCTTGTTGGGACGGTCTCTAGAAGCCTGGCTAGCGCTTCCGAGTCCGTCCCGATGGCTCATCCGCACCATCCGGTTCGGCTATGCAATTCAGTTTGCACGCCGGCCTCCCAAGTTCAGACGCATCCACTTCACCCGTGTGCAGTCAGTGGATGCCCCTGTCTTGCGGAAAGAGATCGATGTCCTGGTGGCGAAGGACGCGATCGAGCCGGTCCCTCCTGCCGAGATGAGGTCCGGGTTCTACAGCCCCTACTTCATTGTACCCAAAAAAGTGGGTGGGTCACGACCAATCCTGGACCTGCGAGTTTTGAATCGGGCCCTGCACCAACTCCCGTTCAAAATGCTCACGCAGAAGTGCATTTTCGAATGCATCCGTCCCCAGGATTGGTTTGCAGCGATCGACCTGAAGGATGCGTACTTCACGTCTCGATTCTTCCTCGACACAGACCATTTCTTCGGTTTGCTTTCGAGGGTCGAGCGTATTAGTACAAAGTCCTACCCTTCGGGCTGGCCCTGTCGCTCCGTGTCTTCACGAAAATCGCGGAACAGGGACATGGTGCTTCGGCATCTCAGCCGGTTGGGGCTTCAGGTCAACTGGGACAAGAGCAAACTCTGCCCCGTGCAGAGGATCTCTTACCTCAGTATGGAACTGGACTCGGTCGCCTGGACTGCGCGCCTCACGGAGGAACGCGTCCAGTCAGTGCTTCCTGCCTCAGGTCCTTTCGAGGCAGGACAGCGGTTCCACTGAAACAATTTCAGAGGCTCCTGGGGCATATGGCAGCCGCAGTAACGCTGCTCGGCTTGTTACATGAGACCGCTTCAGCGCTGGCTTCACGATCGAGTCCCGAGGTGGGCGTGGCAGAGCGGTATGCTCCGGGTCAAAGTTACCCCGCGCTGTCGCCAAACCTTCTTCCCATGGTCGGACCCTGTGTTTCTACGGGCCAGAGTGCCCTTAGTCCAGGTTTCCAGGCATGCTGTGGTTTTCACAGATGCCTCTGCCATGGGGTGGGGGGCCACGTACAAAGGGCGTGCAGTCTCGGGTCTGTGGACGGGGCCCCAGCTGCATTGGCACATCAACTGCCTAGAGTTGCAAGCAGTACGCCTAGCTCTGTGTCGCCTCAAGGGGTTTCTCAGACACAAGCACGTACTGGTCCGTACGGACAGCACTGCGACCGTTGCGTACATCAACCATCAAGGTGGTCTACGCTCCCGTCGTATGTCGCGACTCGCCTCCCACCTCCTCCTATGGAGTCAGAAGCATCTGAGGTCGCTTCATGCCGTTCATGTTCCAGGGGCGCTCAACCCTGTGGCAGACGAGCTCTCACGGTTGCTTTCCCTGCCAGGAGAATGGCGACTCCATCCCCAGAGGGTCCAGCTGATTTGGAGTGTCTTCGGAGTCGCACAGGAAGACCTGTTTGCCTCTCCAGACACGACCCATTGCCAGTGGTATTACTCCCTGACCGAAGGAACTCTCGGCACGGATGCCCTGGCACTCAGCTGGCCCCGGGACTTACGCAAATTTGCGTTTCCCCCAGTGAGCCTTCTTGCACAGACCCTGTGCAAGGTCAGGGAGGAAGAAGAGCAGGTCCTTTTGGTGGCCCCGTATTGGCCAACCCGGACTTGGTTCCCAGAACTCATGCTCCTCGCGACAGCCCCTCCTTGGCCGATTCCTCTGAGGAAGGACCTCCTTTCTCAGAGACGGGGCACTCTATGGCACCCGCGTCCAGACCTCTGGAAACTCCATGTCTGGTCCCTGGACGGGACGCGGAGGTTCTAGGTGGTCTACCACAGGCAGTGGTGGACACCATCACTTCCGCTAGAGCCCCCTCTACGAGGCGCCTCTATGCGTTGAAGTGGAACCTGTTCGTCGAATGGTGTCCTCCCGTAATAGGAGGACCCCCGAACTTGCCCGATCAGAGTCGTGCTTTCCTTCCTGCAAGATGGGTTGGAGCGAAGGCTGTCTCCCTCCTCCCTCAAAGTGTATGTCGCTCCAATAGCAGCGCATCACGATGCAGTAGAAGGTAAGACCTTGGGGAAGCACGACCTGATCATCAGATACCTTAAGGGTGCTAGGAGGTTAAATCCACCTCGTGTTTGCACTCTGTACCCTCTTGGGACCTAGCTCTGGTTCTTAGAGCTTTTCAAAGTCCTCTCTTTGAGCCCTTGTCAACAGTTGAGTTGAATATTCTGTCCATTAAGACAGCGCTCCTGTTGGCATTGGCTTCTTTCAAGAGGGTCGGGGATCTGCAGGCTTTTTCGGTCGACGAATCGTGCCTAGAGTTTGGGCCGGGTTTTTCTCATGTTGTATTGAGACCCCGGCTCGGATATGTGCCCAAGGTTCCTACTACTCCCTTCGCGGATCAGGTAGTGAACCTGCAAGCGCTGCCCCAGGAGGAGGCAGACCCAGCCCTAGCTTTTCTCTGTCCCGTCCGGGCCCTCCGGGTTTATATGACAGAACGCAAAGCTTCAGGACCTCAGACCAGCTCTTTGTCTGTTATGGAGGCCAGCAGAAGGGGAAGGCTGTCTCCAAGCAGAGGTTAGCCCACTGGTTAGTGGATGCTATCACCCGAGCTTATGAGTCTCTGGGTGAACCTTGTCCTCCCAGGTTGCGTGCTCACTCTACTAGAGGTGTTGCCGCTTCCTGGGCTTTGGCTCAAGGCGCCTCGCTGACAGACATCTGTAGAGCTGTGGGCTGGGCGACACCTACGTGTGGAACCTGTTTCCTCCTGAGTACTCGCTACGGCCAGTGGTGTGAGGGAATAGGTTGTGTCGGCTTGCTACGCCACTCCGTGCCTCGGCCGGATACGTGCGTCTTTTGCTCCGTTGGCGCCCTACGTCGGTGAGCATCGTGAGTTCCTCCATCACCCCTCCGGTGCCAGGCGTGGCGGACCGCCTGGCGCCAGGTCTATTACCTCTAGTAGGAGTTGTTAGTAGACTGGGTGTTTTTCCAGTGGTCTCTACGGTGACCCATGATGCCACGTGCAGTTCAGGCGTGTCTTCCCCTTGACAGACTCGTTCTGTCGTCCCTGTTGCGTACGCTCCCACTTCCCCTGGATTGGGACTACCTCAGGGACTGCCATATGTTTTACTACCCCAATGGGTTAGTACATATGTGTATTCCAGGTCTTCCTCAGAACCAGCCTGGGTTTCCGCAGCGTCCCCCCCCCCCTGGGGTTAGGGCACGCTTTCCCAGTGTTATCCACTGTGCGGGTCTTGCAGAACAGCAGTGTGATTCCCTTGCTAGCTCCCGCAACTTATTACAAGAAACTGCTGTAGGGTAGCTTAGCTGGGCGCTGGAAGGGGCCAGCACCATGGCGTTTTATTAGGGATCCCAATTCGTCAGGGGAACTCCCCCGACGACACGTCGGAGTTCCCAGGACGAAAGGGAACGTCTCGGTTACGTATGTAACCCTCGTTCCCTGAGTACAGGGAACGGAGACGTGTCGTCCCTTCGCCATGTTGCTGTACCTTCGCGGAGGACCGGACACCGTTCGGCTCCTCAGCGAAAAGCACTATGCAGTGCGTTGCTTCCGCCTTTATACCCACGCTGGTAGGCGGGCTGCGGAATGCAAGTCCTGCATGCCAATTTCCATTGGCTCGTTTTAATTCACTCGTAGGCAATCGGTCTCCCTAGCGTGATCCCAATTCGCCAGGGGAACTCCCCCGACGACACGTCTCCGTTCCCTGTACTCAGGGAACGAGGGTTACATACGTAACCGAGACGTTAATCATACACATGAAATATGGTGCAGTTCTGAACATCTCAACTGAAGATAGGGGCGATTAAAGCAGAATAATATTGCATTTTCATTTTTTATGGAAAGGGGCGCAAATCACAAATGAGTGATTATGGGCTAGGTTGATGTGGGCCCTTAAGACCAACATACCATAAAAATGTCTTCATCCTCGGTGCCAGGGTTCAGGTAGTTATTTAGGAAAAACTGCATTTTTTGGGTTTGGGGGGGCCCAGCGCGGGGGTGGAGTGGCCCTCGGGGACCAAACGAAATTTTTCCGTAAAAGTCTAGTGGGGCTACATGCCCACCAAATTTCATGTTCCCCGGTGTTTCGGTGTCCCTGGTATCGTTGACGAAAAATTCAGTAGATGACGAAAAAAAAACAAAAAAAAAAAAACCTTTGACAATCCCTATATGACCGCTTTCGCTAGCTATGCAAGCGGCGGTCATAATAAATCATCATCATATAAACCTCTGCTAATTCTCAATAACAACTTTTGTAGACGTCTTACAGAAATAAAGTCTGTATAAAGTCTGGTTAGTAATAAGCAAAGCTGGTAATGCTGTTTGTGGAGTTGTTTAGTCCTCCTCTGCTGAGATCTTGACAGATTTAATGTCTTCTTTTATCTTCAGTTGATTTCATCTAACGCTGTGGTTGAAGTCAGTTTTAGTTTTTGTGTTCCTCTTTGCTTCAGTGATTTTGCTCGTTAACAGCAGGTGTTCGTCACTAATGCTCAGTCATCACTTAATTAATCACTTAATTTATCACATAATTAATCACTTAACTTCTTGACTGCAATGTATATCTAAAATTAAACAAATTAAGGTAATCGGTGTCCTGAAATGAAATGAGTTAGCATAACTTTTTGGGTTTTTCAGTGTGAGGAAAAATGCATTGTCGATCAGCGCCACCTTGCGTGAATTAGCCGAAGGAGATCTATCGTTTCATGTTCGGTGTGAAAGTTCCATTCATCAGCGATTCGCCTTGTTTTATTGCGTCAAGTTTAGTGTGAAAGGGCTTTTAAAGGGATAGGTCACCCAAAAATTTAAATTAGCCTATGATTTACTCACCCTCAAGCCATCCTAGGTGTATATGACATTCTTTTTTCAGACAAATACAATCACAGAGTTATATTAAAAAATGTCCTGGCTCTTCCAAGTTTTGTAATGGCAGGGAATGGTTTCTGTTTTAAAGTCCATAAAAGTGCATCTGTCCATCATAAAAGTGCATCTATCCATCATAAAAGTGCATCTATCCATCATAAAAGTGCTTCTATTCATCATAAAAGTGCATCTATCCATCATAAAAGTGCTTCTATCCATCATAAAGGTGCATCTATCCATCATAAAGGTGCATCTATCCATCATAAAAGTGCTTCTATCCATCATAAAAGTGCATCTGTCCATCATAAAAGTGCATCTGTCCATCATAAAAGTGCATCTATCCATCATAAAATTGCATCTGTCCATCATAAAAGTGCTTCTATCCATCATAAAAGTGCATCTATCCATCATAAAAGTGCATCTGTCCATCATAAAAGTGCATCTATCCATCATAAAAGTGCATCTATCCATCATAAAAGTGCATCTATCCATCATAAAAGTGTCTCCAGGGGGTTAATAAAGACCTTGTGAAGCGAAGCAATGCGTTTGTGTAAGAAAAATATCCATATTTAAAACTTCCGTCAGACAGCCGTACGCATCGATTTACGGCGAAAGACTAACCCTTGAACTTGACGCACAATGTAATGACGAACACGAAAGCGCAGAGGATCGAGCAAAACAAAACATCAATCACGAATTAGAAGTATAAATCGAGAACTTTTTGAGAGAAATGTCGGAGGAATTTGAGTTTGTTGCCCAGCCCTGCTTGTTTGAACCGCGAGAGGCGTCACAGCTTACGCTACTCCTACGACATACATCGCCAAGTGTTACTCTTTTGGCGTGAGTCGACTTGCGTATTTTTCTTACACAAATGTATCGCTTCACTTCAAGAGTTCTTTATTAACCCCCCAGAGCTGTGTGAAGCACTTTTATCATGGATGGATGCACTTTTAAAGACTTCAAAACAGAAACCAGCCAAAAATACAAAAGATATAAAAAGAGTTAAGAGCCCAACTAATGTAAACAATAATCAGTTATGGTGACTTCAAATAAAATAGAGTTTAACCTCTCTTAGTTCGCAATAACTTTTGTAGACTACTAACAGAAATAAAGTCAGTCTGGTTAGTAATAAGTAAAGCTGGTAATGCTGTTTGTGCAGTTTTTTAATCCTCCTCTGCTGAGATCTTCAGAGATCTTGTGTCTCATGGGCACATAACCACTCTGTGGGAGGCAGAATAATTGCTGGTTGAGTAGGGGATCAAATACTCAATCAAATACTAATAATTTTACAACCTTTATATAATGTGTTTTTCTCTGGATTTTCTTGTTGATATTTTGTCTTTATCAGTTAAAATAAACCTACTTTAAAAACTATAGACCCTTCCTTTCTTTGTAAGTGGGCAAACTTACAAAATCATCAGGGGATCAAATCATTATTTTCTCCACTGTAAATTTGTTCCGTATAAAAGTTATTTCTCAAAATAAATTAAATATTTGCTTAATCAACAGGGGAAACAAGGACTGTGGACAATCAGGAGTCAGTCCTGATCAACACCATCATTACAACAGGAAAATACTGAAAAAGACGGAAAACATGACGGAAAATCTGTTTCACAAACTTCATCTTGAAGTCGGGAGTCTCAATAACCTGAGACCAGCAGATGTTCTTCAGATAACTACACATTCTTTACAGTCCAATGAGTCTTGTGCTGAGGAAGAGCTGGTTCAGACTTTCCTTCAAAAACTATTGATGATGAACTACAGAGCAAGATACATCAAAATTAAAGAGGGAGAACCCAAAACCAGGAGTGAAAATGTTCATGATGTTTTTGAAATAATGGCTCTGTCAAACAAAGGAACAAATCAATCTGATCAAATTCACCCGATGGATGTTCAGATGGCTGTGTTTCTTTGTGCTGATGCTTTCCTGAAGCAGCTGATGGTCACTAAACTGTCTCAGTGTCAGTACGCTCTGCCTCTGCTTGTTCCTAATCCATTCACACAACAGATTGAGTTTCCTCTCTGGACATTCAGACAAATCAACAAGAGCTGGAAGACGAGAAACCCCAAAAATGAAACCATCAGTAAAACCCAGCTGATCTACAAGGCACAAACTCCAATGGTGTCTTTCTTCAGGTTTGACTCTGTGTCTTCATCCAAGTCTGAGCTGATGAACAGTCTGATCAATGAGAAGCACAACACGTTCTTCCACAGGAACTGCCCAGGCAGCAGCAGATCCAGAGTCCTGATGGATGGAGTGGTGGAGATCGCCTGGTTCTGCCCCTCTGGGAAAAACACGGATCAATTCAATGACTGTGTTGCGTTCTGTAATCTACACGGTGATGCAGGAGACCATGAGAAACAGCGGCTGATCCTCACTGAAATGTCCTCAGTCAATGTTGTCCTTCTAGCAAAACTTAACAGGAATTCCAGAAGTGCAAAAACAATCCAAAACCTGTACACAAACACGAAGCCACTCATATTTCTTTTCACTGAGGATGAATCTACTATGATTAAGACAGGCAAAGGAAAATACAAGATTGGTATGAAAGATAGAAATCAATCAGAAGTATCTGAAAATCTCAGAAGAGCTATAAATGATTGTCTCTCAGAATCATCTTCCACTTTCATACTTGAAGATTTGTCCAAACACTCAGACATCAGAGTAGATGAGAAAGATAATGAATACTGCAGCAGAGGAAGAGAAGCAGCACAGTCGATGATTAGTTTGCTGGTGGAGAAAGATCTGATAGGAATCAAAGAATCAATTCTGCCTCATCAGGGAAAACTGTGGCATCAGTGGAGTCAGAAGAACAAAGAACTACACCGACTTCGAGGAAAGGAAATAGAAATGGAAAACAGTAAAAACCAAACAAAGCTGAAGAAAATCCGTAAACAGCAGCATGAATCCAACATCAGTGAGTTTATGAAGCTCTTCATTAGACAAATGAACTCACATGATAAACATGAGAAGATGTTTTTCATTAAGTGGCTCGGAAACCTCCTGGATGAACATACATCAGCTGATCTTTCTGATATACATCACAAATATGATGAAAAGTGGTCAACAGTCTTAAAACTGAAAGAGAAACATGATCAATCTAAACAACTCATAGCTGAACAAACTGAACTTGAGAGAATATCTGAGGATCTTCAGGCTGCAGGCTTTGGTTTGGAGCACATCATGAGGGAGATCGGTCAGATCTATGAATCATGTTCATCTGTGAAGGAGAACAAGAAAGGCCTGCAGGTTCACTTCTCTTCTCTCCCGAGTCTTGCAGCAGAGATGATGATCTCTGGATTTCCACTGGAGCTGATGGATGGAGATGCTGTTCATGTTCCTCTGATCTGGATCTCTGCTGTTCTAGATGAACTCGTAAAGAAACTGGGAGACCAGAGAGTCTTTGTGCTGTCAATTTTAGGGATTCAGAGCTCTGGGAAATCCACCATGCTGAACGCCATGTTTGGGCTCCAGTTTGCCGTCAGTGCCGGCAGGTGCACCAGAGGAGCGTTCATGCAGCTGGTCAAAGTCTCAGACGAGATGAAAACACAAGTGAAATCTGACTATATTCTGGTCGTTGATACTGAAGGTCTTCGTGCTCTAGAACTGGCTGGAAAATCAACAAAACATCATGACAATGAATTGGCCACATTTGTTGTAGGTCTTGGACATCTGACCTTGATCAACATCTTCGGGGAAAACCCATCTGAGATGCAGGACGTTCTTCAGATTGTTGTTCAGGCCCTCATGAGGATGAAGAAGGTCAGACTGAATCCCAGATGTGTGTTTGTGCATCAGAACGTCCCAGATGTCACAGCTGGAGAGAAAAACATGGAGGGAAGAAGACGACTGCAGGAGAAACTGGATGAGATGACAAAACTCGCTGCTAAAGATGAAGTCTATGATGCAGATCGGTTCAGTGATATCATTAGATTTGATGTCCAGAATGATGTGAAGTATTTTGCTCAGCTCTGGGAGGGAAGCCCACCCATGGCACTACCAAACCCAAACTACTGTGAGAATATTCAAGACCTCAAGAAGACTATTATATCTCATGCATCACAATCAGATGGAATAAAGTCTAAAGACTTACAATATCGTATTAAAGATCTCTGGGAGGCTTTACTGAATGAACGATTCGTCTTCAGCTTCAGAAATTCTCTGGAGATTTCAGCCTACAGGAAACTGGAGACTGAATACAGCAAGTGGTCCTGGAGTCTTCGCAGCGCCATGATGGACACTGAGAATAAACTGCACAACCAAATAGAAAATAAAGCAATTGATAAGGTTGAGGAAACTGATCTTCAAAGAGAACTGAAGAAAACAAGTGAAGAAGTGAAAAAATCAATGGCAGAATTCTTTGAGAAAGACAGAGATAAAGATACGCTGATTCAGTGGAAAACATCATTTGAGCTCAAAATCAAGGATGTTCAGGAAAACATTGTAAGAGAAACAAAGAGGAAATTAAATGAGGTTCTCCAGCAGCAAGGCCTGAAGAAAAAGTTTGATGATAAGAGGAAAAAGCATGAAGACACTCTCTATAAAAAAAGTGAAGAACTTGCCTTAAAATTCAAAGGCAAAGGTAACAATGAAGAAACACTGAAGAAAGAGTTTGATTTGTTTTGGAAAGAGTGGATGGAGATGATCATCACAGACAATCCAAAAATCAAAGACATTGATATAATGAGAGATGTGAGAGAGATGCTCAGTAATGTGTATGAAAGTGCTCCTGTAGACTACTGGAGAGAGAGCAGTGAGAACAACAACATTTTCACTGTGCCAAGTTATTCAGATTATGCTATTTACAAAACGTCCAAAAAAGGAAAGTTTGAGGCTGTAAAGGGTGTTTACAAAGCAGTTAAAGAAACACTTGGATATACTCAAACTCTGTCTCCAGAAGATGAAGCCCAAATAAGATCATTAGTTGCAGATGTTGCTCAGAAGACAAACGAAATGATTAAGTCATTTAAAATTTCCAAGATGGGCTACAACAACAGCTGCATTCAACAAGTTACAGATTACATCAAGGCAGGAATATTAGCCCATGAGGAAGGAGTAAAATATGTGTTCAAGAATGAATTCTTCATGGATTTGTCTTACTGCATCTTTAAGAAAGAAACAGAGATGATCACTGAACAACAGAGAATGTTCAGGGAAGCCAATGATCCTGTTCTCTATTTGCAGAAGAAGAGAGAAGAGTACTATAGTATTTTCCAGAAATACTGCAATGAATCTGCTTCAGCTGCAATTTTTGGTGAGATCATCTGTCAGAAACTTAAAGAGCCCATTGAGCAGAGCGTCTACAAGAAGACTGCCAAAGATCTGACAGATGAAATTAAATCAAACTCTGCAGCACTGAATGGAAACAGATCAAGTCTGGAGAAACATATCCTGAAGGTACTGGCAAAAGAGGAGGATTTTGGCAAATACATTAACTACATTCATAATCCCAGAGATCACTTCAAGAGCTTCATCAGAGATGAAGTCAGTCAGTACATCATTGATAATTTCAGTGTCAGTGTTTTACCCAAGATGAAGGAGAACATTGAACTCCTGCAGCAGAAAATAATAAAAGCAGCACGTGAATCTACTGAATGTGTTCAAGCGAACAGAGGAGATTTTGGTTTGTGGAAGAAGAATTTCACACAGAAGCTCTCAGCTGAGCTGATCTTCTCTGAACAAGACCTCAGTGGAGTGACACATCGTGATGTTGAGGATTTCAACATCCTAAAAGATGTGATAACACAAGAACTTCCTGCTATAATGTCTGACATCAGCAGAAGATTCAACACAAATACATTTCCTGTAAATCTGGACCACAGTTTCAGACCAGATGAGATTCTGATTAATCACTTCTGTAAGTGCTGTTGGGCTCAGTGTCCGTTCTGTGAAGCCATCTGCACCAGCACCATAGAAAACCATGATGGAGATCACAGTGTTCCTTTCCACAGAGTGTATGGAATAATAGGGGTATGTTTCTGGAAAACAACAAACTTGTCTCCTTGGGTCTGCACATCATGTGTAGCAAGCAACGATCGATCATTTCACCATGATGCCTCAGATAACACAGTCCTATATAAACAATACAGAACAGCAGGAGGAGAATGTGCAAAGTGGAGCATCACCCCTGATACCTCTGAGCTGCCCTACTGGAAGTGGTTTGTGTGCAGATTTCAGAAAGACCTGGAAAAACACTACGAGAAAACATTTGCAGGGAGTGGTAAGATACCAGATGGATGGAGAACATGCACAAAACAGGAGGCTATTAAGAGTTTGGATACATACATCTAAATGTATAAATGAAAGAAGTTTAAAGGTCTTTGATTTGCAGTTTGAAAAAAATAGTTTGTTCATCACCACAGTGAATATGTTATCAATTCATTATACTTTACAGTAGTTTAAATAGTTTATTTACAACAAAAGTGATAGTTAATATGTGGCACATTTGTTATTTGCAAACTAGTCTTCACTGGTAGTGGTAAACCTGTAACAAACCTTTGATAACTGACTGTTTGAAAGACACTTCTGTGGCAAACCAAGTGGCATCATTGAATAATTTACATGTAAAAAAAAAAAAAAAAAAAAAAAAATTGGACACACTTGCAGCATGTTTTCCAGAATTGTGATGAAGAAGTTGTGAAGTCGGACACTTTCTACTTTCTGTAGAGTCACCTGATCTACATTAAAGTCACACAGTTTGTGTTCATGCAGGCGAAACCAAAAGCCTTTGCTTAACTTTTAAATTGCCGCTACATTTTCTTGCCAATACACAACTGAGCAGAATGTTGTCTCTAAGCTGAATTTGTGCATGTGTGTAAAAATGTGAGCAGTCATGTAATCTACAGAATATTTCATAAAGTATATGAGGATACAGGGTGTGATATACGATCATGTTGTGCATGTAAATGATACCACTTTAGATCTTATATAAATATTATATATTTGATTCTACATGTAGTACAATTGTGTAGTCAGCAGAACTGACTGAAAGGTGTTAGATTAGGAATTATATGTTTAATGGTTGTTGTTAGAGCATTCAAAAACAAAATGTTATCAGTCAACACAACTTGATCCTACAGAATTAGTCAATTACAGGCCGATCTCGAATCTACCTTTTCTGTCAAAGATATTAGAAAAGGCAGTATCTTCACAACTGTGTTCCTTTCTTGAAAGAAATGATATCTGCGAGGATTTCCAGTCAGGATTTAGACCGTACCATAGTACCGAGACTGCTCTCGTTAGAGTCACAAATGATTTGCTCTTATCATCCGATCGTGGTTGTATCTCTCTATTAGTGTTACTCGATCTTAGTGCTGCATTTGACACCATTGACCACAACATTCTTTTAAATAGATTAGAACATTATGTTGGCATTAGGGGAAATGCACTAGCATGGTTTAAATCATACTTATCTGACCGTTATCAGTTTGTAGCAGTAAATGATGAGATGTCTCATCAATCACAAGTTCAGTATGGCGTACCACAAGGCTCAGTACTAGGACCGCTGCTGTTCACTCTGTACATGCTACCATTAGGAGATATCATTAGGAAACATGGAATTAGCTTTCACTGTTATGCTGATGATACTCAGCTGTATATTTCTTCAAAACCTAACGAAACTTACCAATTCACAAAATTAACGGAATGCATAGCGGATATAAAAAATTGGATGACTCGTAATTTCCTACCTCTAAATTCTGAAAAAACAGAGTTTCTAATTATTGGACAAAAAACTTCCTCACGTAATAATCTAGAATACTGTCTAACACTTGATGGCTGCTCTGTTAAGTCTTCGTCGTCGGTTAGGAACCTGGGTGTGCTCTTTGATACCAATCTTTCATTTGAAAGTCACGTGTCTAGTATCTGTAAATCCGCATTTTTCCATCTTAAAAATATATCTAAATTACGCCATATGCTCTCATTGACAAATGCGGAACAATTAGTTAATGCGTTCATGACCTCAAGGCTAGATTATTGTAATGCTCTACTGGGTGGTTGCCCTGCACGCTTAATAAACAAACTACAGCTGGTTCAAAACGCAGCAGCTCGAGTTCTTACCAGAACCAGGAAGTATGACCATATTAGCCCAGTTCTGTCAAAACTGCATTGGCTCCCTATTAAACATCGCATAAATTTTTAAATATTGCTGATCACGTACAAAGCACTAAATGGTTTAGCTCCGCAGTACTTGAGCGAGCTCTTAACGCATTATAGTCCGTCACGTCTATTGCGATCTCAAAATTCCGGCCAGTTACTAATACCTAGAATATCAAAATCGACTGCTGGCGGTAGATCCTTCTCCTATCTAGCACCAAAACTCTGGAACAGTCTTCCTACCATTGTCCGGGAAGCAGACACACTCTGTCAGTTCAAAGCCAGATTAAAGACACATCTCTTTGACCTAGCATTCACATAATACATTATAGACTATAATTTAATGTTAGGCTGCATAGATTAGGTCAGCCAGAACCGGGAACACTTCCCATAAATCCTGATGTACTCGTTACATCATGAGAAGAATGGCATCTACGCTAATTTTAGTGTCTGTGTTTATCCCGAGGTTTTCCTGCAGCCTGCCGGATCCAGGCCGTATCCAGATCTGACGAAGGACCTTCGCCTGGACCGATGACCGATGTAGGGAATTCCAAACCTGCGTATTTTCAAACGCACATATTACGCACACCTTAACTATAGAACCTATTCTAAATGCGCATGTGAGCGCCATCAGTGTTTCTCACAGGTTCGCGTTTAAAGTCTGTGTAGAGGGAATGGTGTCGTCTTAGCGGCCCCTAATTTAATAACAAATGATCGTTGCGACGGAAGCAAATCAATCAAAACTAACTTTAGATGGAAAATAACTTAACTCTGCTATAAAGCCAAAACAATCTCTGTTAACTTAAATTATACGCTTATCTCTGTAAAGCTGCTTTGAAACAATCTACATTGTTAAAAGCGCTATATAAATGAAGATGACTTGACTTGACATGAAATTGTCCTGAGCATAGACTGTAAAAAAAGATGGACGACGCCCCTTCGCTCTCTTCCATTGGTGAAAAGTGAAGCCGCCAGAGTCCCGATATGGCGCTGACATCTTGGGCTTGAGTCTGCGCAGTAGCGATTTCGGGACCAGACATGCGCAGTAGTGAGCAGGAAGTAAAGCCGCGAAAATCAAGGCCCCGCCCTCAATCTCGCAGAATCAATCGCAAGCACACGCCCCTGTATTTTAAGTGAACTCTGTCTGCTCCGTTCCTCCGCTCCGTCTGCTGATTGAAGTGCTGATTGAAAATAAGGTAAATACAACTACTAACCACATAGTCAAAAAGTAAAACATTAATATATTCTAAACTGTAAAATACAAGTACTCATATTACTACAATTAAACTAATATCACAATTTGGCAGACAGCTAAATCAACTTCATATTTAACGTTAGCTTATGAAGTCTGTTTAAGCTAGGTTAGCATCCTATAATTTAATGTTAACATGCATTCAATATGTTAGCAATTAGTTATTAATGCAACACACCTCTGCTTTCTCATACAGAAGCAATAGCCTATATTTGAATGGATTGTTAGTCATTGTCTTATTTTTTTGTTATCCTCATTTTAGACAAAAATGGCATCAAGAGACACTAACATTACATCCACATTCATCTCCACAGAGGCCAAGAGTAAGTAAAAATTGCGTGAAAATATCTAGAAATAAAAATCTTGTATTGTGATTTTACCATGAGATTTTTAATTTGAGAATAATTTGAGATTGATCTAAATACACTGAAATTTAAATATAAATAAATAAATATATATATATATATATATATAAATATAAATATAAATATAAATATATTTTAATATAAAATAAAATAATTATATTTGGTAAAATATAATTATTTTATTTTATATTAAAATATATTTATATAAATATAAATATATTTTAATATAAAAAATATGGAATTTTTTTCCGTAAAATATGGAAAAATTAAATATAATTTAAGTTACATTTAATATTACACCAGATCCTTTTTTAAAGGTAATGTTGTTTTCTTTTTGTTTTACAATAAACAGGACCCAAAATATATATTATTGGGGACAGCTACATTCGCCGTGGGGAAAAACATGCGAGGGAGACCATCGGGACCAACCTGGGTCTGAATGCCCAGGTCCGGTGGTTTGGCTGGGGTGGCATGGTTTGGAGAAATCTCCTCTCCTTCCTCCATCAGTGCCTTCGAGGAAGAGCTGTGCCAGATGTCCTGTTGATCCACTGTGGCGGCAATGACCTTGGGGCCGTTAAAAGCGTGAAGCTTGCTGCAGGGATCAAGCAGGACTTGCAAGACCTCCATCGGCAGTTCCCTCGGATGAAAATCATCTTCTCTGCCATCACCCAGAGATGCCGGTGGAGGTCTTCACACCCCAAGAAGATAGACAAAGCCCGGCGCTATGTTAACAGTGTGATGTCTTCCTTTGTTCATACTCTTGGTGGAAAGATTGTACATCATCCTCAGATAAAGCATAGAGATCCTGGACAATTTTTGCATGATGGAGTTCATTTCACCCCTCTGGGAAATGATATTTTTTTTAAAAATATTGCCCGATGTCTGAAAGACCAAATCCAGTAGAGTAATGCTGGATTTGGATTTCACACCAAAAGTTTTGGCATTAAAAGTTGTCCAGGATTTTTATACTTTATGTGATGATTAATGTGCAGTCTTTTGTTAATGTACAAAGGTAGGCATCACACTGTTCTGGCACAGCTCTTCCTCTCCCTTCCTTTTCTTTTCCTTTCCCTTCCTTTTCCTTTTCCTCTTTCTCTTTCTCTAAACCCCTTGCTTTACCCCAGCCATTCCACCTGATATGACTTCCTCAATTGTTTCCCCACGGTGAATGTAGTCAGGAGTTTGTATATAGTTGTTTATTATTTTTGTTTAAATAAATACTGTATATATTTTAACTTTTAAGTCTCTTTATTTTTTATTCCAGAGTAAATGTATTGGCTCAACATAAAGATGTCCACACTGAAAAAAATGAAAGTTGAATTTACTAAAAAATTTTATGGTAAGTGGTTCCACACAATTGATTTTAGCTACATTTAAACAAATGCATTAAGTTGAACTTTTTACATTTTAGTTCAACTTAATGCATTTGTTTAAATGTAGCTAAAATCAATTGTGTGGAACCACTTACCATAAAATTTTTTAGTTATTTCAACGAATCATTTTTATTCAGTGCATGTGAGGTTTTAGTGTCTTCTGTCTGTCAAAGAAAGCATACATTACTTTTAAAAATAAATTTCTCATACTCCTGGGATGAAGACAGAAGACTAGGAACTAGGATAAGGAAAACATAGGAGAAGTTGATGACATTTTTATAATTATTTAATCAGTATCGACCTGTCCATCTTGTCTATGTGTAACTTATTACTTTCTTACTACACCTATTGCAGGTTTAAATGACAATACATTGTGTGGCCTTTTAGAATCTGATTTTTATTCAGTTTTTCATTTACAAACAGATACTCCAATATTAAGGCAAAGAATCACATAAACCAGAGGTCTTCAATCCTGCTCCTGGAGGGCCACTATCCTGCAAAGTTTAGTTCCAACCCTAATCAAACACCTGAATCACCTCATCAAGCTCTTCAGAATCGCTTGAATATTCAAAGGCAGGTGTGCTGAAGCAGGTTGGAACTAAACTCAGACAGTGGCCCTCCAGGAGCAGGATTGAAGACCTCTGACATAAACGATATGGATGAGAACTACACATTTGGTGAGTCCTCCATGTTGTCGACAGGCTGGCAGTGCTAGGTGTGAGGTAACTGATGCTACCTACTGGACAGGTTGCATGAATCTGAGAAGCATAAAACATACTGGTTTTACTGAGAGAGAGTTTGCAGATCAGTCACAGGAAAAATGCAAAAAGGATTAGTCTACCCAAAGATATTATCTCATAATTTACTCACCTTCACTGAGTATCCATCAAGTATCCTTTCTCTTCAGCATCTCCAATGAACCTAAGACAGGAACAGATAAAAAAAAAATATTTTTTTTAAACACCAGATCCAACAAACATTTCAACATAATGTAGGTGGCCTATCTCAGTTGAAAGCCCACTCACCACGACAAGGTGCAGGCCATGAGTGGGGACACAAGACAAGACATACTTGACAAACAAGACAAATGCAGACGGGACGAAACACAGATAAAGAAATTGAAAGTCCTAACTATATACAAAAATATAAACAATACAACAAAAATATAACATTTACATAGATGTAACATAAATAACGTGAACATTTTCATTTTATCAAACTCAAATGAAAGGAATGCTTAAAGTTTTTTGGTATAACTTTTATTTATGAACATTGCCAAGTATAAACTATAGGAACTGATAGTTACAAAACTCATAATGTACTCTTGAAACTCTTGAGTACAAACTGTATTTAGAAAAACACTGTCAAACTATTAACTTAAAGGATTATTACAATTTTAAACTTTACCATAGTATATAATTACATTAAACTTATTTACATGGAAGTGCAGTAAAACATTAATTTATTTACAATTGCTTCCTGTGATCAGACAGCTTGAGTAATCTAGTCAATGATTCAGTCCTGTTTATGCGGACTGTAAATCATCACCAGGGCCCGGTTTTTCAAAAGGTTTAATCCGGATAAAATTGATCCGGATTTAGTAATCCTTTTTTATGCGATCCGTGATCACGTAATCCATCTTACTTTTGAGCCAGTTTTTCAAAGCAACATCGGATTGGATCAATCTGATCCGGATAGGAACTTTTCAGGATCACCAAATCCTGTTTACTAGAGCCTTAAATGGAACCAACAGTGTAGCCTACTGGCTTAGCAAAGAACAACAGTTGGCAAAATACCGGTGGCCACAAATAACCATTGTTTATTTTAATTTTAAGAAACAGAAACACTGTAATAAACAGAAACATTTTACTTTCCTTATTTTGTTATAATGTTAAATTGTAGATTTTGTTGTTTTACCATATCTCATTAGATGTGACATGCTTCATATATGCTTCAAATATGAAGAAATGTATATATCATCAGTAAACATTGATTTTGTGATCATTCACTTAAAAAAAAAACCTCTCTGGTTTTATTTGGTTCGAAAAATCACAACTGAATCCACCCTTCTGATGGGATCAGGATAATCCTGTTTTTTTGGATCAAATAGATCCCAAACCGAGTTCAAAGTTCTGAAAAACCCAAAGGGCAGGTTTGATCCAGATCAAATTTAAGATCGGATTACATGATCTGATCTTAGTTCAGAATCCCTCTTTTGCTTTTGAAAAACCCATTTCCAAGATTTGATCCAATCCGTGATCCGAAATCCCACTGGATTACTTTTGAAAAACTGGGCCCAGCAGCAACAGAACTTAAGGAGGATCAGTTGAGTCGATGTTTCTTCTGTCAATGTTCTTCTGTTTCTTCTGTCAACTTCTGGAGGATGTGAACCCCCTTCACACCACAAGCAACAATGTCGCTGGGTGTCGCTTTTATAATGGCCCTGTGTCACTAGTGGGATTCTAATAAATATATAGCTGTAAAGTATGCATGCGTTTAATAATAACTATTATTTAAATTATATATAATTAATTATATATTATAATATATATATCATATATTTGTTATGTACTTAATTTATTTTTTACTTATTATTGATTTAATTGCATTATTAATAATAACCTATGTGAAAACATATGTATATTCTAATACATAAATTACTAGTTACGTCATTACCATGATTGCATGCTCATGGTGTGAATGGGGCTGAAATCATCACTAGCAGAGGATAAATTTGGTAGGTGGTGACGGCGACAAATATACTGAAATTACTCGCCATAAAAATGGATCAATTTAGTCAGCTGTCTGCGAACCATCTTGCCAGATTTTGCTATTTCAGTTTTCCTTCTTGCAAAGTGATTAAATCTGACTTTGCAATACCACAATGAGGCCATCTTCACTAGAACATGAATGTGGTTCACTTCAACACATGTATCAAACATATGGTTGTGGAGATGTGGGAAAAGATCTTTATCGGCACAATCTGCAAGAACCTGATTGACAATGGTCAATGTGACTCCACGTCCATGGGGAAGCTCACCTCCATTTGTTTTGATCCTCCTCTGAATGCATTTCTCTGTGGCCAGACACACAGACACCATGCCTGGTGATGGTTTCTGCAGACCGCCTCTGTCTTTTAGATGAATGAAATCATGTGCAGCACCATCAGTTGTCAATGCCTGTGAGCAAGGCAAGCAGGAGATTTTCTCTTTCATCTTCTTAACCACAAATCCTGTGATGTAGCTGATCGCTGCCTCTTTGTATTCAGAAAGGCTGCATACATCTGGGAGGTCAGGAATGGTGTCATCTTCAGGCACACCCACTTCCACCAACTGCACTTCCATTCTGCGGGCAACATTTACAGCTGCAGGTGTTGAGTTGAGAATGTAAGTGTTGTCTCGAAGCAAACAGTTGCCTGTGCCTGTTTTCACTTGGTGCCTCACAAGTAGGCGTTTGTATGCTCCCCTGAACTGCCTGGCATTGGGGTTGTCATTGTGCCCACCCCTTGCTCTTATGGCAGAAAAAAAGAGCTCCAAGTGGTCCTGACTAAGTTTGTAGGTCAGAAGATATCTGCATGGTGCATTGGCCCTCTCAACAAGATCATGGTAGATGTTGAGTGCACTTCTGCCATTAGCAATAAAGCCATATATGGCAGTCTTCTTTTTTGTTGTGTGAAGTGGCACCATCTTGTTGTACTGCTGAACCTTCAACCCACGGAGCAGAGTGTCTGCCTGCTTCAAAATGGTCTCAACCCGGTCTTTAGTTGTTGGCTTGATTGGGGCTTTGGAACCTTTTCCGAGAGGATTACGGCTGTTCAGTACATCAAAAGCTGCATCTACAGTGCGCACAAACTGCACAGTTGCAGCACAACCCTTGAACTCCTCTAACTTCAAGCCTTGCTCACAGAACTCCATAGCATCTGCCACACTGCTGCTGAAGAGCTGTGCTGCCAGGTGAACTTTCATTTTTTGCTTCCTCCACTGTATATGAGCCATCTTTAGCCTGTTTCCAAGTCGCAGACCTTCTTTCTCCTGAAGTTCATTGAGGGCTTCAAAGTACTTCCACTTAATCTTCCTTCCATCCTCGGTCTCAAATTCCAGTGAAGATGCAAAGGCATTCCGAAGAAGCTTTAGCATGTGGCAAGCATCCAAGAACACATGTACTTTATGTTCAGGGTCCTCAGGATGCAAGAAGTAGGGCTTCATGTTGTTGATGTTTAGGTATCATGCTCAAGTTGCTTGTGGGGGCATCACACGTAAGTGAGACAACTTTAACACCAACCTCATGAAGCCTGCTAAGACTCTCCCTTATAACATTTGCCTTCTCTTTTCCATCCATACCTGTGATGAGGAAGTAAGCTATAGGAATTTTCCATGACTCGTTGACAGCAACAACCATGAGTACCAAGGCCTGGGTGGCCATTGTGTTGTCAATTTCTCCAGTCCCAATGTCCACATAGCCATGGAACTGGTCCCCTGCAAATTCAGTCATCTTGTGAATGTACATTTCATCCATCATTAGGGCACAGACAGTTTCTTTTCCTATCTCTTTGTTTGCCTGCACATGAAAATTGTCACGGACATACTCATATGCCTTTGGGGAGTAAAAGTGCAGTGTGGTGGCAAACTGCTTCAGCTCCTCTGAGTACTTTGCTGACTTTTTCCCCTGCTGTATTGTCCACAAGATGTGTTTCGGCACTTCATTAATTGACTCAAGCAAAGAGGCACATTGATTTGATATTAACATCTTCTTCCTGAGTTCTTTTGTGACCCCCTTTAAGGTGCAGACTTTTCTTTTTAAACGTCTGGACTTTTGGCATTGTCTTCTCAGCCTTTTCCTGTATTTTTGAAGAATTTGCTCTGTGGCCTGATTTTTCCGTTTCAAAGTCCTTGGAGACTCTAGGTTGTAGCTGTGATCTTCCCAAAAGTTGTCGCATTTTGCATATTTAGCAGTTGAAGCTGCATAACTGTGATCCTCAGTATTTATATCCACTGTTACAGCAGTGCCAGCTTGACAGATGTCATTGCCAAGGAGGATGTTCCCATTGGCATCTTCAGTCAGGGTGGCATTGCTGTAATCGGCAGCAGATTTCACGCTAAAGTGGCAGTTGTTAACTGGGGAATCCTCGTTTTTGTCCTCTGACATTTTGGATAAGTAAGGGGTACTTACCTCTGTATTATTACTGCCTAAAATCTTGCGTCTTACACTCTTACCCTTGGACCTCACTAGATGAGTTGAGAAGATGGTTGGGACTGCTGTGCTCTTAAGGCGAAGATTTCCCTAAAGAACCAAAATAGTGAAAATAAGAAAATACAGGAAAAGATTAAAATATAATTATGTTTGTTGAACCATACTACTCTAGATGCCATTAAAACGTGTTTTCAGTCTTATATGAATGTTAAGTATGTTAATGTCATTTTAAGAAAGGACATGGATCAGTTAATTTCTGTTTATTTTGATTGTTACTAAAATTACTTCACATGTCTACTTACATAACAATGTTGTCAAAATGATGTCTACTATCAAATGAGGATGTCAAATACAATTTTGAATTTAAAATATTCTTCGAATGTAGTCAATGTACAATAAAAATTCCCAGTCAAATGCTTAACTGTGTATTCAGATTTTGCCACCATGATAAAGCTTGAGTCTGTGAGACTATTGAGTCTGTAGGAGCGTACTATTGTTCCAGCATTCACCAGTAGCCTATCTAAGAATATTGTAGCATTTAATTTCTCCTTTTCCTTTCTTCACTTAACTATAGGTTTTCACTTTATTATTGCACACACATTTGTTAACAGCAAGCTGCCAGCAAGGTACTGTATGTTCTTGAGTACAAAGCTTATGCATGTCTCAAACTGGTCAAGCAAAAAGAAAAAGCAGATTTACTGTAGGTAGGCAGATTTTTACATTTGAGTCCTTGGTGAAGTCATTCTCTTCAAAATGAGCACTGCAAAGACGAGATGATGTTGTTGGTCTCCAGTCCTTCCGTCTCATGTTCACCAACCATTGTTTAAGTCTTGCTGCTTCATGCTTACCTAAAGGAAAACTGCGAGAAAAAAAAAAAAAAAAAAAAAAAAAATATATATATATATATATATATAGTACAATGAAGTACAATTAGGTTAGCAAACGTAAAGACATAAGTACACAGCAGGGTATTTACGTAACACATGCAATAAGAAAAGAATTTTTTTTTTATCACCTTACATCTAATCATTAAAAGCAATTGCATCTGAAAAAGGGACTCATAATAAGTGTTTTTTATTTTTTATTTTTTTTTGCTAATTCGGGTGTATTTAAATTTATTTTAATGTTTATCATTTTATTGTTTATAAATACTGTTATCTCTTATGTTTATTCTGGTAATTCAGAATAGTATTATTAATTACATAAATGTTTCTCGAGCGGCAATAATAATGTTTATAACAGCAAAATTACTAACCTTATATGAACTGTATAATGTCACTGGAAACCAATCTAAAATGTCAGTAACATAACGTAACTTAATGAATTTTTAAACCGAGTTCGATCAAGTCCAAGTACATTAACGTTACAACCTTTGCTTTAGAGGTTAAATTAATGGTTAAACACATCACTGTAAAAAAAAGTTAAGATTATATTAGCTATAAGTTAGCCTAATCATGTTTAACCATTAATTTATAAAATACAAAATAATTAGTAACTTCTACTAGCTAACGATCACCTGCTATTAACGAGGCTTGTTGTTTTTTAGCTAACTTAACTTTAGCTGGCCCATAACATTTATTTACTAGCAGTAATTTATTAGCTTATAAATTTAACTTACCGAAAAAAACTCAAAGATCGATCGGACATGCCAGATCGGTTAGCACATTCTACTGCAGAACAACCCATTATGTCGGTGTGAAATAATTAATTATAGAAATTTAGATATTAAATTAAAAGCTCCAATCTCCTCAGTCCTCCGAAGATCCCGAAAAAAAGTCCGTTGGTGCTTCAGTGACAGAGAACCTGTCAATCACAGCTGTCAATCATGACGTTACACCACCGTTTTTATAGCATCGCGTAACTAACTAAAAACAAACTTATTTTAAAAACAGACACTTGAATTTACATCAGCGTGATAAAAACTACAGTAAATGACAGAAACCACCTTCGGAAAAAAGATATTTGAAGTGTAATTTAATTGTTTAGTTGGTCTCACGTCCCGTTGAATAACATGGGGAGGCGGGGCTTATGACCTATACTAGGACCAGTCACTGGGGGGCGATCGAGACGTTTTGGCTTCACTTTTCAGGGCTTGTGCGGCACGCTTGGTCCTGAGACTGAGCGCAAGCTCATGAAGCTCCGCCCCCTGTGCCGTGCAGCAGCAGCTCATTTGCATTTAAAGGGCACACACTAAAACGGCACGTTTTTCTGAGCCCCAAAAAGTGACAATTTAAAAATACTGTAAAAAATGATCTGTTGGGTATTTTGAGCTAAAACTTCACATACACACTCTGGGGACATCAGAGACTTATTTTACATCTTGTGAAAAGGGGCATAATAGGTCCCCTTTAAAGAAAAACTAACAGGTCTGTGAGAGCCGTAATTCTTACTGGTTGGTAGGTGATCAAATACTTATGTCATGCAATAAAATGCTAATTAATTATTTAAAAATCATACAATGTGATTTTCTGGATTTTTGTTTTAGATTCCATCTCTCACAGTTGAAGTGTACCTATGATAAAAATTACAGACTTCTACATTCTTTGTAAGTGTCAGTGATCCACCAGACCAGCACACTCCGCCCCCTCGTTCACTCTCCCCGGAATTCTGATTCACCACACCTGCACCTCATCATCACCTCATCATTCACTCCCTTTATATACAACCCTTAACCTTCTGTTCAGTGTCTGGTCTCGTCTTTACATGGGCGCACAAGACTCACTACCTGTTTCTTACCTGATCTACCAACCTGAGATACTCATCTTCATTCCGATCTGCCATCTGCCTTCTCCGTTGATCATCTTCAACATCCGTTCTCCACTCTGGTTTCCACTTCACCTGCAAAGACATTAATGTTACTATTCAGCTAAGTTCTACCTTCATCTCAAGTTTGCATGACCTACTCACCATTACATCTGCTGGTTCCGTGCTTCTGTTCTCAATAAACATTGTTTATATTTACTCACCTGTTTGAGTCTTCTCTAAACCTGACAGTAAGTAGGAAAACCTGCAAAATCGGCAGTGTATCAAATACTTGTTCTCCCCACTATATATATATATATACAGGATGTGTATATATATTTATATATATATACAGGATGTGTTTATTAGTCAATTTCTGTATAATCAAAAACTTTATTAAAGTCTCGACTACAAAAATTTTTTTACTGCACTGTTAACACACATTGCCCTCTTGTGGCGCACACTCCAATGACAGGACATGATGTCTCGCTGTATGGGATAACTTGTCACAATGGAACCATTAAACTATAATGTATTTCAGTTTTCCTGTGTTCAGTTGTTTACCCAACAGCTATTAGAAATTGTCTATAAATTCTCTCTCACTCTCTCTCTCCTTCACAGACACACACACACACACACACACACACACACACCATCCTAGAGCAAACCTGCAGAAACTCCACAAAGACAGGCCATTAAAACCATTAGACAGCGCCCTCTTCTGGATTGAGTTTGTTCAATACTTGTCCAAACTACAGTGTTGATGTCCTACTGTATCTTCTACAATGTAAAAAAATCGAAGATACATATATACTGTATATGTGTATATATATATATATATAGAGAGAGAGAGAGAGAGAGAGAGAGAGAGAGAGAGTTTTACAAGAAAGTACTACTTCAGACTCACTTCAAAATGTAACGTTTAATTGCCGTTTCTTTGTAATTATTTGTGAAATGTACAATCAATTTCTGAGTGAAAATAGTTTCAAAGTAAATCCAACACCATTTTTTCAGAGTTGCAATTACTTGACCTGTGTTTCTAACAGTGGCATTGGTCAAATGGTTGTGTGTGAGAATATTTGGTAAAACTAAAATAAAGAAAAATGAGCAGAAGACATGAAAAAATACTTTTTACTTTACAATACTTTAGAAAACTGATCCAAATAGTTAGTAGTTCCTTTAGAAGGATGTAGTAACACTTGATTCATTACTAATGGGTTACCGTTATAAATTATGCATTATTCCTATTAATTATGAACCTGAAAAAAATGACCACATTCAACTGAGTGCCATTACTTATTAATTTGTTAGAGTTTCTTGTTAGTTAATAGTAGTTACTAGAGTGTTAATAGTGCGTTACTCATCTGTTCCTGTGTAGTTATTCATTAATGAAGGAACAGTGTTATAAAGTGTTTCCCCCAACAGTCTTTCATTCAGAGCATCAGGAAATGAGAGGAGGCGTTCTGTATTGTAAGGGCCGATAGTTGGAGATCATTGGAGATGGCGGCACACATGGTGAGACTGGCACACAATCATGTTCCTCTCACGACTCCTGACTTTACAGAGGTTTCAAACCGACTTCATCCACACACATGAAATGGTGACGTGACCCTCCAGCTCCAAGCTCCACTATTCTCTAAGAAAAAAGATCATTCATAAAGCAAATTATTCCAGTTGCATGTATGGTATAACGAGGCATTACAATAACAAATCTGTACCCGCACATACTGGAACTTTGACTCCTTCATGATTTGTCTCCTTTATTCTGACATGGTTTTGTTTAAGGACTCTATCAATAGTTGTCAAACTCACACTGTTGATATTTCTAAATGTTCCCTGATCTTCAGTTACTGCTGCCTGGATTTCACACAGATCTACAATCAACACTGGAGATCTTTCCTCTGCCACCAGCAAACAAACATGTCAAAATTAACATATGACAGTCACAAGAATGGGTCTGATGAAACATCTGCATTACTGTAGACAGATTGTTCTGCAACAGTACAGTAAAGCTGAAATACACCGTGGCGTACAGTAACTGCTCTCATTCTGAATAAGCCTGACAGACGCCACAGTGTTTCGACTCAGAATGGGTTGAACCCTTCATCCAGCCTCTCTACAGGACAAGCCATGATTGATGACATGGTCAATAATAACGTGCCTTTGGCCTCTATGATCCATGCTTGCAAATATCCAGCATCTTTTATCGATGAATGAGGACTGATTGATGATTGAAGAGTTGAAGTTTCACACAGGAGCATTAGAGATTCATAATTATGCATGTACTTTCTATCAGCTGTGAATAGATGCTTTCCTTTTCTTCAACACAGTTCATCCAATAGAGTTTGGGGTCTTTCAATGAGATCTGTGATAAATGTATGAAACAAATGAAAAAGTGTTCAGACATTTGCCAGGGAAGACTTCTGCTGTGTTAAGAATATGAGGATGAAGTTCATGTGGATCCCAGTTTCATTAAGCGAGTCTTAGCAAATGAGAAAAACTGTAAGCTTTTGTGCAGGACACCCCAGTGACAGGATATGATGTCACACTGTATCCATCCATCCACGTCAGTGTGGTTTTATTGCGTACTTATTTTACGCAACAGCTATTAGTAATAGCGTAATACTAAATAATAGTCTATTATAGTCTAACACAACATGTGAAAACAAGCATTTATTTAATATGATATCAATATTAATATGATACTTCATACTGAGATAGCCCAACCTAATCTCACAGGAAAACGTACAAATTCTACGAGGTGGCTAATTCGTACGAATTCATACGACCTCACTCGTACGAATTAGTAAGATTTTTGCAAAATCATACACATTTTACGAATTGCCCAATTCGTATGAATTCATATGAATGACCTACCCCTGACCCCGCCCCTAAACCTTCCCATCACGTGGGTTTAGACAAATCGTACAAATTCGTACGAATTAGCCAACTTTTTATCATTCGTACGAATTTGTACGAATTGGTCGTGAGATAGTGTTGGATAGCCCTATACTTTCCCACTGGGACAACTAGCCCTGGTCTCCCAATATTTTGTAAATGTTCTTATGTTTATTTTAATCGCAAGTTCCTTATGTAATACCTTTTGATAGAGTGATGCAATCCATCACCATTGCGATACGTCCATATGAAGACGTTGTTCTGCAGGTTCGTCGTCTTCATTTTCATCTCGCTCCGGCTCCGACTCTGGCTCGAACATGTAAGGCTGGCTGGACAAGTCTTCCGTTGTTGACATTTTGTTAATAACGTGTGAATAAAAAGTTTCTGTGCCGCTAGATAATCGTATCTCTGCTATCAAACTACAAAAATGGCCGAACGGGGTGGAGTTGAACCCGAGTGTCACCTGGAGAGGGGGCGGGGTATGAAGTGTCTCAATTGTATTTAAAGAGACCGCACCAAAACGAGTTGCTCTCAGACGCACATCAGAAAAGGGGTAGAAAAGGGGCCTGTGGAGCTATAATAATGAGGAATTCAGACCCAAGCATTGCAGTTCCGCTTTATATAGACTACAAATGTATGATTTATATGTAAAAAGGAACGATTTAAAAGCATGATATGTCTCCTTTAAGAAGGCCTAAAACATGAGGTACAGTATAATACAATCACACTTGTTATTTCATTAACCAATGTTAACAAATACAACTTCTGGTTTTAATAATGTATTAGTAAATGTTGAAATTAACATTCACTAAGATTAATAAATGCTGTGGAAGTTTTGTTCATTCCTAAAGTTAAATAATGTTAACTAATGAAACCTCATTGTAAGGTGTTACCCAAAGTTCTGTATGAATATTCATTATTATTCATGATGTGCACATAAGGGATGTGATTCCTCTATTATAGCAACTGTTAGATTCATGTTTACTCTGTAATAATAGATATGAGATCATGAATATAACAGTAGTTCATCTGTTTCATCTCTTCCACACAGAGATCATGTTTTCATCTGACAGGAAACACTGAAGTCCTTCTTTCATCAGATTTAAAGCAGACCAAATCTATATTTATTTTATTTCTCTTCTCTGTCATATTAAAGTGTGATCAAATCTGTCACAATATTTCTCAGGGTGTGTTTATGGTTAAAATCCAATTTCTGTATAAACACAAATCTTATTAAAGTCTTGACTTAAAAAAAAAAAAAAATCTAGTGGACATTTGTACTGTTACTACACTGTTAACACATTGTTAACACACATTAACCTTGTCACGGTCAAACAAAAAAGTAAACCATACACAGGGGAAACAAAGCAAACACCTCAAATAAAACATTTGAACATATGCACAAAGTATATGGTGGTAACAAAGAAGTTGCATTACACAAGTAATCCAAGATAAACACTGTAATAATAACAATCACAGAGAATACACAAAGGAAGAAACTCAGACCACTAAAGATGAGAAACGACAAAGGAATGAACAAAACAGGAAGTCATTTTACACAGAGAGCTTAACTAGATACATGTGGGAATAATTAAATGTGGGAACAAAGAGAATTTAGTAACTATAGGAATAAGAATCGACAAAAGAAACATAGGAACATGAACACAAATACAATAAAACATAAGATAACAGTTTCAGAGTTATGTGGAGAAACCATGAGACACGTGTAGATCTGGGCACTGAATCAAATATGGGCTGGACTGGACAATAGTTCCTGTCGTCTTCTGTTCAGCTTGCGAAACCACTAGGGTTTATAAGGATGAGCTGGTGAATAAGAGGTTTAAAACAGGAGCTTCTCAATCCTCAAACACCAGCGCAGAATAGAGATGGCAAGACAACCTCTGGTCAGAAACATGTACGGGACGCGGGATGTTTCAGGCTTGAGTGTCCCTGAACGGAAACGAATTAGAGACGCTGAGCTGGACGCAAATCCTGATGTTCTCTTCAAAGTGTATCAACCAGTTTATCCACCTGATGAAGAAAAGATATGTGCTCTGGTCTTCAGGCCCACTGCGGATCCCATCAGGTGGATGAGATTGCTCAATGAAACATATAACAACATCACGACTCAGTGGACTCACAGACAACTTACAGCACTACCCCGAAATGTGATTAAAATCTCGCGTGGAGGGGATGAAATCAGCAGAATCTGTGTCGAGTTTCCAAACCATTTGAAGGAGATCAATGACCCTGCCAACGACATTGAAGATCTGGGAGCAAGAATACAACGAATCGAAGTAAACCAGGAATAAACACGGGCGACTGAAGATATAAGGTAAAACATTTAATAAAATCACATTCTATCAATGCAGCAAAAAAAAATGTACAAATGCTTCAAAATATCATAATTTAAAAAATTGATATAAAAAAGGTGATATCAAACAAATGTGAGTTTGATGGTTTCTCTGTTTGTAGCTTCCATCTTAAAACATTCTTTAAAAGTAATTTCACACTGTGCATAACTTTAATCATGGATCAACAGAATGTAGGAAATATGTTATATTGATTTTTTTATGCAGGTTTCTGTTCATGTGCACATATGAGTTGTAATTCATCATCTGACAACAGAGGTTCTGTTTTCCTGAGAACTGATTCATGTTTACTCTGTAATAATAGACATGTGTGATCATGAATATACAGAAGTTTATTATTTTATCTCTTCCACACAGAGATCATGTTTTCATCTGACAGGAGACATCGAAGATCTCAAGATCTGCATCTTTTGACCAGATTTAAAGCAGACCAAACATGAAATTATTGTGTTTCTCTTCTCTGTCAGTGTCACACTTAAGCCAGACAACTGAGATTAAATCTGTCACACTAGTTTATATGTATCTCAGTATCTGCATATGTGTTTTTATTGAAAATCAATTTCTGGATAAAGCCTGTATTTCTATATAGTTTCTATATATCACTTTATATATAAACCTTAAATTCTTGCCTACAAAAAAAAAAATATTATTATATATTATTGTTCTCTTCTTGTTTTCTGTTCCTGAGATCATTTTTAAAATAAAACCTAAACTGCTGCGTTTTGATCCTTTGCTCATCATTTATTTCAACCTGACATTTTAATTAACTTTTATTGATGGTTAAATGTCAGAATAAAAAGCTAGAATTGAATAAACTTTAACAAAAGCGTATGTGACCTAATGAAAGTAATGTATAGCCTATTGGAACAAGACAAACAGGCAGTTTGCATAAAAAACCCAACCCGGTCACACTAAATGCGTCTCTATAGCACACATTGTGTTTATCGTGCAATTTTTACACGAAAATTAGTTTTTACGTGCATAGGATACGCATAGGTAAAGGGCAGGTTTAGCAGTGGTGTGGGGTGCGTGTGTATTACATGCAATAAAATGCGTATATCATATGCACATAAAAACTCATTTTCGCGTATAAATTGCAAGATAAACACAATGCGTGCTATAGAGACGCATGAACACAAATGTGATTCATTTTGCCCATTTCCTCTTTTTAGTTTCTCCTGATCCCACCCTTCCTCTCTCTGTTATTCCTCTGTCTTCTCTGTTGTCCTGTCTAAACACATCTTTGTATTTGACTACATACACAAAATCTGATTGACTGACACTTTGAGCTTTGTGTTTTGAGGTTTGTTCACTGAGAACTGAGATACTGTTAGAGTCACGTGACTAAACCCTTCTGGAAAACATGAACATGTGGATTCATTTTCATCTTGGCAGATCTGTGCTGGGTTTCCGCTAAGTCCCTTCCTTCTTCCCTTCGTCTTGTCAAATTGTGAAAGAATCTGTCTTGTAATGGAGAAGAACAGATGTCGTAAGGGAAAAGTAGAAGAAATGGCAGCGGTCAGAGACATGTATGAAGGACTAAATGTTGGAAGCATGACTGAAATGGAACAAAAGAGACACAGAGACACCCAGCTGAACCAGCATCCAGATGTTCTCTTCAGGGTTTACAGACGAGGCCGTCTGCATGTCCTGCTCTTCAGACCCACGAATGGCTCCCAGTGGATGCAAATGTTCAGAGATGGACATCAAAACCTCTTCGCTCAGTGGAGTATCAGACATGTTCACCAGCAGATTCGGGATGTGATCAATGTCTCTGGAAGTCTGGAGGAATTGCAAAGATTCTGTGACAGGTTTCCAGATCAGCTGCAGGAGTTTCATGACGGTGTTGAAGAAATTGAAGATCTGAGAGCAAGAATACAAGACCTTGAATTAGAAAACAGAAGACTTAGACAACAATAAAGGTCTGCCAAAGATATGAGGTAAACAAAATAATAATAATAAAATTCAAGCTTTTCTTTTAAAACAGCTTAGAAAGTAAATGTGTGTGTAGTTTTGTGAATAACAGGAGACTGGAGTTGGCTGGCACATCAGGGTTCATTTCTGATACGATCCGCGGGTGATCGAGTAATAAAAAATAGAGTGGATATGAGAGATAAATCATTAATGTGTTGATTTTAATGAAAACATGAACTCGCATTTCCAACACAACACAACACAACGAACGAGCGCGTCACTGTTTTACTTTCATTTTCGACAACAACGCCTATAGGCTATCTCTCTTCAGGGAAAACATAATCCTATATTTAAAACCTTCCACGCATGCTAGCATGACTCAACTTAGTGTATTTACTAGTTGCCATATACTATAGCCTAGAGAAAGAAAGAAAAAAATGCACCTAAGTTAAAAAAAAAAAAAAAAAAAAATCTTTGAAAGATATCAGATAACATTTATTTAGCGTTTATTTAAAATGAGACAAGCTGATATTATTTTAATCTTATATCTGTTATTTCACAGTTGAGATAGTTGTTTAATGCTGATCTAACCAGCAGAAGACACTCGCAGGGTTTAAACCCCAGTTGTTCAGGTGGGGCATGTTGTCACACTGCGTTACATTGAGCCCCTATTAGAACTATGATATTCTATTCTACACTTTTATGAATTCTATTGAGAAGCCATTAGAAAAGATGAATAAAGTCAATGTTCAGAAATTAGTAATTATTATGTTTTGAACTATGCTGTAGCTGTGTTTCGCAGTGTTTGTTGTCAAACTCAAAAATGACCTTATTTTGAATTAATAAAAATGCCATTAGGCCTATTTTATAAGAAAAAGGTTGATGTATTTTAGTCTGTCTTGTTTATTTTTTTTATTAGATCAGAAAACATTTTATTCTGTAATATGGTTATGTTACAATGAACCCCACCTATGGGGCATGTTGTCACATTTCACTTATTCCCTTCTTTCAGGGTATATCAAGAATAAAAAAGTATAAACCGTATTAATGAAACAAAACCACATAATTGCACTAGACGTGTGAAATTAATGTGAGTAAAAAATAAATACTCTGAACCCAAAGTGAAATATAGCTGCGAGCAGCGATTACGGGCCCAAGCCGGTGGCACCGCAACCCCAGTGCCTTTAGTAACCTAAAGGCACCGGGGATGGCGGTGCCGCCGGCTTTGTCCCTCCATCGCTGCTCGCAGCTATATATATATATATATATATATATATATATATATATATATATATATATATATATATATATATTTACACACACACACATATATATATATATAAGACAGAAAATATTACTTGTCTTACCTTATTCTGATTTTATGATACACTCAAAATATTCCACAACAAATCATTTAAATTTAATGTAAAAATAAAAACGAAAGTAAGCAGTGTTGGTCTCACGTAACCCTCTCATTAGAATAAAAAAATTCAATATTTGCGATGTATTTGGATGTTAAACTGTTCTTTATTATAGGCTTTGTACTTCACTCGTGTTCCAATATCGATAGAAAAAATCATCCTCTTCACACGCGCAAAAATGTGCTTGGAAACATCACAGTGGAGCTCTGCTTACTGCGAATGGTACAAATTGTACTACTGACTATTTAAACAGAGCAGTGTAATTCGTATATGTTAGGTTGACTATTTTTATTATTATATTGTATTAGGGCTATAATGAACAGGCTTGCAATTCTGGAATGTGTGTGTGTGTGTGTGACGCGGTTGCGGTTGAACAGTGGACACATAAAAACATAAATAAAATGTTTAAGTTCATTCCTACTTCCATAGGCATACATTGAAAATGCTCGCTCTACTCAATGTCTGTGCGGACCTCCGTTTTTTACTTTCACTTTTATATTAGCGATTTAAAAGCACCCGCTCGTGTCACACGTCGATTAACCGATGGGAAAATATACTCACACAGTCATATACCTAATAAATTTATATTTAAATACAATAGGCCTACCTAGTAAAACATTTTATATATTATTTTAATATCCTTTTGGACACAAGAGGGCAGTATAGCCCTATGTTTGATATTTTGTTGAACCAAATAGCACTAAATAGCCTGTTTTTAACTTTTTCATACTCCTTGAATTGCAAAAACAGAATAAAATGGGTTTAGTTCTAATATTTGTATCATTTTACATAAAAATAAATGGTGTATAATTACATTTTTAGAAGTTATGTTGAGATGTTTCCTGCTTCCTTTTTGACATTAATTTAATCCCTCGCCATAGCAAAACCGTTTGAGATATTCAATATCCGTTTACAATTTAGCATCATTAATATATTTTAATCATGTTGAAAAAGTTTGGTGGGAATAAAATAAACCTTTTTGGAGGAGTAACTAAAAACTCAATTGTCCCTACTGGCTAAAATATGGATTTTAGCCAGTAGACATGTAAAAAGTTTCAGAAAGGGGCGTGGTGAAATGGCTCAGTAGCGCCACCTTTAGTCAAAAATGGGGGCTTAGTTTTTCCTAGAATCACAAAACTTGGTAGGTGTATTGTTCTCATCAAGCCGGACAACTTTCTAATTGACAGTTATTTGCTATGACCAACAGGGTGTCAGATATTTTGGTCTGAATATGGATTTTTTGCTAAATCAGCCTCTGAGTTTTTAGTTACTCCTCCAAAAAGGTTTATTTTATTCCCACCAAACTTTTTCAACATGATTAAAATATATTAATGATGCTAAATTGTAAACGGATATTGAATATCTCAAACGGTTTTGCTATGGCGAGGGATAAGGCTAAGCCCTGAAAGGGCGAAGGCCCTATTGTTTTCGGTAGGATTATTGTTTATTATTATTATTTTTTTTTTTTTTTCTGCTTCTCGGGCACTTTTGGGGCCCTTAACATGCTCAAAAACTCTTGAAATTTTGCACACACGTCAGAACAGTGTGTGCAAAATTTCAAGAGTTTTTGAGCATGTTAAGGGCCCCAAAAGTGCCCGAGAAGCAGAAAAAAATAATAATAATAAACAATAATCCTACCGAAAACAATAGGGCCTTCGCCCTTTCAGGGCTTGGGCCCTAATAAACACAAACTGAGAAAGTCAGAAAGTGTCAGGTTGTGCCCCGCTCTCCTCTTCCTCCTAGAGGTCATAAACACAAAGGAACCTACTTGAAATAATAACTTGACAGCTTTAACTAAATTCTCCACAATTTGGCTACATTTATGCAAGTTCAACTGAGTTCAAGTCAACAGAAGCAACAGAATGGGCTTCATTTTATTTATCATCAGATCATTTGAAGATCAAACACATCAGCACTGTGATATAATCTTTGCACTAAGTTTAAAAAGGCAACAGATTTTATTTACACTAAGAGAAAATAGTGATAGATTGATCCGTGCATCTCTAGTAACATCTAGGCTATATAGAGGAGGGAGGGATGGTTTATTCATTTAAACCAATGAATAAATTGTCATAATAGTCATAAAAATAGTCAATCAGACAAATGTGAGTTAAGTGTAGCACAGTTTTTTGTTTGTTGCTTCCCTTTAAAAAGTCTTCAAGTGTCTTTTAACGTGTGAGTAACCGGCCACATTTGCCAGATCTACAGTAAATATAAATTAACAAAGATGAAGTTAAATCAAACGCTCATTCAAGAACACTAATAACAAAGAGTTCAGTCCTGTAGACCGTATGCGCCTGAGACACAGGGGCGCCGCCATCTTTAGAATATTGTCTTTGAACTTCCGATTTAGCGGCAGTTCAGTATATCTCTATGGCATCCCTGTGGAAGAGTAATTAGCTGGTGAAGTGGATTTACTTATTGTAGAGTTAACGAAAGTTATCACAAGCATTGTGATGTTTAAAGCAGATGTCTTAACATATGTCAGTAGACCGGGAAGATTTTAAAATGGGCAGTTCATTCGTAAATTCTTAAAGGGGTCATATAATGGTACATGCACTTTTACAAGTTGATTGTACTGAAATGTGTGTTGGCAGTGCCTGTACACAACCATTATAAAATGATAAAAATCCATCCAGTGTTTTTTTTTTTATCTTCTTATATGTTTTCCCCCTCTCTCAAATCAAGCCGTTCGACTGTGACGCCACAAAATCGACGCCCCTCCCACGATTGTTGATTGACAGCAGCGTTTCAACACAGACCCGCCCTCGCTCGTGAGCGAGCTGTCAATCATAGTCCGCGCGTCATTGTTGATACGCTGGATCACTGCCTATGAGCAGAATGGCGTTTTAAGCGATTGTGGTGTTCTGTTCTTGGGTGTAATAACGAACACAGCATCATGTTGATGTTCCTAAATCCGAACCGCTGAAGACGCAGTGGCTGAGTTTGTTTTCGAAGGGAATATTCCCCATGATCAACGTCAATGCTTTCATGTTTGCGCGAATCATTTCACACAGCAGACTGCTTTACACACGAGGTCAATATAAAGCTGGATTTACTAAGAAGCTGCTCCTGAAAAAAGGATCGGTACCAACTATTCGTGTTCCTGCTGCACCTCCAGAAGAACTGAAGTGAGTGTAACGTTTTATTAACCTTTATATTAATCTTTATATTAATCTGTGCAAATCGCTTCCTGCACGCTTCACGATGAATGCGGCTGTTTACACTCAGGGTACATTACGGCATGTTTTCTATGTACGACGTTCTCAATATAATTCATAATCCCACGTTTATAATGAACAACGCGCTATGTTTATTGTGTTATTGTGTTACGGTGTCCGCACAGAACAGAGGGGCGGGGTGAGCAAAGCTCATTATCATTTAAAGACACATGCACTTAAACGGCGTGCTGAAAACAGAGCTGTTTTTGACCAGGTAAAATGAGTGTTTTCTTACAATACTAATGAGAATTTTGAATTAAAGTATATTACAAACTTTTAATTTAGACCCTAAAGAATCATATTAGCTTGTACAAAAATGGCATTATATGACCCCTTTAAGATCGCTGTGGAAATACAGACCAGAGCGCACCGCTGAAAACGGGCGGGGCTACAGAAGGTCTTGGGTCATTCTATGAAAATGTCCATTTTTCTGTCCCTAGCCTTTACAGAAATATTACACTTAAAAAACACTTTAGGGTTACAATTTCTTTACATTTTAAAATAAAACAATATGTTATTTGAACAATTACACCTTCTTGAGCCATCAATGTGGCAATATTTGATTTTTATTAATTATATATAATTCCAAGCACCACAGAAGTGCTCGTCCCCACAGTCATGTCCAGAGAGAAAATCCTTTATTTTGAGGCCAATAACAGATTTTTACACCATTTAAAATGCAATCATGTATACATAACTATCAAATATATTATGTAAATGATATATATAAAAAAAATGCAGAATAAATATTATAAAATTTATAATGAAAGTAGTGGTCCCCTGGAGTTGTGTCACTGGTGTTACCGTTTAACAAAAATCTCTTATTTTGAAATAAAAATCACACTGATGACATCACTCGACTTCCTTCTTCCAATTTCCTGAATATCTATGAAGAAAAGCCCATGGTAGATCCACTGTCTCTTTTCAGTTATCAGAAATCTTCTCATTTATCTCATGATTTCATATGAAGCTTTTAGTTGAAGTCACTGGTATGACCTACTTTACTGTTAGGTAATTGTAAAAAAATGAGAATACAAATGGATTAAACTACTTCATTTAGTTAGTATACTCTGATTGACAACATGTGGTTTGTTACCTTGCAGCAGCCATTTTGTAAAATTAATTTTTCATGAAAATTGTCACTGGTGTTACTGTCACTGGTGTCACCTTTCTTATGGGTAACACCAGTAACACCAGTGACTCCCATTTATAGATAAACTTTATTCAAAGCTATTCATTTAGATTATATGCCAAATGTAACAATTTAGTCTCATATACTTAATTATAGTTGAAGAATAATGATCTTTGGTCTTATGCATGCCATTGGTGATTCATTGTGTCACTGGTGTTACTGTCTTTTTTTTCTGTCACATTAAATACAATGTCACATGTGACATAGTAATAATGTTACATCCATTTAATTCTGCTACACTCAATAGTTAAGATTTAAAGGATTGCATCATTACTTGATTTTAACTGGTTTTCAAATATTTTCATTGTTATAGCAAATAGATGGTAGCGCAGATGAACTAACCTCATTCAAGCACACTTTTAACAAACCTAATTAAAATAAATAAAACATAATCTCCTTATTTGTTGCATTATTATTATTTTTCGGTAACTCTGACTACATGTGCTCAAAAAAATTAGAAATAATATTTCATAAAAACCTTTAATATTGCCAAAGAAGTAGGGTAACACAAGTGACAAAAAATGGTACATGCGGTCTTTAAATAAATGTACAAAAAATATAAAAAATCATTAAGCTGTCATTTATGCATACATAAAGTCAAAGGGTAGTCTAATAATGTGGTGTAAGTTTAAATGTTAGAAAAAGAAATACATTTTAAGACATCTTGCCATACCAAAAGTGGACGTTTCTGTAGAATGACCCTCTTATAGATAACACGAGTCAACATGTGCATGTGAAAGCTGTAATTCATCGTCTATGACATGGTTCTATTCGCATGCATATTTTCATGCATGTTTAGTCTTTAATGATAGACATAAAATAATTAATATATTAGCTGTTGATTTGTTTTAGCTACATCTTCCACACAGAGAGCATGTTAAGAGGAAGGCCTGCTTCATTTCAGCATTTCTCTGAAGGATCGAAGGGTTTTCAACAACCTGTGTTTTACTTTAAGAAAGCAAGCGTACATTGGTGATGTTTCCTTTTCTTTTGAAGGAGTGTGTTCTGGAACGGGAACGGCCTACGAACTCCTTGTGAGTCTTGAAGCTGATTTCTGCCTGATGAAACTGCAGACTATCTTCAGTAAAAAATATCTTCAATTTATTATAATTCTGACTCGTCTTATATTGACTGCACTTCTAACTCCTGGTCTTCATTAATCATATCTGGTCCTAGTCTTTAACTGAAAATTCCCTAACACTTTGTTTTATATTTAATTTCATAATCATTTATAATCATTGATCATTTATGTAGTTGTCATTAGATTTATCATTTATTCATATTATCATTATTATTATTATTCAATTTACATCATTTATTCATTTAGTCATATAATCATTTTATTATAATTCATGTATGTCATTTTATGTTTTTATATATTATGTTTTTATTGGCAGCTGCTATTTGCACTAAGTACAAATAAACTACAATATAAAAATACAATGGGGCATGTTGTCACAACGGGAAGCTGCCATTAAATTGTCATATTATTATTGTTCATTTGTTTATCAACAAGCTGGTATAACATCTGGTGATATTGAAATTTTAGTTTTGTTTCAGACCAACATTTGTAGTGATATTCTCATTTTCTAATAAAGATTTTCAGTTTTTTAACAACATCATGAGCATGCACTCTTCATTTACTCTGGACGACAACACTGTAAACTGGTCAAAGTATATTAGTGGAAATGGGTTGGGGAGTTCAGGAAGTAATCCAACAATGAGTTCCTGTGACTGATTCTGTGTTTGTTTTTGTGACCAGCATGACTCCACGGCCACATTTGTTCCTTTAGATAATACTACTGTAAAAAGTGTTCAGTTCACTTACTTAAAAAAATTGTAAACCTGTTGCCTTAAAATTATTACGTAAATAAACTCAATGCTTAATTGAAAAAAATAAGTTATGTGAACTTGACAATTCCACATTTCTTAATTTTTTAAATTTTTTTTAATTTTTTTTTATTAAGCATTAAGTCACAGGGAGAACATTCACATGCAGAACTTGCACATTTTCCCAGAGAATTTTAAACACACAGTATAGTATGGAGATCAGATGCATCTCTTTTGAATAAAAGCATCATTTCAACACTGCAAATAAATATCATTGTGTTATACAGACCAATGGTAAGTTACGCTGTTCATTTTTTTAATGCATAATAGCTGGTGAAATATTATTTTAGTGATATTACTGATTATTTATTATATGATAATTAAAGAATAGGAATATCATCCTTCCTGTAGCTAATAATGGGACAGTGCTCAGATGTTTGTGCCTGTCAGGTGTCTGTGGAAAGTGTTGGTGTTTCCATTGAAAGGAACATGGAGACCCTCCTCCAAACTCTAGTATCCAGATATTAGAGTATGTGTAGCTCATGGAGGAACCAACTGAGTTTAGCCATTTATCATGATGTTAAAGTGGTTGGACTGACACTTTTTTAAAGCAATATTACAATCTCAACTAAAAGAGAAGGGCTGCAAAGATACTGTCCTTAAGTGCTGTCAGTGAGAATATCTTTTCTGAAACAGAGCTTACAGAGCCATCCTACAGAACAAACATGCAGAAACAGTCTCCTCCACTCCATCAAATCCATTAGACAGCGCCCTCTTCTGGACGGAGTTTGTCATGAAGCACAGAGGCGCTGCTCACCTCAAATGCCCTGCAGTGTTGAACTCCTGCTGTTTATTGCTTTTAGTTTCTGTGTTTCAGTGTCATTGGTCCGATGGGTGTCTATTAGAATACATGGTAAAAAGTAACAACGAAAACATGAGTGAAAGAACATATTCTCTGTAGAGAGCTAAATTACAATATGCACATGCTTTAAAGCACACACGCTGAGCCACTTTTTACTGCAGTGAATAGAATATTGTTACGGCCAACAGAAACTGCAATTAATAAACTGCATGAAATTACAACAAATAAAACACTGTGACAACCTAAACTTGCCTGACCTGACGTTATAAAGAATACAAATATCATTGCAATCTTTCAGTTCAAATCACAGGTTTGTGTAACTGGACATTTGACTAAAACATTACTGAGAATTTTTATTGAGATATTAACCTTATGTGTGACAACTAGCTCCGGTCTCCTTAAGAATTATTAAAGAATAGTTGGAAATAGAATTATGTTAACAATCAAAATCTGCATTTTAACAGTACATGATTAATAATTGAGTATAGGGCACTTCATAATTACACCATAAAACCGATTACATGAAAACTGTTTCCAAGTGAATGTGTGATTTGATCTATCTATCTATCTATCTATCTATCTATCTATCTATCTATCTATCTATCTATCTATCTATCTATCTATCTATCTATCTATCTATCTATCTATCTATCTATCTATCTATCTCTTATTGGGTGCGGAATAAAATAGAAATATAACTCATGAATATTAATGTTACGGGTGTCGATCCAGCATGTATATGACGTTGGCTTTGTTAATATTCATGAGCTCCGCCCACCCAAACAGAGGAGCGTGTCTCGAGCTCGCTGCTACACTGTATCACTCTCTGTTCAGCTGGTAAGTTCATTAATTTAATTTGTTAAAAACCATAACAGCTTTTACACACATTCACGGATGAACACGCTCAGTTTTGGATAATAAAAATCCTGGAAACATGTATCGTGTCGTCTGAACCTGAAATGAGCTTCATGCTGTCAGTCGCCAAACAGGATTCAGCGGTTGTTTGTGTGGACTGACAGTGACATGTATGTTTAATGTTGCATTTGCATTTGCATGTATGTGTGTCACATTGAACACACTATGAAGTGCTCAGGGATTTTACTTCTAAGAGAAAGAGAAAGTCTTTTCGTGGGGAGTAAGTAAGAGAGTTGATATTCTAGTTCCGGAAATAGATTTCTATTCTCCCTAAAAAACTGACCTCCCTTCATCATTATGTCTGTCAGTAGCGCTTATGTGCTTGTTTACATCGAGGCTTGACAAAAACTCGGTCTATTTTTAATTGAGTTTAATTTTAGTTTTAGTTTATTGACAGCAGTGGCGGTTGTGCCTGATACTAAGTTACCACAGTTTTATTGTAGTAAACTTATTTACCATGTTTTGTAAGTGAGTGCACAGGGTTCAATATAACTACCTTACCATCTGAGTCTGACAGTTTATTGTCTAATACATCATATTGATAATTTCAAAACATGTAATTTCATATTTTATAGATCAGTATGCAATAATGTGGCAATTCAGTAGGATTGTAGAGATGTTTCAGATATTAATACTCATTTTGTGTGGTACAGTGTATAGATTAAACATTAATGGCAGATATAAAATCACCTGTAAACATTAAATAATGTCTGGCGTCTAGTCTAAGGTTCACTGTTAGGAACATTTTGGTTTATGATTTGCAATGCATCGTGGGAAGGTTTGGTGTCCTCCACGGCAAAAACTCATCTGAAATATATTCATTTGTGGTGCGGATGATTCACTTGATGATTGATTTTTGTCTTGGGTTTTCACGTCTCTTTTGTAATTTGGTCGACATGATATTCATACATACGGGAGATTGTGTAACATTCAAACTACTTTTGCCCACAGCGTGCCTCAACAGTCCAACAGGAAGTGATGTCAGTTAGTTGTTTTGTTCTGCATCTCTGATTACTCAAGGACAGGACAGGACTTGTGATATGTGGTTGATTAGAGTTAGACCAAAGCCAGTGACATTTAAAGGGACAGTTCGCCCAAAAAATTAAATTCTGTCATAATTTACTAATTCCCAACTTGTATGAATGTATTTCTTCTGCTGAAAACAAAAGAAGATATTTTAAAGGATGTCAGTAACCTGTATTCATATTTATGTAGATGTTTGGTGAGTAGGGGGAAACTTTTATACAAGAATAATACAATGTTCCAAGAGGGATTTTGCAACCCAAAACCCTCTAAAATCACATGAAATGGTGTTTCCTGCGAGACACACACACACACACACATCAAGGTTGTGCAAGAACAGCGTGTCAAAACACAGTCTGTTAATTTTCATGCCAAAACAAATCAACAATTAACCAGGCAGAGAAACTGCAGCGCTGAGTGTCAAAAAATTAATTAATTTGTAATGAAAGATCAGATTATATTAAAATAGTATCAAATCTGCTGTGCATCCTGGATTTAAAGAGGAATGAATATTGCTCCTAAATTTACCATTCTGCCGCCTTGAACCTTCATATAAGATTTAAGATCTGCATTTGTTTTACTCTTACTGTTATAAACTAAGCCAGTCTTTACAGAACGTCCCATAGAAATTAATAACATTGATTTGGATATTATTCTAATGTATAATATAATATTTAATGTGGGCTGGAATGAATCGTGACATTGCAACGCATTTTATCTGCTGGTTTTCTTGAAAGACATTACATACATAGGCTGTTTCTAACATTTCGGGAAAATTGTTTTCACATTTTTCACTTTTTCCAGTCTCTAGTTTAGTTTAATCCACAGGGTGAACCTCTCAGTATTTGTTTTAAGATTAGGATAAGTGGATTTTTTTTAATCCTGTCTAGGTTCTTTGTGTCACTATTAAAAGTGTTCTGGCAACAACATTTTACTGTATTTTTGGGAAATTACTGTAAAATTCAGTTTAGCCCTCTGCTTCTGTTCGTGTGTCGGTCAAAAATTACAGATTTTCTTTATTTCAATGAAATAATTATACTATATTGTATATCTATATTTATTTTTTTAGGTGATTTTATGGTACTAAATTATATTTCTGCAGTTATAATCCATTTATTCACTTTCTGAGCATGGACCTGAAAATGAAATCTCCAACTTAAATTATCATAAATCTTGAACTCTTTGGATCACTGACTTCAGTTTGGTCTCTTTTTAAAGACGGCACTTGGCAAATTATTACTGAACTGAAAAAAGTTGAAAAAAGTGAACTTGGAAAAAACGTTATAAAATGTTTACATTTATTACTATGAAAAATGCACAAAAATACCATTTTCAATTTTTATATAAAATATATTTTTTCCAAAACACATTTTACCCTAAAACTGTGGGAAAATCAAAGACATAAATCTAAACCAAATTTGAGGTTGATCATGTCTCAAAAAATGAGCTTTCAGGAAGAGTTTGTTTGGCTGCAGTACCAAACGCTTCCACTAGATGAAATTCGTCTCTCATTACGGTAATTTCCAATGAACTCAATTTTAACCATGAACAATACAAGTGAATATTTTTTTCAGGACCTTTTAACATTTTTGAACCATGTCCATTATTTTTTGTGTGTGTGTGTTCACACAGCATCTGCCGAAACCTCTACGAAATGTTGTACCATTCCGATGAAGTAAAAAAAAATATTATCTAAAATAATAAAAAATAATCTAAAAATATTTTTAGGCAAGGCAAGTCTATTTATATATAGCACATTTCATACACTATTGCAATTCAAAGTGCTTTACATAGAAAGGGACTAAAATAATCACAAAATAAAAGCAAGTGTGTGTGTTTAGGAGAGTGATTATGTGTGAGTGAGTGAGTGAGTGAGTGAGTGAGTGAGTGAGTGAGTGAGTGTGAGTGTGAGAGAGAGAGAGAGTGAGTGAGTGAGTGTGTGAGAGAGTGAGTGTGAGTGTGAGAGAGAGAGAGAGTGAGTGAGTGAGTGTGTGAGAGAGTGAGTTTAAAAGAGTGATTGTGTGTGTTTGAGAGAGTGAGTTTAAAAGAGTGATCGTGTGTGAGAGAGAGAGTCTGTATGTGAGTGAGTGTGAGAGAGTGAGTGAGTGACTGTGTGTGAGTGAGTGACTGTGTGTGAGTGAGTGAGTGAGTGAGTGTGTGAGTGTGTGTGTGTGAGAGAGAGTGTGTGTGTCTGAGAGAGTGAGTTTAAAAGAGTGAGTGAGTGTGTGTGTGTGTGTGTGAGAGAGAGTGTGTGTGTCAGAGAGAGTGAGTTTAAAAGAGTGATAGTGAGTGAGTGAGTGGACAATTAAAACAGTTGTTAAAAGAAATTAAAACAGTAAAAAATGACAGAACAACACCAGAGGGTAAAAGCTATCAAATCCCACAGATTTACATTAGAGAGCAAAAGCTTGTCTGATAAATAATGAACATCAACATTTGTTTATGTCTTTCAGCCAGACGTTTGTTCTCCTCCCATAACGATGGATTTGATCCTGATCTCAAGCATCATTCTAACCCTCTCCCTCCCAGTGCATTGTGGGAAAATCCTGGTGTTTCCTCACGAAGGCAGTCACTGGGTGAACATGAACGTCCTGATCCAGGCGCTTCACTCCAGGGGTCATCAGGTCACCGTGATCCGGGCCCTCGACAGCTGGTACATCTCGGAGACCTCGCCTCACTACGCCTCCGTGACCGTCCCGTTCTCCCTGGGCGGAGACGACGAGTTCTACAGCAGTTTCATATCTAGACAATTACAGATCAAGCGGGAGCGGCAGTCGGCGTGGACCCGATTCAGACTCGACATGGACCTCAAGGACCGGTTCTCGGAAATGCACAGGAAGATCTGCGAAATGGTGATCTATATAATCGAGAGCGATCCCGCGCTCTTGGAACGGATCAGACAAGCCGACTTTGACTTGATGTTGACGGATCCGGCAAACGGAGGAGGCGTCGTTCTCGCTCGATATCTAAACCTCCCTCTCGTCTTTAACGTCCGATGGACGGTTCACGGAGAAGCGCATTTCGCGATCGCCCCGTCTCCGCTCTCCTACGTCCCCTTCCCGCTTTCCCAGCTGACCGACAACATGACGTTTCTCCAGAGGACGTATAACGTGTTGTTTTACACTCTTCGGATGTTCCTCTACCGGCGCATCGTCGGCCCTCATTACGCCGCGTTGTGCGAGCGCTACTTTGGCCCTGATTTGGATTATTTTGAGTTATTTCAAGCCGCTGATATTTGGCTCATGAGAGTCGACTTTGTGTTTGAGTTTCCTCGTCCGACTATGCCGAATGTCGTTTACATTGGCGGTTTTCAATGCAAACCTGCGAAAGCGCTTCCGGTTGATCTTGAGGAGTTCGTGCAGAGCTCTGGAGAGCACGGCGTTATCATCATGTCTTTAGGAACGCTAGTCGCGCAACTTCCTGGTGATATCGCGGATGAAATAGCCGCTGCGTTCGCTCAGCTTCCCCAGAAAGTGATTTGGAGATACACAGGAGAGCGACCGTCTACTTTAGGCAACAACACTCTACTGGTTAACTGGTTACCGCAGAATGATCTCTTAGGACATGCGAAGACTAAGGTTTTTGTGTCTCATGGAGGAACTAATGGTATTTTTGAAGCCATTTACCACGGCGTTCCTCTAGTCGGGTTACCGCTTGTTTTCGATCAGGATGATAACATTTCAAAAATGAGATATAGAGGTGTTGCTAAAGCTGTGGACATCGCCACTATAGATCGAGGGATATTTAAAGATGCATTAGAGGAAGTGATTAATGAGCCGTCGTACAGAACGAACATGCAGAGACTCTCCGTTCTCCACAGAGACGCGCCATTAAATCCACTAGACAGCGCCCTCTTCTGGATGGAGTTCGTCATGACACACAGAGGCGCTGCTCACCTGCGCACTGACTCTTATAAAATGCCCTGGTACTCGTACTACTGTGTTGATGTCGTGGTGTTTTTAGTGTTGATTGTGTCGTTTGTAGTTTTTATTGTGTTTAAAGTGATCGGATGTTTATGTTGCTGGTTATGTGCGAAAAGAAAACGAGCAAAGCAAGATTAAGTTTAAAGGTGTCTTTAAGGTTGTGGAAACACTGAAGTGATATTGAGTTTTGTTAAGTGTGTGTGTGTGTGTATGAGAGAGAGAGAGAGTGTGTGTGTGAGTGTGTGTGTGAGTGTGTTTAAGAGAGTGATTATGTGTGTGGGAGAGAGTGATTGTGTGTGTGAGAGTGAGTTTGTGTGAGAGACTGAGTGTGTGTGAGAGAGTGAGTGTGTGTGTGTGAGAGAGAGAGAGCGAGAGAGAGTGTGAGTGTGTGTGTGAGTGAGAGTGTTTGTGAGTGTGAGAGAGAGTGAGTGTGTGTGAGAGAGAGAGAGTGAGTGTGTGTGTGTGTGTGTGTGTGTGTGAGAGAGAGAGAGTGAGTTTAAAAGAGTGAATGTGTGTGTGTGAGAGTTAGTTTAAAGAGTGTGTGTGTGAGAGAGTGATTGTGTGTGTGTGAGAGAGTGATTGTGTGTGTGTGAGAGAGTGATTGAGTGATTGTGTGTGTGTGAGAGAGTGATTGTGTGTGTGAGAGAGAGTGATTATGTGTGTGAGAGAGTGATTATGTGTGTGTGAGAGAGTGAGTTTGTGTGAGAGACTGTGTGTGTGTGTGTGTGTGTGTGTGTGTGTGTGTGTGTGTGTGTGTGTGAGAGAGAGTGTGTGTGAGTGAGAGAGTAATTTTAAAAGAGTGATTGTGTGTGAGAGTTAGTTTAAGAGAGAGAGAGTGTGTGTGTGTGTGTGTGTGTGTGTGTGTGTGTGTGTGTGTGTGTGTGTGTGTGTGTGAGTGAGTCAAAAGTTTGGAATGTTCATCAGAGTAGAAGGATCATGTGACACTGAAGACTGAGTAAGACACAGTGAAGACACACACAGAGTAATGATGCTGAAAATTCAGCTTTGATCTCAGGAATAAATTACACTGTCAAATATATTCACATAGAAAACACTTATTTTAAAATTAAATATTTCACAGTATTACTGAAATATTTTTTGATCAAATAAATTCAGCCTTGGTGGGCCGAAGAGACTTCTTTCAAAAACATTAAAAAAAAATCTTTATTATTCCAAACTTTTGAATGGTAGTGTATATATTACTATTTTGTATATAACAGCTTTTCTCTCGCTTTTCTTTGCTGTTTATGTTGTTTTATTGATTATGAGTAAGTATATCACCATTTTTAATTAAATAATAAAATAAAAACCTTTTTAACAGTCATGAATCTTCTGTAATGTGATGTATTTCTGGATTGCATATAGACCTGAATGTGAGAATGCATAAACGGCTATTTAGCTTTTGATCAACATTGAAGCATTACTACTGAATAAGGTGCACTGATGCATTGTTCACATTGAGACCAGTGATACGAATTAAACAAGTCAATGTGATTTCATGTTGACTTTAAGATTGAAATGATTTCTTCCACTATTCTCCCCTCCAGAAAGCATTAGCTCATGATTAGAGCGTCTGTAATTACAGTGATGTATTACAGTGACCTGCGGGACTCGAGTCTAATAGAAGTGACACTCAGACTACTTACACTGCGGTTACTGCCTGTAATGACTAAAACCACTGTTTAATCACTGCTGCGTCTCTTCAGAGCAATTACAGCCGATTGCAAGGATAACAGAGCTTTTAAATGCAACATAAGTCAATTAAAATGTTTGTTTATTTTATGCATAAGGAAGTGCTGAAATTGAATATATATATAATTTTATTTTGTACATCAGAACAAAAGATAATGTCTACAATTATACAATGAGTCTAGTGTAATATTTAAAGGTTGAAACATCACATGCATATGTAGTATAAAAATAAAAACAACATGCAAACAAAAAATAAGATATTAAAACACTCTTTGTGTGACCTTGCTCATATCATGTTGACGGGAGTTACAAATTGCATGATGGGAAAGGTGAACTGAGCTGAACATAAAGTGAAATGGGTTGTTTTCAATGACTTACATTTACATAGTCTTTTCTGAATCCTTAAACAAACTGTTGCAACCCTGATTTCTCACGTTGTTCTGCTGATGTTTGGATTGTGACTATATACAGTGTTCAATTAGTTACTAAAGCACTGCATTATGTTGAGGCGAGGCAGTTGTAAGAACGGCAATAATCATGTCAATCAAACTGTTTGTGTAAAGTTGTGTTTCTCTTAATGCAGTTTGAACTTCAGTTAGACCGTGATGGCAAGTCCATTCATGGAAGTAATTTGGGAGAAAAGGACCATTAGTCTTGGTGATAATCATCAGTCCTGATTAATTGAACCTGTTATGCATATAAAACCCTGTAAAATAGTGCAACACTTTACATTACTGGGGCGAAACCCTCAAATGGGACACTTTTGTACATTATCAAGCCCTAACGAGTGTAAATATAATGAATTACAATAGTATTCTACCTAACAAAATGTATTTACACAGTTGCTCCATGACATCTCAATTGACAGCATCTGTGATATGTTGCTGATTGACACAGATACATACTTCTTTTTTTGTTTTGCGTTAATGCACTTGTATTGGAAATCTATGAGCTAGTGTGTTACAAGTAGTTTAAAAGCAGAAATGTGCAGATTTTGTTTTGTTAAAACACGTATAATAATTCTTATGTATGATGTATATGTTCTTGTTTACAGACAAGTGATTCTTATCACCCTCGATGTGTAAATGAGTCAAAATTAGTTCACCCAAAAATGAAGTCGTCATAATTTACTTGCCCTCATGTTGTTCCAAACCCGTAAGACTTTTGTGCATCATAGAAACAAAAATGAAAATAGTTTTGATCAAATCTGAGAGATTTCTGTCCCCCCAATGACAGTTCATGCAACACTTTGTCGCTTCAAAAAGTTCATAAAGAGATATTAAAATTCATCAATATGAATTGAGAGGTTTCGTCCAAATTATCTGAAAAGACTCGATCACTTTATATGATGAACAGATTTATTTTAGGCTTTTATTCACATATAAACATTCATCAGCAAACATAAACAGAAGAGCAACTGAACCTGCTTCATGCACATGAACAAACGTCACTGGTTCTTGCAGAAACTCAAACATGATGTGTAACACGAGAATGAACCTCATTGGTTCTTGCTGAAGCTCAAACGTTCTGTGTAACATGAGAATGAACCTCATTGGTTCTTGCTGAAGCTTAAACGTTCAGCTTAACACGAGAATGAACCTCATTGGTTCTTGCTGAAGCTCAAACGTTCTGCGTAACACGAGAATGAACCTCATTGGTTCTTGCTGAAGCTCAAACGTTCTGCGTAACACAAGAATGAACCTCATTGGTTCTTGCCAAAGCTCAAACGTGCTGCGTAACACGAGAATGAACCTCACTGGTTCTTGCAGAAACTCAAAGGTTCTGCGTAACACAAGAATTAACCTCATTGGTTCTTGCTGAAGCTCAAACGCGCTGCGTAACACGAGAATGAACCTCATTGGTTCTTGATGAAGCTCAAACGCGCTGCGTAACACGAGAATGAACCTCATTGGTTCTTGATGAAGCTGAAACGTTCTGCGTAACACGAGAATGAACCTCATTGGTTCTTGATGAAGCTCAAACGCGCTGCGTAACACGAGAATGAACCTCATTGGTTCTTGATGAAGCTGAAACGTTCTGCGTAACACGAGAATGAACCTCATTGGTTCTTGATGAAGCTCAAACGCGCTGCGTAACACGAGAATGAACCTCATTGGTTCTTGATGAAGCTCAAACGCGCTGCGTAACACAAGAATGAACCTCATTGGTTCTTGATGAAGCTCAAAAGTTCTGCGTAACACGAGAATGAACCTCATTGGTTCTTGCAGAAACTCAAAGGTTCTGCGTTACACAAGAATGAACCTCATTGGTTCTTGCTGAAGCTCAAACGTTCTGTGTAACACGAGAATGAACCTCATTTGTTCTTGCTGAAGCTGAAACGTTCTGCGTAACACGAGAATGAACCTCATTGGTTCTTGCACAAACTCAAACGTTCTGCGTAACACGAGAATGAACCTCATTGGTTCTTGATGAAGCTCAAACGTTCTGTGTAACACGAGAATGAACCTTATTGGTTCTTGCTGAAGCTCAAATGCGCTGCGTAACACGAGAATGAACCTCATTGGTTCTTGCTGAAGCTGAAACGTTCTGCGTAACACGAGAATGAACCTCATTGGTTCTTGATGAAGCTGAAACGTTCTGCGTAACACGAGAATGAACCTCATTGGTTCTTGATGAAGCTCAAACGCGCTGCGTAACACAAGAATGAACCTCATTGGTTCTTGATGAAGCTCAAAAGTTCTGCGTAACACGAGAATGAACCTCATTGGTTCTTGATGAAGCTCAAACGTTCTGTGTAACACGAGAATGAACCTTATTGGTTCTTGCTGAAGCTCAAATGCGCTGCGTAACACGAGAATGAACCTCATTGGTTCTTGCTGAAGCTGAAACGTTCTGCGTAACACGAGAATGAACCTCATTGGTTCTTGATGAAGCTCAAACGTGCTGCGTAACACGAGAATGAACCTCATTTGTTCTTGCACAAACTCAAACGTGCTGTGTAACACGAGAATGAACCTCACTGGTTCTTGCAGAAACTCTAAGGTTCTGCGTAACACGAGAATGAACCTTATTGGTTCTTGCAGAAGCTCAAACGTTCTGCATAACATGAGAATGAACCTCACTGGTTCTTGCAGAAACTCAAAGGTTCTGCGTAACACAAGAATGAACCTCACTGGTTCTTGCAGAAACTCAAAGGTTCTGCGTAACACGAGAATGAACCTCACTGGTTCTTGCAGAAACTCAAAGGTTCTGCGTAACACGAGAATTAACCTCATTGGTTCTTGCTGAAGCTCAAACGCGCTGCGTAACACGAGAATGAACCTCATTGGTTCTTGATGAAGCTGAAACGTTCAGCATAACACGATGAAATGAACCTCATTGGTTCTTGATGAAGCTCAAACGTGCTGCGTAACACGAGAATGAACCTCATTGGTTTTTGATGAAGCTGAAACGTTCTGCGTAACACGAGAATGAACCTCATTGGTTCTTGATGAAGCTCAAACGTTCTGCGTAACACGAGAATGAACCTCATTGGTTCTTGATGAAGCTCAAACGTTCTGTGTAACACGAGAATGAACCTTATTGGTTCTTGCTGAAGCTCAAATGCGCTGCTTAACACGAGAATGAACCTCATTGGTTCTCGCTGAAGCTGAAACGTTCTGCGTAACACGAGAATGAACCTCATTGGTTCTTGATGAAGCTCAAACGTGGTGCGTAACACGAGAATGAACCTCATTGGTTCTTGCACAAACTCAAACGTTCTGCATTACACAAGAATGAACCTCATTGGTTCTTGATGAAGCTCAAACGTTCTGCGTAACACGAGAATGAACCTCATTGGTTCTTGCAGAAACTCAAACGTTCTGCATTACACAAGAATGAACCTCATTGGTTCTTGATGAAGCTCAAACGTTCTGCGTAACACGAGAATGAACCTCATTGGTTCTTGATGAAGCTGAAACGTTCTGTGTAACACGAGAATGAACCTCATTGGTTCTTGCTGAAGCTCAAACGCGCTGCGCAACACGAGAATGAACCTCATTGGTTCTTGATGAAGCTCAAACGCGCTGCGTAACACGAGAATGAACCTCATTGGTTCTTGATGAAGCTCAAACGTTCAGCGTAACACGAGAATGAACCTCATTGGTTCTTGATGAAGCTCAAACGCGCTGCGTAACACAAGAATGAACCTCATTGGTTCTTGATGAAGCTCAAACGTTCTGCGTAACACGAGAATGAACCTCATTGGTTCTCACACATCAAGCGAACATGCTTGAGCTTCCGTTTACCAGAACTGATGTGTGAGTTGATGAATGTTTATATGTGAATAAAAGCCTAAATTCAATCTGTTCATTATCTAAAATGATCGAGTCTCTTCAGAAAATTTGGAATAAACCGCTAATTCATATGGATTAATTTAACGATCTGTTTATGAACTTTTTGAAGCGTCAAAATGGTAGTTGCGTAGCTGTCAATGGAGGGACAGAATGCGCTCAGATTTCTTCAAAAATATCTTCATTTGTGTTTTGGAAGATGAACGAAAGTCTTGCGGGTTTGGAACGACATGAGGGTGAGTAAATGATGACAGAATTTTCATTTTTAGGTGAACTAACCCTTTAATGGATCACAGATACTGTCAGTAGAGCTTAACTTGTACTGAACCTGGAAATAATCCTTTAAAGTTTTCGTTCCCTCCAAAAAATTAACTTTTATGTCATCGTCGACTCTTGTTGATCTAAAGTTGTATGAATTTATTTCTTCCTCAAAGATAATTGTGCTGTTTGTTCTTTTCCATGCAATTTCAATGAACAGAAAACATGTCAAGCTTTTAAAAGGACAAACTGTAAAAGCACCATAAAAGAAGTCCATAAAATGCTATATTTAAAGTTTTTTTTTTGAGGAACGGGCTGAAGTTGTTATTCACTCACAGTTTAACCCTTGTGATCTGATTCATGGATGAGTCATTCAGCAGCTTCAGTTCTCATTCATTCAGTTGCAGTGAAAAGAGCGACCAGCACAGTCTTCAGAATTTGTCCTTTTCTCCACAGAAGAAAGAAAGTCAAACAAGTCTGGCACACTTGAGGGTGAGTAAATGGCTGAATCTTCTTTTTCGGGTGAATTATCCCTGTAAGCAAATGTTCTTGTGTGTTACTCACTGCTCTACATGAACACTGTAATGCACAGAGTGACTCAAGATGGTTACAGAAAGGCTTGTAACAGGTTTTTCTTCAGGCAGATGAGTAATATGTTCTGCTATCAGCTGGAGCTGAAGAGGGTCATCTCCGCCACATTGGCATCTTCTGTTTCTATCTCCTGCTGGCAGCTTTCTCTGATCACGTACACGACCAGTCCGAAACAGATAAAAATGAGCAGCACTATGCCGATCACCTGTTAATGAGACAGAGAAACAGTGGACATCTGTAACAGGTAACGAGAGACCACACTGTAGAAAAAGTAGGCACATTCAATTAAATACAATCAACTTGGCTGTTAAAGTCATTTACATTTACATTAAACCATAAAATGAGTTGAGACTTGTATAACTTGTAAAACAGCATATGTTGTCATAACTTATTGATCATATACTTTTTTTGTTTGTTTTTTACAGTGCAATGATTTAATAGGGGTTGATTGCTCACCTACATGTGTAAAGAGTACTTCAGTCTTTTTATCCGTTACATAATGGCATTAATTGAATGTGTCCGGGTCTTATTTAACCATAAAATCTAATTAAATATTTTTCAAGAAAATAAACCTTTTTAGGATTTGTTTTTGCATTGTGACATTGTTTATTAATATTAACCACATTTCCCTCTAGTTCTCATTACTTTAATACCAAAACAAAAACTATGTTATATTTTATTTAAATTTTAAAGTATTTATGTAACATGGCAATCAATGTTGTACTTTTTTATATGTATTTTGTTAATTAATAAAAAATACTGTAACATTAATTTGATATATTTAAAAATATATAGAATGTAGACTTTTTATACACTGTAATACACTATTTTTTATACTTTTACAAAGAATATATATTTTATTTATTGCATTACATTGAAACTCCGTAAAATCAACTTAATTTAAAAACAAAACAAAAAGATATTATTTTCATTTTATTTTAAGGTGAAATGTGACCTGGACATGTTTTTGTGAGATTCCTCATATCACCGTAACAAAACATCCACTATAATGGACATAAATTAATTGTTGGGTTACAGAAGTAGCAAATGTAATGTCAAAAGTTTCATTGGCTGTTCTCAATAATCTAGTCAAGAATGCAACTAAGCTGTAAATATAGACATTGATAGTATCAGAGTTTTAAAGATGTTCTCTATAGCAACATTCCAGGTATTAATTATCTACAGAGTTCTACAAATGTGTCACGGTATCTTCAGAGTTCTAAAAATGTATCATTGTATCTACAGAGTTCTAAAAATGTATCTGTAGATACAATGATACATTTGTAGAACTCTGAAGATACTGTGACACATTTTTAGAACTCTGTAGATACAATGATACTTTTTTTAGAACTCTGTAGATACAATGATACATTTGTAGAACTCTTAAGATACAGAGTTCTACAAATGTATCAGTGTATCGGCAGAGTTCTAAGAAATGTGTCCCTGTCATTTGAAAGCGACACTGAGAGTTAGCAGGAGGTCTACTGGAGCGTGAAGACTCGAGAACCGTCCTGACGGGTTCCAGGATCTCACCTGAGACTCCACAAACAGTTGCTGTGAGCGCAGCATGAGTTCCTGAGGAGTGACGCTCTCTTCTTGAATGGGCTCGCACCATTTCTGCGGAGCGGCTTTGTCCACGATCACGAACCGGCCGTGCCAGTCTGTCATCGCACAGGCGAAATACTGACCGTCCAGGAAGAGCAGGATCAACCAGACCACGGGGGGAACGAAACTGGACAGAGACACGGTCCTCCTGCACCAGACGTCACACCTGCATCCCTGAATGATCATCATCAGCGAGAAGGCCATGACGGCGGGAATGATGAAGAATGCGGAGGAAAACAACCCGTTCCAGGCCGGATTACACGGACACTCAAACTCCAGCTCCACCAACTTCTCCAGTCCCATCAGGATGAAGCCGAAGGCCACGTTGGACACCAGAGGACTGTTGCTCAGTTCATTCTTCAGTCTCGTAAGCCATTGTTGTCGACTTCCCATACTAACAACACCTGAAAGTCAGAGGAGAGCTGGTGAAATTCCTCCCACACATTTGCAGAAGGTCACTGACGCGAGACTAATTGATCCTGGGGCAAGTTTTCCCCCTCCTGACCTTTACGTTCCCATTGGCTTGCAACAAAGGTGGGTGTGTCGTTCGTCACCTCTCCTCTGAAGGTCATTGGCTCGCGGCTGGCGGAAGGTGTGGCTTCCATTTAAATGTGTGTTTCATTGACGTGCTTGAGTAAAGTGGAGGGAAAAGTGTCCGCTCTGTTATTGGGCACGTCAGCGTGACTGCAGATCTCAACGTGCTGTGTCATCAGAATCATTCTCAACTCACTCGCATTGTTTAGGGTCGCCTTTACTCCTGGGAGCTTTTTTAAAAGAATCCTTAGATACGCAAACTCGACCGGTCAAAAGTTTGGACACAACAGGCTGAGTTTGTTACTTGTGACCCTAAAACCTTTAACCTAAAGGCTTCTGCTTACATGCTTTGAGTTAGTTTAATAGACAAATGTAAATTGTGCTTGCATTTGAATTTCTTTAGAAAACAGAAATGGTTTTACACAATTGGGTTGAAATGGATAGTGGAGGAAAACCTGTCAAAAGTGCAGCCTATACGTTCCTCCTTTATAGTGTTTAAAAGCATACCAGAATGCACCTCGTGAATGTTTCATTTTAAAACAATGAAAGAGTAGGTATATTCTAATTATTTTTATGCATTAAGATATTCATTAGTTCATCCACATGATGGTGAAAAGCAGATCATATGTGACCCTGGACCATAAAACCAGTCACATGGGTCAATTTTTTGAAATTGAGATGTATACATAATCTGAGAGCTGAATAAATAAGCTTTCCATTGATGTATGGATTGTTAGGATATGACAATATTTGGCTCGAGATACAACTATTGAAAATCTGGAATCTGAGGGTGCAAAAAAATCGAAACATTGAGAAAATCTCCTTTAAAGTTGTGCATTTATGTTGGCGATTGTGCTGCATTCACTCACAAAAATAAATGTTTTATATCTTTACGGTAGGAAATGTACAAAATATCTTCATGGAACATGATCTTTACTTAAAATCCGAATGATTTTTGGCATAAAAGAAAAATCAATAATTTTGACCCATACAATGTATTGTTGGCTATTGCCACAAATATACCAGTGCGACTCGTGACTGGTGACGTGATTCAGGGTCACATTTAATAAATGTATTTAAGACATTCTTAAATATAAAGGTTCCAAAAGGTGTTTTCTCCCCACAGTGATGCAATAGAAAGAGTCCATGGATGTTAAAGTTCTTCATGGGATCATCAATACCAGTAAAGATCCTTTATTTTGAAGAGTGTATCATCACACTATTCACTGTTTTATTTAATACCACAATACTTTGTTTGATGAAATGAACCCGTGTTAGAGGAAGAAGAGCAGTAACAAGCGAATACCCCACAGCTGGTGTTAGAGAGGATCTGTGTGTTGTATTAGCTGGTTTCTCCATCAGATGGTGCTGTGTGAATGTAGGTGTGTGTGTGTGTGAGTGCAGACAGAGGTCATGATTCTCTTCAGCTCTTAATCCTGACTGACTGTGTGTTAATGACGAGTCCACGACCACGCTGTGTGGATAACATGCTTTCTTGGAGGAAATCTCAGTAGTGCCCTAGATAAATATTCTATGGAAGCCTTGAGACATTAATAAAAACCAGTACCATTATACTATCATGCCTATGGTATTCGTTGAAGTATTTAAATTTGGAGTATAGCTTACCATTTGAATACAATTGTGCATGAATATGGTTATTATTCAGTACCATAGCACAAGGGAGATCGGTGTGTCGATGACTTTCTTCTTTCAGCCGAACACAATCAGAGTTATGTTTAGAAATATCCTGGCTCTTCCAAGCTTTATAATGGGAGTGAATGGTACCCGAGATTTTGAAACCCAAAAAAGAGCATCAATCCATCATAAAAATCCATATGACTCGCAAAGCCATGCGTTTTTGTAAGAAAAATATACATATTTATAACTTTATAAACTATAATCACTGGCTTCCGGTAATGGCTGTATATGCAAATTGATTTCATCATTTTTGTAAATTCTGTCCTCCAAACTAAAATTCAAATACTATATTTTTGTAATATCTGTTGGGTAACAAAAAAACAAAAAAACACTGATATAAAGAGAAGAGTATACTTGAACTGTTTCAGGACAAATGTATTTATATATATATATATAAATATGTCAGCTTGGGGCCGGTTGTCACAGTATAATTCATTAAATGAAATGGAGCAATACAAATTAGACCAATACTAATTAGATGTAAATGTGTATATATGGTAGGTTATTGTTGAGAATGTAGTTTCAAAATTGTAATTACTATAAATTGTCTTTCAGAATTGACCTGCAGGTAAGAAATATTAATTGTGTCCATTACCCGGGTCCCCCTCTATATCTAAATATAAGCTCACTGAAAAGATCTTGTTTTACTATTATTTATTGTAGTGCGTGTTACTGTATTGTAATGCGACAGTTTTTTTTTTTTTTTTTCATTCCACAGCGACTGAATGGCGCTGAAGCTGCGCAGAGCTGATGCGCTCGAGGCCCCGCGCGGACGGGAGCGCGCGCTGACAGCTGATGATGCGCGCGAATGAGCCTGCGGGGTGCGCGCACTGACAGCTGAAGGTTCTTCGCGATGACGGACACACCGATGGCCCATCATCATCATCATCACCATCATCAGCATCCCTGAGAGCCGAGCATCATCAGCATCTTCATCTTCTTCATCTTCATCCTCATCCATGCATCAGAGCCGCGCCGCGTCTGTCGCGTTTCTCTCCGTGCGTCCGCGCTCCTCCTCAACGCTCCTCCGCGACTGAAGCCGCTCCGCGTCACTCCTCAACGCTCGCGTCTCTTCTCTCTCTCCTCCTGCGGGATGCGGTCCTACACGGGGATGCTCGCGCTGATCCTCATCCACGGGAACCTGATGCTCACATACGTATCATCTCAGAACGGTAAGCATGACGGAACGCGGTCGTGCGGGATCTCTCACAGTGTGTGTGTGTGTGTGTGTAATCTGCTTTAGAGGTCGATGCCATCTTTACGATGACAGACACCCCGCTGCATTACAGTCGTGTTGGTGTGTGTTGCACATAGAGGAGAAGAGATTTGCGCGTAAACACTGATTCGACCCAAGCGGGAGTGAGCTGATGATCTGCGCTCTTCTGCATCAAGCCTGACATTGATTGCACTTTAAATCAGGGCGTTTTAATATTGATGCGGAGAGAATGTTTACAAGGAGTGTTTTCCTTCTCGTAGTCTCCAGAGTAATCCGTGTTGTTTACACACTCACCCTTCTGACATTCACACTCTTGCAGGAGATCTCATGCCTCCTGTGTTTGAGGAGAAACACACACATTATGTAATGCCCTGATGTTAGTTACTGAGAGAGAACCTGGTGTTGTTCTGAACTAATATGCGATCATATGTGTGTGCTTTTGCTTTTGGAAATGGAAAGCATTGGCTTTGTGCGCTGTAAATAATGAGTGTGTGTCCCTAAAGGCATGTGTGTGTGTGACTTTATATTCTGGAGAGTCACATCTGTGACCAGGAGAGGGCAGATCCATCACCTGAAGAGGGTATTCCCTCCTCGGCCTGGGGAAAAACAGGAACAACACTGAAGCATCAGCAGTTTTATGTCCAAAACACAATACACACACACACACACACACATATATATATATATATATATATATATATATATATATATATATATATATATATATATATATATATATATAAATGGTTTAGTCAACCAGAAATGTTCTTCATGGGAATATAGGTTTGTTTGATCCCGGATTATTTGAATATGACTGATTAACCTGGTGTAAGTGTCGGATCAGGAGGAAAGAGCTGGTCAGATGTGAAGTGTGTAGTTTCTGCTCCGAATATTATCCAGAAATATTGAGGATCAAGCAGGTTTCCCAGACGTCAGGACGATTGAACAGATTCATATTGTTTTATTTATTCCAACTTTCTCATATTCCAGTTTAAAATAGAAAGTATTTTATCATTAGAAAAAATCACAATTATATCTAGCTGTGACTTTTATATTTGTGTGTATATATAGCACTTTAAAAAAAAAAAAAAGGCTATATATATAAAGTGTGTGTGTGTTTATAAGTGATCGTGTCTCTTCATTATGGATCACTGTTATGATGTGTCATGCACTTTTTGAAGCTTGGAAATATTGATTGCTTAGACTTTCAATAGATGGACAAAAAATTATGAGATGATGTTAAATATATATATATATGGCAGTTTTCCCCCGCGTTATGGAAAGCGATATTGATTATCAATTTTTTTCAGGGCATCGTAACGAAAAATCGTGACAACACTAGTGTGTGTGTGTAGTTTTTAAAGTGCTTGCAAGTAAAGTAATGAATAAACATGCTCTGCATAATTGCTAGTAGCAGATACAGTGTGTGTGTGTGTGTGTGTGTGTGTGTGTGAGAGAGAGAGAGTGTGTGTGTGTATAGTTTTTAAAGTGCTTGGTAAAGTAAAGTATTGAATAAACATGCTCTGCATAAGCGCTAGTAGCAGATACAGTGTGTGTGTGAGAGAGTGTGTGTGTGTGTGTGTGTGAGAGTGTGTGTGTATGTGAGTGAGTGAGTGTGTGTGAAGGTCTGCTTTGATTGTCCACACATAAGGTCAGTGGCTCTCCTCTATAATCCTGCTATTGTTTGTTAAAGCCTCACCGTTCAGATTCCAGACTCTCGGACTCTCAGTGGGAATCATGAGCACGACTGTCTGATTCTCAGGGATGAACTCAGCCACACTTCATATTCATATCTTATTATTGAAATATGGCCACAATTAAATCAGTGTTTCCCGAGACCAACAGAAAGCAATCATTCAGAACCCCAAAGCATCAGGAATCTGATTTAATTTAGTGGGCATGTTTAGTGAGTTAAAGTGTTTAACCATTGTCATATCATCATCTTTGTGGCTTATTATAATCAATAACTTCCCACTTTACAAGGAAGAGACCGCCTGAGTGACCATTATCAAGGTCACGGGTTCAATCCCCAGGGAATGCATGAACTGATGCTGATGCAATGATGCAATATGCAATGAAAATCACTTTTAAATAGGGTGTAATAATATATCATCACAATTTATAGCAATACAAAAATGCAACAATATGTATTGAATATAGTTCACCCAAAATAAAAATGAATGAGAAAAAATTCAAGTTTTCAGAGTTTTAGTGTCAGTACTACATTAAACTACTAAATATAATGTTGAATATAATGTATAATAATGCAATAGGGGAATATTTGTGGGTCCTGATAATGCTAAATATCTGTTACCAGTAAAAGTGGCCTACATTATTTTACATATATCTAGTCAGTGAAAGAGTGCAAACATATTCATCTAAAATAATTCAGTATTTTCATCTTCAGAATCATGAATATTGTTATTCTGGTGTCTCTATTGTCCTGTGCATTGGGTTTCAGCACCAAGTCCAAGACTATTCATTTACACACACAATGTAAAACCAAATTTAGCATTTTAATCAACAGGACATTTTTTATTAACCTTTTATCATATGTTTTGGAGTATCGCAATAATATCGTATCATGAGTTCAGTATCGTGATATGTATCGAATCATGAGGGCATCGCTACACCCCTACTGTCAAATCTCCTTCTCTATAATATAAACATTTATAAGACACTGAACATGCACATGAACCCATGACCTTGACGATACTACCGTCATGCTAAAAATCATATCCCAGAAAAATATTCCGAGTCACTGTAAGAGATTGTGCCTGGGAAGTGTTGCTGTGTTTGAGACGTCGAGGCGGGAATCACTGAATCTGGTTTTTAATATTGCGTTGTCACATCTGCACACAACAGCTGCCGTCTTCCTTTCACTCCTGCGGTTAATGAATTAATCTGATTGCAGGAATGAAGATGTAAACAGTGTGTGTGTGTGTGTGTGTGTGTGTTCCTGACTGAAGCAGGACTGTAAATGGCTTTTCTTCATTCTGCTGTGTGTCTATTATTAGCACAGACGCGAGGAGCGAGAACTGTGTCTGTAGTTCTTCTGTGTGGAAGGGAATCCAGCAACTCTTAATGGACTGGCTTTACAGGGAGGTTTGTGTTTGTCATTCGGTCAGTGTTGTGTGGTTTTACGCTTTATTACAGACCATAATCTCACTCTGATGGAAAGAGAGTATTCCTTGTGGCGTGTTTATGTCTATGAACCATGTCTAATCTGAACTCATGAACAATTCACGGTATAAAAGCACTCCTCTGAGTATAAATAGCCCATGAGTTAGTGTGTGTGTGTGTGTGTGTGTGTGTGTGTGTGTGTGTGTGTGTGTGTGTGTTTTTAAAGGGATAGTGAAGATTCTGTCATCATGTTCTCACCCTCATCTACGGCTGTGAAACGATTAATCGCATCCAAAACAAAAGTTTGTGTTTACATAATATCTGTGTGTACTTATTTTGTATACACACACATGCATGTGTATATTAAGAAATATTTGCATGTATATACTGTGTATAGATATTTCTATATAATTGAAGAAATATAATATAAGAAATATTAATATTTTATATATAATTTTTTCTTAAATGTATACATGCATGTGTGTGTATTTGTGTATATATACAAAATAATTATGCACAGTACACACACACATATATTATGTAAACACAATCTTTTATTTTAGATGTGATTAATCGTTGCACAATGACTTTTCTTCTAATAAGGACTTATTTTTATGATATAATTGCAATGTTTTTTGTTCTGTGCAGTGTGAGCAACGTCTGCTTTTGAAAGTGATTAAACGATGACAGAATATTCATTTTTTTGTTGAACTTTAAGTATTGAGCTTCATCTTTTTGAGATGCTAATTACAGCATTAATCCTCTTTACGGCAGATATGCTCATATCTCTGGCTTATGCTAGTAGTTGATGTGGTGTGACTTTATCTAAAACATCTTTAACTGCATTTTGATGATTCTTGTAATTATTACACATGCAGCATTTCTGACCTCATATTAATTGAAAAAATTGTACTTTTAATTAATTCGTCACACTGCTGAACCATTTAAAATGAGCAAGTGTAGATTGTTAAAAACGGAGGAAACTTCAAAGAAATTGTAGATGTATATTATGCATATAAATATTATGTTGATCAATGCAAAACTACATAAGATACAAAATCTGATGTTTTCTGATTAATTCCATCCAAATGAAGCGAGTTTATGCTGAAAACGAGACAATATAGTATCAGAAAAATATACTTAATTCAAAGGAAAAACATGTTTCTTCTCATTTTAAGCGTAAACTCACTAAACTTAAAGGCATCTTATGACATTTTACATCTCAAGTAAATGCATCTTGATTTAAGATTAAATACAATACGACATGGCATGATGGTGTTTTTCATATAATATTGCAAGAAAAAGAAAAATACAATATTACAATAACAAATTAAAAAGAAATAGTATTAAAGCTCCAATATGTAATATTTTTTCACCACAAGAGGGCGCAGTTTCCAACAATAACAACGCTATGAAGGAGGTGACGATGGGAGATGTCGTTTTTAATGCGTTTTCACCATCTAGCGATGTATCTAAATGGAATTAATGAATCATGATCACGGATGAGGTAATTTATTCGTTTTTGTATTACCTGTATGTCTGATCGTATTATTTTATGTCATCATAATTAATGAACTGCAAGGAACGTGAAATGTTATGCTATATTATTACAGGCATGTGGTGTATTTCATATCTATTAAACTCATCTTTACTGTAACTATTACGTTACTTGTACAATAAAAAATAATTGATTTGCTTACCTGTCTATCAATACACTCGCGAGAGCAGAGTCTCTGTCAAGTCCAAGATTGTCGCGCAGCTCTCTCCATCTCGAAAAAGCCTGGCCGATATTTATCCGGGTTTTATTCCTCCGTTTGTCACACAGTCTGCGTGTATCCGAATATGGACGCTTTCGTTTTGTTGGCACTTCAATACTCGCCAAAGAGTAATCGTTATCCATAACAGCTATAACCATACAGTCTATGGATAACGCTATAACCACCACTTCCGCATTTGACCATGTGATATTCCGGTGTGGTGGAATATCACAGGGTCCACACCGGAAAAAAAGGATAGTGTGGACATTGCGTCACTAAGAGGCGACATTTCTTTTCCGGGACGGACAGTTTTTTTTCTGACAGGAATTTCTCTGAAATAAAAAATCTTTGGAGACTTTTGAGATATTGTAAGTACACAACTGGAGGAAATATATCACACTGTGCAAGTTATTTTCGGAAATTTTATTACAAAATTGTTACATATTGGAGCTTTAAAATAAGGTGCTAAATAATGAATAAATCAAGACATAATTACTAAATCTATATATTAACCACCAAATATATGTATAATTAAGATAAGATATAATTACTGTATGCATATCGCAAATGATTGCATCGGATTGACTGGTGTTTTTGGGAAACCTGTTTTTATTATTGCATTATTTTTTACTGTTCTGTGACGCTGATGTCAGAAATGATTCGCTCCACCTTGTGTTATATATATATATATATATATATATGCTGATTAAACTCCATGTGCGCTATTTGTGATATATATATACTGTCATTTGGATGACATGTTGATGCATGTATAAAAACGGCTCATGTTGTTCATTGCAATGGCGGCGCATTAACTGGTTGAGATTGAGCAAGAATTGATGTAACACCTGCGAGAGCCGTCAAGAGTTTCCACCGGGCTGTGGGAAACATGACTCATTCTCACCGCCCGAGTTTGATAGTCCATATGCAATTTACAGGCGATGAAGAAAGCACTGTAAAAGATGCGATATGCACTGCATCGTGACTCTAAACTCATGATATAAACACCACAGATCACTGATCATTGTTTAATACGGCAGACAGACGCCCGTGACCCGTTCCACCCACTCAACACTCGTCTGTGTGTGTGTGGAAGTGTGGCCTTGTGTTTCTGGATCCACATGGTGTTTTATTGTCCTCCAGGGAGCCGTAGTTCCCACCGGAGAGGTGAAAAACTCAAGCGATCCCGTTAACACACTCAAGCTGCCAAAATCCCACTATTAAACGCCTTTAAAGTCGGCGAGATGCCATTTATAAAAGCATCTATTGCAGAGAGTGGTTATGGTTTCAGTGTGGATGCATGCTAGTGCTGAAGTTTAATGCATTTTTAAATATGATTGCAGATTCAGTTTTTTCTGAGACGTATTATGAACATGCATCAGGAGCATAAGCTAATTTGGCTGATGTGTGATTGAAAGCCTCAGTGAATGTTGAACACTGCACACATCATCCAGATGTTTCTGTTCCCGAAGCGTGAGGAGGATCGCGCTCCAGTAGAGGAGGTGTGAAAGCCCAATCTGTTCCTGAGAAAACTGCAGACACGGATGTCTTTATTTCCGAGAGAATATAATTATGGTTCATGTGATCGTGCCTCGGGCAGGGAATTCAACTAAGTGAAAAGATTGTTTTTTCATCGAGCCGGCGCTCACCTGAGCACTCAATGAAATCAGCATCATATTGTTCATGGAATAACTTGCATTGATGAATCGTTCATTATAAGATCAGGAGCATGCTTTAAAGAGGACCTGTTCTGCTCTTTTCACATGTTCATCATCTTCAGTGTGTAATAGTGCAGTTTGAGCATGAAAAGATCCAGTTATTCTCTATATCAGTGGCAATAGCTGTGTTTACATTACAGGTTTGCACAGAACGATATTGCATACATATGTCAATGACAAAATGACGGCATTTCCATTAACCGATGTTATGCGACTAAAACTTAATTTTTTCCTCTCGTTATAAGTTGTCTTCGTTAAATACATGCAAATATGTAAAATGAAAATGATTTTCTCTATGAAAATCAGGTGTCTTCTTCTGAGGGTTGTGATCTTCCGCTTGCTTCTGCTTTCTCTTCTCTCTCACACACACACATACACACACACACACACACACACACACACACTACTACTCCACTTCACTCTCCTGAGAGCTCAAAAGGCCCCTTTTTATAAGGCAAGGCAAGTTTATTTACAGGTGAAACTCGAAAAATTTAAATATCGTGCAAAAGTTGATTTATTTCAGTAATTCAACTTAAAAGGTAAAACTAATATAGTATATAGACTCATTATGTGCAAAGTGAGATATTTCATAAGCCTTCATTTGTTATAATTTTGATGATTATGGCTTATGAAAACACCAAATTCAAAATCTCAGAAATTTTGGAAATTTTCACAAGCTGTAAGCCATAATAAACTGGCTTACAAAAAGAAACTGTTTCCATTGCAGTTTTGCAAAATATTCCTTTTTCGAATTGCCTGAAAACCACGTCATGCGAGTGTAAAAACGTTTTTTTGCGATATATGGGAGTTTTTTGCGAAATTGAATTCAATTTGCGCAATTTGAAGGGTAATGTAAATTACTGTTCCTGAACTCCCTGAAACGCCTCCATTGTAGTCTCGAGTTTCTCCCGGGAACGAACACGTCACAGTATTCCTCATTATAATAATTAATGCGCAGAATAAAGGGGCGGGGCCTGGTTGAGTTAGTAGTGTGTTAAACTGGCGGTTATGGAAAGGGGCGGGACATTTCACAAACACACTCGAAGCGCTCGACCAATCACAACACACTGCTCCAGCCGACCAATCAGAGCACAGTGTGCTTTTCAGAAGGAGGGGCTTCATAGAGACAGGAAGTAAACAGAGCGTTACTGACAGACTGGGAAGAGAGGAGCCGCAACAATGGAGAATATGATGAAAATAATCAACATTCAAGCAGGAAAACCTGTTCTAGTAGAGCCTGAAACAACATCAAGACTTTGAGCAGAATATGCCGTCTTTAAGAGTCCAATTTGATTTCATGTTGACCATATATTATAGGTCCATGAATGAAAGGCTGAAAAGAAGCTCAGTTGTTGTCAGTGAAGTATGTCTGCACATTTCTGTCTTTTAGTGGAGTCATTTCCCTGAACAGAGACGAATGAACACACTGAGCTTGATCCATCTTTTATTTGTGTAAGAATGATGATTAAAAGACGGCTTAGGCGTCCTCTGAGCGCCGGTTCATTTGTCATCCTGAGATTATGTGACAAAACCACCTCTGTCTCCTTGAATGACCTGCCAAAATATCTCCTGTTTGTTTCTTGAGTGTAAAATATGAAACTACTTTCCAAATATCTTTTTAGATAGAGATTGAGAGTGATAATAGGGCTGTGATGAAGCTAATACAATTAATATTTTGTAAAATGTATATTTATATTTTTTTGACATTATATGCTAATCCAGTTAAATAGTGTAACAAAAAATTCAATTAATTTTATAGTATCATATTCTCTAGCACTGTTCAAAAGTTTGGGGTTGGTAAGATTTTTTTAAATATATTTTTTTTTTCGATCACCAAGGCTTCATTAATTTGATGAAAATACAGTAATTGTTTTTTTTTTTAGATATTATTACAATGTAAATCAGCTGTTTTCTATGTGAATATACAGTAAAGTGTAATTTATTCCTGTTATCATAGCTGAATTTTCTTCAGAAATCACTCTAATATGATGATTTGATGCTCAAGAAACATATTATCGATGTTGAAAACAGTTAGTTCATATTTTGGTGAAAACCATGATACATTTTGTTTGATGAATAGAAATTTCAAAAGAACAGCATTTATTGGAAATACAATATTTTATAACATTATAAATGTCTTTAATGCCACTGAATGCGTCTGTGATGTGTTGAGTTAAAGCATTAATTTCTTTGAGGAAAATAAATATGTGCGATAGTGAATAATATATGATATCACTGATATTAGATGAATACATTTTGACAGGTTTTATTGATATTTTGGTGTGTGAGCTTCATCCGTGTAGATCTGTAGATCTGTAAATCTCTCGGGATGATTGAGTCTCGATCTTCAGAAGTCGCTGGTTCTTGGAGTCGAGCCTAGCGTAGCGTCACGGACAGCATTCATCACACTCCAAGGTTAAACTCAACCGCAGTTTAGAAACCATGAGCGCCGTCATCATGCCAATGTGATATTTCATATTTCTGCCCAGAGGAAAGAACGATCACAAACGAGATCTAGAGTTGATTCTCCTAGACAGTTCGTCTTTTACTGAAGTCTCCTGAGAAGAGCCTAGTGAGATCTGTGTTGACTACAACTCTCTTAGAAGAAAAGGAGATATATATATACACTACCGGTCAAAAGTTTTAGATCGGTAAGATTTTTAATGTTTTTAAAAGAAGTCTCTTCTGCTCACCAAGCCTGCATTTATTTGATTAAAAATACAAACAAAAACAGTAATATTGTGAAATATTATTAGAATTTAAAACAGCTGTTTTCTATGTTAATATATCTGAGAATGTAATTTATATCCTGTGATCAAAGCTGAATGTTCAGCATCATTACTCCAGTCTTCAGTGTCACATGATCCTTCAGAAATCACTCTAATATGATGATTTGATGCTCGAGAAACATTTATGATTATTATCAGTGTTGAAAACAGTTGTTTACATTTTTATTTTCAGGATTCTTTGATGAATTGAAAGTTCAAAAGAACAGCATTTATCTGAAATAGAAGCTTTTGTAACATTAAACGCTACCGTTCAAAAGTTTGGGGTCAGTAAGAATTTTAATTTTATTTTTGGGAGAAATAAATAAAATAAATCAATACTTTTATTCATCAAGGATGAGTTAAACCGATCAAAAGTGACAGTAAAGACATTTATAATGTTAGAAAATATTCTATTTTAAATAAATGCTGTTCTTTTGAACTTTCTATTCATCAAAGAATTTTGAAAAAAAAATTGTACACAACTGTTTTCAACATTGATAATAATCATAAATGTTTTCTTGATCATCAAATCATCATATTAGAGTGATTTCTAAAGGATCATGTGACACTGAAGACTGGAGTAATGATGCTGAACATTCAGCTTTGATCACAGGAATAAATTACACTTTACTGTATATTCACATAGAAAACAGTCATTTTAAGTTGTCATAATATTTCACAATATTACTGTTTTTGTTGTTGTTGTTGTTGTTGTTGTTGTTTTTTATCAAATAAATGCAGACTTGGAGAAAGAAGAAGAAACTTCTTTTAAAAACAATCTTACCAATCTAAAAATCTTAAAAATCTTACCAATCTTAAACTATACATGAAGAGTTCAGATGCAAAAGCCTCTAAGTGCCATCTGAAATTTTCTTCTAGAATGATCATTTTTATCAAGCTCGTATATTTAAGTTCAGTAATTTCACTTAAATGACAATTAATAGGTCATTTTTATTGCCATTTAAGTGAATTTACTGAACTTAAATATACGAGCTTGATAAAAATTATCATTCTAGAAGAAAATTTCAGATGGCACGTAGAGGCTTTTGCATCTGAACTCTTCATATATATATATATATATATATATATATATGACATGTTATGCTTCTTTTCACAAGATGACATGTAATATAAATCTATGGCGTCCCCAGAAAGTGTCTGTGAAATTTCAGCTCAAAATTCCCCCCAGATCATTTATTAAAACTTGTCAAATTTGCCCCTTTTGGTGTGAGTAAAAATGTGCCGTTTGTGTGTGTGTGTGTGTGTGTGTGTGTGTGTGTGTGTGTAATATTTTGACATGCCGAGAAAGGCTCACCAAAATAAACTTACTGAGTTTCACTTTTCACATTTTCTGTGTTGGTGGAAGCACCGGAGACCCGATTATAGCATCTATATATATATATATATCTCACCGCTGGAAAGATGAATGTGTATTTAAATTGGGTCATTTATGCTAATCGGTGAAGTATCGCTTTAAACACGGGAAAAGTCAGATTCTCATGATATGTTCCCTTTAAGCAGCGTGTAAACATACTTTATCACTAGGAGAGAGAAAAAATGAAATAACCCCTTAAACATGTAGTATGCAAGTATTATGCAATCATTTAAGACATTTGGCGTAAAGGGTTAAAATTGAGTCAAGAACCCTAGAGTTCTCTATAGAACCTTCTATATAGAAGAGTGTTAGTAACACTTTACAATAAGGTTTCATTAGTTATGAACTAACAATGACAAATACTTCTAAAGCATTTAATGTTAATTTTTCTTATACATTATTACAATCAAAAGTTAATATTATTTAATAAACCTGAGCTAATAATGAACAGCTGCATTTTTATTAACTAATGTAAACAAAGATTAAAAAATACTGAAACAAATGTGTTGCTCATTGTAAGTTCATGTTAATTAATGCATTAGCCAACTTTAACTAATGAACCTTATTATAGTCTTAGAGAAACAACTGCAGAAAAATATTTGGTTACACTTTATTTTAAGGTGTCATTGTTACAGTGTAATTATACATTTAAGTACTGAGTGATATTAATGTACTTACTATAGGATTAGGGTTTGGTTGAGGGTTAGTTGCATGTAATTATGCATAATTTACTGTTATTACTATGGTAAGTACATGTAACATATGTAACAAGGACACTGTAAAATAAAGTGTGACCAAATATTTTTGTCTTGTTTTTCAGTTCTAAATTACTAAATAAAGATGCATTTACCAGAGAAGCAAAATTGCTGAAGGTATTAAGTCTTGTTTACTGTAAATAATAAATAATAAATAAATAATGAAGTGAGTTTATTCCTAAAACAAGGGTGAGGAAAATGAACTTATTTCAAAGGAAAAGCAAGTTTTGTTTTTCTGCCCCCATTGGCAAATATTAGTTCTTGTTTTAAGCATAAAGTCGCTTAATTTTAATACATTTTCTAATGTGATTTTCCTGCTCAAGTAAATGAACCTTGATTTAAGAATGTATAGATATTCGTAGTGGAAAACAATGTTTGCAGTGTGAGACACAGTAGATGATAAACCTCACGTTTTCTCGTCTCCGTGATATCTTGTGTGTGTGATGATTAGATGAATCTCCTCCAGACTGTGTGTGACTAAGGTCGCATGTTTGTGGCTCACACCACCTGTGCGTTAGTCAGCTCTGACATCTCACGGATACATCATGTGACAATCTGATAGCGTAAACAGGAGCGATGTAAAACCACCAGGGGTCGAGCGTAATCGAGTCACGAGTGGATCTGATGTGCGATGCAAGCTTTCTTTTCTCTTCACCTTTCCGTGAGTCTTACCGCGAGAGCTGTGAACTCCTGCAAACCTTCAGAAATCATTTCATTTACAGGCCCGGTAATCCCTGACGATAATAACTTCATCTCGCAGGGCATCATCTCTTCGTATCTCACTGTTTCCCAGGATAAGTAGAGATGCTGGTGTTTTGGCCATCTGGAGCTTTGCACAATACCTTTTCTTAAGCGCTCAGAGGCTCACTGCAAAACAAATCTGTGTTTTTGTCTTGTTTTCCAGTGAAAAAAAATCCTTAAAACAAGATACATTAGAGAAGCAAAAATGTGTGAAATAGCAAGACTTGCTTTCAGAGAATTTATCTTTGATTCAGTTTATTTTTCCCTTCTCATTGACAAAATGCTTTCTTGTTTTCATGTTTATGCAGTTTACCAATGAGGTGAGAGAAACAAATCAAAAAGTCCAATTTAAAATATATACAGTATATTCTCTAAAAGCAAGAAAGCAATTATTTTACACAATGTTGCTTCTTACGTACATTCTGGTTTTTAAGGGTTTTTACTGGAAATATATTGGTAAAGACAAAAATGGTGGTTAAAAACGCATATCTATATCTATTGTGTAGATGCATAGCATTTTTTTTTAATCAAATTTCAATAGGCAAAATTGTAAATGAAAAATCATCTTGAATGCATTTATTCTACATAACATCTGTATTTTCGATTTTGCTTCTCAAGTAAATTCTTGTTTTTAAAAGTGCTCCATTATGTTATTTTAAAGATTCCCAATGTTGTTTTGGCGTCTCCTACAACAGATTTACAGTCATCCAAGGTCAAAAACACTTTAATTTCCTCATAATCTCCACTACAGCATCAGCTGTTTTCTCTGTGTCTGAAACCATCAAGGATTCAGTCTCTCTAAGCTCCGCCTCTCTGAGAGCTGCTCTGCTGTGATTGGTCAGAAAGCAAACGCTCATTATCATATCTGAATCTCAGCTCTTGATCACAGTGATACGAACAGTAACGATGGCGTGGGTTTTACCGTATCAATCTCAGAAAACAGCGTATTCTCCACACGAACAACACGAACCAAACTCTTCCAGTCTCAGATACACTACAGTGTTTGAGGGCGGAGCTAAGAGACGCTGTTCAGCCAATCAAGACCACAGGCTAGCATTATGCTAATTAGTTACATTGTTACATAGGTTTGTAACAGGAACTCGTTTTAGAATCACTTCTTTCTTTTTGGAGACAATAACTGTATTTGTGTACCTGAACTGATCTTTAAAACTAGCGGCACTTTAAGGATTTTTAGTATGTTTCACGGGAAAAGATATTGGTAAAGATAGAAATGTTGCTTATGAAAACTATTATTAAACTTGATAAAAAATGATCTTAAAGTAGAAGCTTTTATTCTACATAACCATTATCCATGCTATATTTTCTACCAAAGAGACATTGAAAAAGGGCATGACTGACGTGAAAAGCAGACTCACCGTTTCCTTGAGCATTTAGAGAAGACAGTAAATGATCCTGCTAATATGAAGCAAAACGCTGTGCCCTTTCAGACCGCACGTATTCCTTTATGTGCAAATGATTTTCTCTTCTTGTCTGTCATGTATAAGATATTGGTAAAAAGGATAGAGCATCAGTTTAATACATACACTGGAAAAAAAGCACTATTTTTGGTAACACTTTACAGTAAGGTTGCATTAATTAACATTAGTTAACTATATTGTTAACTACACATCTTGCACATTGTAAGTTAATGCATTAACCACTGTTAACTAATGGGACCTTATTGTAAAGTGTTACAATTATGGCGTGAACTTGAAATTGTGAAGTAGAAAAACTGGAATAATATTTTCTTGTAAAACAGACTCTAACAATCATCATAGAGTATGTGTAGAAATACTAAGGAACCCTTCATGTAAACATGAATGAGAATGAGTTCTAATGGGAAAATTCACTCAAAAATGAACATTTTGCCATCATTTACTCACGTCGTTCCAAACCTGTATGCTGTTATTCTTTATTATTTTTCTTTTTGTCTGCCATTAGAGCAAATGATGGCCAAAGTTTTATTTCTGGCTGAATTATCCCTTCACAGTTTTACTCGGATGTACTTTCGAGCTTTGAAGGTCATGTTATACTGTGATGTAAAATGAAGAGCGTCCGAGCATCCATTAACCTGTTATTCTCTCTTCCACAATATTCCCAAACTGTTTTCCACTCATCTCTGATTTGTGTCTTGTTTCTTCATGATTTGCATTTGGATCATACTTGTTTTGTGTTCTCCAACTGATCGGACGCTTTGGTTTTCTCTCGCACATCCCTCTTCTCCCACACTTTCCCCTCCAGCTGGGTTTGTGAAGTCTCCGATGTCGGAGATCAAGCTCACGGGAGACGCGTTTGAGCTGTACTGTGACGTGGTCGGGAGCCCGGTGCCGGAGATCCAGTGGTGGTATGCTGATATTAACAGGGCCGACTCCTTCAAGCAGCTTTGGGACGGGGCCCGTAAGCGGCGGGTGTCCATCAACACGGCCTACGGGAGCAACGGCGTGAGCGTTCTGGCCATCTCTCGCCTCACGCTGGAGGACGCCGGGATCTACGAGTGTCGGGCCAGCAACGACCCGCGACGCAACGACCTGCGCCAGAACCCGGCCATCAGCTGGATCCGAACGCAAGCCACCATATCCGTGTTGCAGAGTGAGTTATCTGTGTACTGTAGAGCTAGAGATGCTGCGATCTCTCCAGCTTATCTAGTCTAGGGCTTGATTTTGCTCTCACGGTTATCCACCTTATTTTGCAAAACAGAAGTAAGCCATAGAGGATATGCACTGATGTCACTTTCCCACTGGAAAACGCCTCCTCAGCCGGAATGAGTGGCAAAAAAAAAAATAGAAAATGCATGACTGGATTTAATAGGAGAAACTGCGAAAACGCGAGTAAACCGAACGATTATCAGTTTAAACTAAAGGTTGGACTCGATATTGTGTTCCTTACAACTTACCAAAGATCCAGTGATCATGGATATTAACATGCAGCAGGAATCATGTTTCCTCACATTAATATGAGCCTGATTTCCACGCCGGGGAAACACATAAAGCAGATTTGCCTGTGAACGCTTTATATAAATACAATATAGGCCCTATCTTGCACCAAGCGCAATTGACTTTGTACACCGACCGACGCACGTTTCATTCCTATTTTGCACCCGTCACACAGCGGACTTTTCCCTCCACAGACGCACGTCGGTAAATTAGGGAATGAACTTGCGCTCCCGGGGGCGGTTCAGGGAAAAGAGGAGGCGTGTTCCGGCGCAAACGTTCCCTGGTGCTATTTTGCAGTTTCAGAAAACAATTCCGCCACTGACCAGGAGAAACCTCGTCTAAAGTCAGTGGCGTGTTCAGATGCTATTTTAAGGGCGCATGCTTGGCCATAATGTAGCGTGTGCACAACACACACACACTTTGATTCTCTACTCTACACAGACGCAGCAACATTTTTAGAAAACCATACATAATTACAAGTACAAATATTAACACACGAGGGAAATCATTGATATGTCCATGAAGATGTGAAAAATAGGCATAAATCTAGCTTACACATTTACCCAAATTATCATACGCCTGTTTAACCGAAGCTAATCTGTGTGTGTTTCTCCATCCCCAATGTCACTTCTCTGTGTTTTACGGCCCTGACGAGAACGTCGGTCTCCTCGGCTGTGAACCGCTCCTGGCAAATCCGCCGTTATAATAGCAATCCGCCATGAAACAAGCGCGCCTGCTCTTAAAGGGAATGTGAGATGTCGCTCTGATTGGTTTATTTCACGTTACGCCCAAACCACACCTATGAGTAATGAAGCGACTTCAGACCAACACATTTTAGATTTGCGAGATCCGCCCACAAAGTTACTTGCGTTTCGCGCTTGATACTTGCGTTTCAGATTGTTAAAATAGGGCCCTATAGGTGTAAATCCATGTGATCACCTATATCAGTGTTATATATATATCATCATATCATTCAGCTAGTTTTTGTCAGTGTTTATTTAAAAACGTCCAATTATGCAGAATATACGATGGTAAATATTTAATTGATGAGTTGTCAATACAATATATAACAATACAATATATAGTGTATGATTTTACCCCATAATTCAGCATATTGACACACAATGAAAACTGCAAATCCAGCTTTCTCTGCCGGGATCCAGTTGTTTCTGTGAATCGCAGCGCTTCATTTGCTTCTCTGTTCTGTAGCTTTCGTCAATCTGTGAAAATATTCCTCAGATTTCTTGTCAAATCTAGTTGTACAGTCGATCTCAAAGCTCTTTCCCGTTTTAGATGTGTTTTGAGTGTTTTTCACATCATTCACGCTGAAAACGTCTTGCCACTCAGTGTGTGTAAGCACAGTCAATCCGGCTGACGGTGGCGTCACGCATACACACTATTGTCTGTGAATGTGCGAGACTTTGATTGATTAGCCTCTATGAAGTAGAAGAATAAGAAGTGCACTAATGCTCAAACTGTTTAATGATCGTGATAATAAACAAATTCCAGTTTGCAATATCAAGCAACATAATGGACTTAACTGGAAGCCTTGTACATTCAAGTTGCATATCCGGCTCTTACGTTGAAAATAAGGTGGATGCCTGTGGTGTAATGTTTGTTTACTCTGATGGGAGTGATTTAGTGTAACTGCAACCATATGAATCCAGAGCTGATGTGCATTACATGTGTTTAATGATCAAGGTTTCGCATCTTTCAGAGCTGAACTGCTTAACCATGCTTTTTAAAATCTGATTCAATTCCTGAATTTGAGTTGAGGTGGCAAACTGAAAATTGAATTGCATTTTGAATTAGAAATTAGAATTTTTGTCAACTTTGTGTTTAAAAAAAAAAAACAAAGCAAAAAAGTTTTTGAAAATCAGACAAAAATATAAGGTGTACTAAACCACTTTAGTGAGGAAATAACTACAATCCCATGAAGCATTGCGAACAGTATAATCAAATTAAAAATGATGTAGAATTATAAAAACGACTCATTTAGGTTTTGTGAGAGCAAAGTGAGATCGGCTCATTTCGTCATTCGCAGTGCTTCATGGAAGTGGGCGGAGCTAAAGAGCACTTTTGGTGCATTCTGCACAGCATCATGGGTAATGTAGTTTTTCACTTAAATTCCACTGTTAAACATGATTATTTAAAAAAAAAATAAGCTGAAATAATGCAGGCTGACGGCTTCAATGGAATCAAATACCATCGATTGACAAGCTCGTAGCTCACAGTAAGCCAGTGTTTAAATGTTTAAAGGTTATTGTTAAAAATACATTTCTCAATGGAGAAAATGAATGCACTCAAATCAAATCCTGGTATTCTTTGGCAGTTCAGTTCAACTTCACACTCTTGAACTGAAAGTGAGTCACTTCTTTATTTCTAAATTTTGCACAAACCTGGTGCATTTCGGCTATTTTATGATATGCACTTTCACTCATATTTATAGTGCACTTTCTGTTTTATGAAATTGACTTATTTTTTTGTTATGAATGTTATCTGATCTTTTGGTTTGAGTTCTTCATATAAAAAGAGGAAAGAACCAAATGACAGGAAGCACCTTTGATTTACAAAGTATTTAAATCACTGGATCATCCCAAGATAGTCATTAACACATGATTATGTAATACATAAAGCATATTTGGAGAGGAAAATATTGGTTACACTTTATTTTAAGGTGTCATTGTTACAGTGTCATTATATATTTAAGTACTGAGTAATATTAAGTACTTACTATAAGGTTAGGGTAGGATTAGGGTTTGGTTGAGGGTTAGTTGCATGTAATTATGCATAATTTACTGTTATTACTATGGTAAGTGCATGTAACATATGTAACAAGGACACTGTAAAATAAAGTGTTACCGAAATATCTATAACAAAATTGTGATTGTGCTCATATTATGTTCATTCGAGATCTGATCTTTTGGTTTGTGTTCTTCATATAAAAAGAGGAAAGAATCAAATGACATGAAGCACCTTTGATTTACCGGATCATCCCAAAATAGTCATTAACACATGATTATGTAATACATAAAACATGTTTGGAGTGAAAAATATATCGAAATTGTGAATTTGCTCACACCGCCAACAAACAACAAATAAAACGAAACCCCATATTATGTTCCTTTGAGTTATTTTTCTTTGACTTGGGACAGTATTGTATTGATTCCTTGGTTTGACCCTGGTGTGTCCGAATGTCACCCTTCCCTTTTGGCAGACTTTGAGGATTCCCGCTGAATTCAATAGTCTCTCAGTCCCCGTCCTCTCCTAATGCCCTTGAGCCTCTTGTTATGGATGACCACAAACCCAGACAAATCCCTCGCTCTCTGTCTGCCTCTCCTCCTCCTCCTCACTCCTCCTTCCATCACTGCTTCCCGTTTCTGGTCAACATTTTTGTTTCATTTAGTCTGTTTTTTTTTTTTTTTTTTTTGTTTCACTGCGTGGGTTTTTTATTTCCTTCAAAGCCCGACATCGTGCGCAGAGCGTAAAGCCTGACGGCGCTTTGAAGTCATGCCGGGTTTTATCCGTGCATTTTTGTCCTTGGGAAAGGGTGGATGGGACCAGGAAGAAGACACAAGGGGTCAGTTCAGTTACACGGCAATTCCTTATCTTAATACCTTGAGAAAAAACTAAAAATCCTAAGATTATCTGGCTGGGCCATCTGTTATAAAACTGCCCGTGTGCCGGAGAATGACCTTGTGCCTTCTTTACATTTGCCTGTGATTCAGTAATGACATTATACTCAGATCCTCAAACGTGATTAATTGTGCATGTTTAACTGAAGATCAGGGATTACTGTCCATCATCTTCACTTGCTGAATAAAACATGCATCTGTTTATGACATGCTTCATATTCTGTCATTACTGAGAGTCAGTGTTTTCATATTATATACATGTGATCCGGCATCGTCACATGCATATAACAGGCTATACATGCGGATGATGTATAGTTTGTCAGGAGATTTGCGGTGGTCTTGTCGAGCTTCATAGGTTTCAGCGTGCTTGTGTGTGTGTGTAGAGGCTTTAGCGTGTTAATATTTTCACCCCCAAAACTTCTCTTCACAGTTTTCTTCCTGGCGGAAAGATCGATTTCTTGTTGTTTTGGCTGAGGATTGTGAGCCGGAAATTAAATCCACTGATTGACCATTAAACTCTTTCCTCTTAGCAGGTGTCCTCCAGATGACCTTCGACTGGATCTCCACACTGATATTAGTGTGTGTGTGTGTGTGTGTGTGTGTGTGTGTGTGGCTGAGAGAGAGAGAGACAGAGAACTGGCAGTAACGTTCCCCTCGGATAAAGCAAACTGCAGGAGAAGGTGTGAGGAATGCTAATTGGCTCATCTGATGCTCCTCCCCCAGAGTGGGAATGATATCTAGAGGTTTTACTGTACGAGCGCTGGGTGATTATTTTCCTTCTGGATGCTGAGGTTGCTACGGTAGAGCCGCTCGACACACAACAGACACTTTCTCATCTGATCAAAGCCTGTACATTTAGATGGAAAAGTTTGACCATAAAAAGTAGTGATATTTGTTATTTAAGCTTGTGGTCCCAGACTTTTGCCACAGTTATTAACATCATAAATCAAAGTTTTTTTATATTTAATTTTTTTTTTTTTTAAATGCATGTACATTTATAACACTATACTTTGCGTTTTTTGCGGCATTGAATTACAAGAAACTAGTTAACCCTGCTGTGTTACAACGGCTGAGGGAGTGAGGACAGATTTGACATCTTACCTGTTTATTTTATGCATGACTGTTACATATGCATATTAATATGCATATTATGCAATATGCAATAATGCATATAAATATGCATCACATTATTAATAGGACCAGATTTACTAACGGACACTTTCTCATCTGATTAAAGCCTGTACATTTAGATGAAAAAGTTTGACCATAAAAAGTAGTGGTATTTCTTATTTGAGCTTGTGGTCCCAGACTTTTGCCACAGTTATTAACGTCATAAATCGTTCAAAGTTTTTTATATTTTAAATCTTTATTTTTAAATGCATGTGCATTTATAACACTAAACGTTTTTTTGCGGAATTGAATTACAAGAAACTAGTTAACACTGCTGTGTTTCTACTACAAACATGACTGACACATGCATATTAATATGCATCACATTATTAATAGGGCCAGATTTACTAAGCGCTCACTCCAGCGCAAACCCTCTTTTGGTGTTAAAAACTACTGTCAGGATTTACTAAAGACACGCCGTGAAAAATTAGCTCTAAAAAGGCGAGGACAGGCTTATTTTTGCACCTTAGTGCATATGCATTTGTAGGAGTTTCCCTTTCAGACGCAGTGTTTCTGAAAGGGAATGGGAGGAGAGTTTGCGGTTTGCGCTCATCAATTTACTAGTATTTGCACCATTATTTACCACCCAAAAAAAGCACGTCTTAATTCAGACGCTAATTTGCGCTGCTCTAGATTGCGTTGGTCATTATGGAAATGATCTGCATCTGGGTTCTTTAATTTGCATGTCGTCAGTAGATCCTCGCAGAACTTTACACTCCCATCGGCGCTTTTATGGGATTGTGCTCTCACGCTACTGTAGTAAATCTGGCCCTAAGTTTATTAGTTTATGTTAAAACTGTAATCCAAATGAATGGAGATTTTCTATGCCATTCAAATGCATAAATCTCAAACTTAGGCCTCAATATTTTTGAGTGTTTTATTGATAGCTAAAAGCATCATCCGTATAGCCAAAATATTTCATGAATAAGGACGTATGGGACTTTGTGCATGACGGGCGTTTCAGTTCTGTACAAATGTGCACGTGCAGATTCTTCGTTTTTATATAATAAAATAAAATAAAAGCATTACTAGTAGAGATAAACTTTGACCACTGATATCTGCCAAGATGAACAGAAACTATGACAGTGTTAAATAGATATTTTGCACATGAAATCATCCATGTTTAACTGGATTTAATGGAAACACAAGATGATTTTGCTGTAAAAGTGGTCTTGTGTTGAACTGATGAGGTTTATATGATGATCAGATCAGGAACTGCATGTTCACTTTCATTCTTGATTGTCCTCGGCTGTGAATTGAGTGTCTATTTTCAAATTTTTTGTTCATCTCAAAGAAATGTTATGCCATTTTTGTCCAATTTCAGGCTTGCATTAAGGCGAGTATGGAGATATAGATGCTCTTAAAAGGAATGGTTCACCAAAAAAAAAATTAAAATTCATGTCTTTTGAAACCTGAATGACTTCTGTGGGAAATTTAAGATTCATTTATGGCTGAATGTCCAATCTTCTGGCTTCACTTGACTTCAAATGCACGAGTTGTGTGGACTTTTGTTTTTGTCCTGTTTTGGAGCTTAAGAGTCATTGGTCACAGTCCACTTTCTTCGATTCATAATTTTTGTGTGTTTCACTAAAGAAAGAAAGTCATACAGGTTTTAAACGACAGTACAATTTTGACCGAATCTTCATCTTTGAGTGAACTGTCCCTTTAAACTTCTAAATAATCTATAAATGGACATATGTTGAACATAATTTACAAGATTTGTTAACATTATTTGGTGTGCAACCACACATTTTCATGTGTTCCCCACACAGGTTCACGTCCAGGAAGGTCTCGAGGAAACACGAATGTCCACTAAGTTTGTGATATTGTGTTCTCTAACTGTCCAGAACTCTGTCTTCGTTTCAGAGCCACGAATCAATGCTTCCGATCAGGAGATTTTGCAGCCTAAAACCGGGCAGGAATTACCCATCATCCTTCAGTGTAACCTCACGAACTCGCACAGCATACACCAGGAAAGCTTCTGGATGAAGAACGGACAGGAGATCGCCAACACAAAGACCGCGCACAAACACACACTGTTCAAGTGAGATTTCAATGGAAAATGTGCTTCTTGCTTCGGGTTTACCGACTGAATGCGTCTCTGCTGCGTCTGTGGCATGATGTCAATTACCACAGATTAATCATTTCATCCCTCAGATTATTAAAAACTACAGGAAACATGCTTAAATTGATAGATTAAGGGTTTCCAGTAGTTTAGCATTAAAATATGAAATTGACTGCACTAATTAGTGCTTCAAATACATCTGACAGGAGGATGAATTCTCATTAAAATGTGTCACATTTCACCCAAAATCAAATAGAAAACAAACATATTAATGTAATATCATTCATATATATATATATATATAAATATATATATATATATACTGTATATATATGGATGGATGGATGGATAGATAGATATAACTGTAATATATTAAATTATTTATAAGTATAAATATAATTACATGTATAAATTACTATATACATAAACATAATTTATTAATGTAATATAATTTAACATATTAAAAAATATACTTATATAAGTAAAAATTAGGGCTGTCAAACGATTAATCGCATCCAAAATAAAAGTTTGTTTTTACATAATATATGTGTGTGTACAGTGTATAATTACACACACATGCATGTATATATTTAAGAAATATTTGCATGTATATACTGTGTATATATATTTATATTATATATAAATATTTTATATATAAATAACACATTTTTCTTAAATATATATGCATGTGTGTGTATTTATATATAGAAAATAATTATACTCCATACACACACATATATTATGTAAACACAAACTTTTATTTTGGATGCGATTAATCGCGATTAATCGTTTGACAGCCCTAGTAAAAATATAATTACATGAATAAATAACTATATATATATATTTTTAATAATATTTTGTTTTTAAAGTTTTATATATATTATGTTTTATATATATTATATTATATATTATTTAATGCTTTAAAAAATTATTCATTTTTTGCAAATGTGAAATAGAATTTAAATGTAATGATATCAATTATGATATGAAAAATGCAATTTATAATTTTGTTTTCCATTTCATTTTGGGGTGAAATATGACACATTTTCATGAGAATTATCACATTCATTTCAGCATTATTAATGAGAATGTTTTTTTTTTTTTTTGCATTACAGTAATGCCAATCATATCATGAAAATAATGTCATGATGCATAAATCACGTAATGGTTCTATTTAAGTAAAATATTTATTTATTTTGATATAAAAATGATATAATTAGTCAATTTCTCTCTTTTGACTTCGGCATTTTTTCCAGTTTCCCTTCCACCCGTGGGTCTGTAATATATGAGTATTTGAGTGTAGCATCTCAGGATACTGAGGACAATCAGGATGTTGGAGCACAAAATCTCTTTAGTAACACGTCTCATCAGAGCGAGTGATGTGGCGAAAGGCGATCTGCTGTCAGACTCATGTCACAGACTCAGTAGAGACGCTTCACTCCTGAGTCGACAGCACAGCGCCGGAAGCTCTAGCTCTGTCCAACAAAACACATCTCCACCTGAAAACTGCTCTCTGAAAACATCCTCACAATAGAGTTCTGTCTGGTGATTAATAATGCAATATATCTCCATGATTAATATCGGCTCCTAGAGCAATAGCGCGCCTGAGAATGCTTTCATGTCATTACAAAACCCTGTATGCTGTTATTTTCTGTTGCAATTTTATATAGTGACAAGGTATAATGAACTGCAAAAAGAGTTTTATTTCAAGCCTTCTGAAGTCATTTGCTAGTTGTGATGAAAAGATAAAAAGTTATTTGCCTGAAATCTTTCTCCATTCTCTAACCCAGGATCAGTGGCGTTTTCTAAAATGTTGCACCCTTTTTTAATATGAATGCACGTAAGATTTCAGAGCTTCTGGAAGACTGTCTGTGAGTAAAGATTAAATGTTCTGATGCATGATGCGAAGGCAAGGTCGTGGGCTCGATTCCCAGGGAATGCAATGCATGAGCTGATCTGGTGTAATGCGTACCTTGAATGCAATGTGAAAGTACTTATCTGCCAAATGCATATAATGTAAATGTCCCTCACACATCTTTAGGAGACTTGAAATATAGTGCAATCAATGTAAGCTTGATGCATGAAAAAGAACAGCATACAAGTGACATGAGGGGGAGAAAATAAAGGCTTTTTCATTTTTTTGGTGAACTGTTCCTTTAAGAGTTTTATTTTTTTATTTTTTTGTTCTATTTTTGAGCTGGCAGTGATTTTGTTTCTTGTTTTGTAGGTTAAGTAAACCGAGGGCAGATGATGCTGGTGAATACATGTGCGTTTACACCTTTAAATCAGCTCCAAATGCCAATGCTACCATTGAGGTCAAAGGTAAGAAATCCTGTCAAAAACTCATTAACATGCCGTTAACACCATCGAAACGCCGTTGCCATCCAGTAGAGACCTAACCTGGGTTATAATTAGCTATTGTTTGGAGTTGCAATTAGCCTCTCTTCACCTTAAAATAAACTCAGCGGAGAGAACAGCAAGAGTTCTGGTCCTGAATCCTCACTGCCTCTCGAGAGCCGCTGTCAATCATCACCAGGACTTCATAACCAGTCAAACGTGCGGCGACTGTAGATTTCAGACTGTAGGACTCAAAAGAGGAAAGAAAAAATGACTCACGGAAATGTTTTTATGATTCTCACTAATTAGTGTACGTCATTTTATATTACTGTAAAAAAAAAAATACTATGATTTTTTTAAAAACATTTTAAGCATAAATTAGTACCTGAGATGTAAATAAACCATTGTTTATTTGCACTTTACTAAAGAGATTTTATTTATTTATCATATATATATATATAATTTTTATTTATAACATTTAAATTTGTCATTTTAATTTAAATAAGCATAAATTAGTATCTGACAATATTCCAGCAATATACAATAAAATAAACAATACAACTATTTTTTGCATATTACAAAAAAAGAGATTTATTTATTTTATTTATATTACAATAAAAACTGTAATACTGTGATTTTTTTTTTTACATTTTTATTTAAATAGGAACAAATTAGTACCTGATATAAAATTATACACATTACTAAAGATATATATGATTTTTATTTATAACATATTTAATTTTTAATTAAAAAGCAAAAATTATTACCTTACAAGTACCATTATTATTATTTTTTGCATATTACAAAAAAAGAGATCTATTTTACAGTAATACTGTGATTTCTTTTCAATTACATTTTTTATTTAAATAAGCATAAATTAGTACCTGACAAAATAAATCCTCTTTTTTTTTTGCCGTATTCCAAAAATGTTATTTATATTTTATTTATGTTCAGTAAAAACTGTAATACTATGACTTTTATTCTTAAAATGTTACTTTATCATTTGAATGTAAATAAGCTTAAACTAATGCATATAAAAAATTAGGCCTTATTATTAATTTATATTACTGTATGTGGTGAAATATAGTCAATCCATGCATGTTCTTGCCAGGCTTTGTGAAATTCCCTCATTCTCTAATATTGTAGACAGTGGATTATATCGATAACCACAGATAATGTTTGCATGCATATGAAGTGTATTATGTCCCCCGAGAGCCGGCACAGTCTGAGCTCGCCTGCGTGTTCCTCACTGTTAAGCCAATTTGTTGTGACACGCCGTCAAGCGCACTGAGCATGCCCAGACCATCATGTCAAAGCTCACTTTAAGCGTTGCCTGGTTACGTAACGCGATGATGTCACTCTCGCTGCGGCCCGCGGCCTGTTAGACGACAGAAACACACGATCCCTCATCCTGACGGATTGTCCCTGTCCTATTTCTGTCTCTATACATTCACAGCCGGATCGAGCTTCTTCACATCAGGCTGCTGTAAACTCGTCAATTAACGCTGTTCAGGATTTTTGATGCTTGATAGTATTTTGGTGAATATTTTATAATGTCTAATCATTTTGCAAGAGAAAATGACTGATGAAAACGAGACCAGGTCACATTTCACCACGTTATCAAATGAAGTGAAAAAAAAGTACGTTTGTAATTAAAAATAAGTCATTATGTCTACTAAATAATATTTAGAAATATAGATATTTTTAGCTATTTTAAAAGTATTAAGATTATTTGCATGATCAATTTCTCTCCAGTGTGTTCTCATTTTCTTTAATATTGTAGTTTTTACTGTACTGTATTTTTAATCAACAGTACATCAAATAATGACGTTCAAATACTGTACAATTTTAATAATATATGAATTTTTTAATATATTATTTAACTAATAAGTATAAGACTTTCTGCATTAGGATATTGTGAATTTGAGGCCAAATGTGTTATTGTCATGAAAATAATACAAAAATCATAAAATAGCTCACATTTTAACACAGTATATTTCAGAATGATCATATATTTCATGGAAATATTTAATAATTATTATGTCAAGTCATATAATTTTATGTCAGCTGATATATATATTAATGCACTACTCGCACACGGAGGTCGTAAAAAAATCTTGTACAAATACTAAACATTATAATTTATACTAATAATTAACATGAAAACATGTGAAATATGATTGACACATGTTCTTGACCGGTTGAGTTTCACCTAAACATTGATGAAAGAGCTGAAGCGCAGAATATCAGATGAAGATGAGCTTGTGTTGAACTGAATGCCGAATGTGTCCCATCATGCATTCTGTTCACCCCCGACCACTCGTGTGTTTGGCACCTCTCTCGCTCTCTCTCTCACACACACACACACACACACACACACACACACTCACTCACTCACTCCCTCTCGCTCTCTGTCTCTCTCTCTCTTACACACACAGACACACTCTATCTCACACACACACACACACACACACACACACACACACACACACACACACACACACACACACACACACACACACACTCACTCTCTCTCTCTCTCTCTCTCTCTAATGCAAATTCAAATGTAAGTGAGCTTTATTGGCATGAAAAATTGTACATTGTATTGCCAAAGCATTTATATGAGCATGGAAAATAAAAAATGAACAAAGTAGAACAAATTTTGTATTGCACAAGTGTGGAAAAACGGGAAGAAATAATAAACGTAGCAATTCCAATATAGGGTCTTCACACCATCGGTGCTCGGTGTGTGTGTGTCTTTTTGTGTCAGGAATTGATGTACTTTGCTGGGCTCTTCTCAGCGTTCACTTCATGGTTTTTAAGGGCTTTATAGTAAGAGTTGGGGTCACTCAATTTTAGATGTTTTCAAAGTGTAATGGCTCTTTTCTCAAAGTGGATTAATAGAGGATACCGGCATAATTCTGCCCTGCATGTGTTATTAGGTGTGTGTGTGTGTTTCTCTGTACTCTAAGGATGCTTTTACCAAACTGGGTTTTACCAATCAGATGTTTGTCCCATTTGTTGAATTCATGATTTAGAAGTTTCGACAATTCATAAGTGTATATTGAAGAGCTGATAGTGGGCAGTCCTCGAGTGAAGACTTCAGTTTGTTTATTGGCAATTCTGATTGCACATGTATTGTTTGGATGCATGTTTTTTATGATGTTGTATGTTTTGGCCACTATACCTCAGGGCCCTATATTGCACCCAGCGCTCTTGACTTTGTACAGCGACGCATGTGTCATTCCTATTTTGCACCCGACACACAGCGGACTTTTCCCTCCACAGACGCACGTCGGTAAATTAGGGAATGAACTTGTGCTCCCGGGGGCGGTTCAGGGAAAAGAGGAGGCGTGATCCGGCGCAAACGTTCCCTGGTGCTATTTTGCAGTTTCAGAAAACAATTCCTCCACTGACCAGGAGAAACCTCGTCTAAAGTCAGCGGCGCGTTCAGATGCTATTTTAAGGGCGCATGCTTGGCCATAATGTAGCGTGTGCACAACGCGCACTTTGATTCTCTCATCTACACAGACGCAGCAGTTCTCATTTTTAGAAAACCATACATTATTACAAGGAACAATATTCCACACGAGGGAAATCATTGATGTGTCCATGAAGATGTGAAAAAATAGGCATAAATCTAGTTTACACATTTACCCAGATTATCATACGCCTGTTTAACTGAGGCTAATCTGGGTGTGTTTCTCCATCCCCAATGTCACTTCTCTGTGTGTTTTACGGCCCTGACGGGAACGCCGGTCTCCTCGGCTGTGAACCGCTCCTGGCAAATCCGCCGTTATAATAGCAATCCGCCATGGAACAAGCGCGCCTGCTCTTAAAGGGAATGTGAGCTGTCGCTCTGATTGGTTTATTTCACGTTACGCCCCAAACCACACCTATGAGTAATGAAGCGACTTCAGACCAACCCATTTTAGATTTGCGTCGGGCGCAAGAGTCATTTATCTCGCCGGTATAATAGCAACAGCGCCCGAGACCCGCCCACAAAGTTACTTGCGTTTCGCGTTTGATACTTGCGTTTCAGATCGTTAAAATAGGGCCCTATATCTGAGAGTTTAGACTGTAGAACTTGGTGGCAAATTGAGTCGAAGGCCTTCTGGAAATCTACACACACACTCTGTCATTGCTTGGATCTAATGTGTCTCCTCTTCTGAAGACTGGCATTGTGAGTCCTCTACTCCAGGTGTCAGGGAAATGACCCAGACGAACAGGTTTAGTGAGGCCGGTCTGAGTGTGTGTTCTGTGTTCTTCAGCGGCTCTTTGAGGATCTGGTCCACTTGCTTTTTGATTTTTAGGGCCTGGATTTTATCAGTCAGTTCATTTTCTGTGATGGGGTTTGGTACCAATTGCATGTTCCATATTGATATTTTTTTCATATATTTGGGTTTGTTTTTATTTCACTATAAAGTTGTTCAACGTGATTTTTCCGGTGTCTCCGTTTTGTATGGATGTTTCTTGATTCCAATTGTTCCCAGAAATTGTGAGAATTTACAGATTCTTCAATAGTTTTTAGCTGATTTTGCATGTAATGTGTGTATTTTTATACTGTTTAAGTTCCTCATTGTTTTTTCCTCATTGTTTTACATTCTAAATCAAACCATTTTTCTTTCTCTTGTTTGGTTTTATGTTTTTTCGTAGAGGATTTGAGATTAGATAAAGTTTCTTAAACTTTTGGATGGTCCATTGTTGTCACAAATTTCTCTCTCTCTCTCTCTCTCTTTGGCTCTCTCTCTCTCTCTCTCTCTCTCTCTCTCTCTTTGGCTCTCTCTCTGACTCTCCTTGGCTCTCTCTCTGACTCTCTCTCTCTCTCTCTCTCTGACTCTCTTTGGCTCTCTCTCTGACTCTCTCTCTCTCTCTCTGACTCTCTCTCTCTCTCTGAGGCAACAGATGGCGTTCTGCATGCTGGGTTGGGTTGGGTTGTGTTGGGATTAAGGCTCTGGATTCACTCCCAGTGTTTCTGATGGCAGGAGTTGACTGTCCACTATCGTAATCTGCCCAGTGAATGCTTCAGGGTTTACACTCTGAAGTCTGTGTAAATAGGAATATAATGTGATGTTTGTGTACAGCGATCAGAGAGTTAAATCACGTCAGGTGCACTGAAACCCAGCCTGCACCTTTACGTGTGTTTATATTTAGATCGCATTATTAGGGAAGGATCCCGGAGCGCCATCTGTCGTGAGCGCGAGTCCATACATTACCCTGCATGAGTTCCTGTCTCGATCCTACTGTATATTTTCCATCTGTCGCCGATTTCATTCGGTTTGTGTTACACGAGCTCTTTCCTTTCAAGGCAAACGAGATGCTCCACAAATAGCAGCGTATACCAGCTATCAGTATCCCAGTATCCGACCTGTTCCCGATCTCTGCCCGGCATTGATCACACACTTCCGCTGCTCATCAGGAGGTTTTGAAGATAATGTGAATTTGGGGAAAAATGTGTTTGTCATGAAAATAATGTCGCAATACAAAAAAGGGCTTCATTCTCTTTAAGCATAATATATATATATATATTTTATTTTGTCAAATATGCAGGTCGCATTTTACCTTTAATTAAAAAGTCATTATTTCTATTAAATAATTATATTTTTCAATATTAATTATATACATTATTATATATATATTCATTATAATAATTTTGCAATATTAATTATATACACTATTATATATATATATATATATGAATAATTTTACCTTTAATTAAAAAGTCATTATTTCTATTAAATAATATTATTTTGCAATATTAATTATATAAACTATTATATATGAATTATAATAATAAATCCTATTTTGAAATTAAAAATAATTATTTCTATTAAATAATAATATTTTGCAATATGAATTATATACATTATTATATATTAATTATAATATTACTATATTACTATTTTGTAATTAAAAATAAGTCATTATTTCTATTAAACAATTATATTTAGCAAAATATTAATTATATACACTATTACATATATTAATTATAATACAAATTATTTTGTAATTAAAAGTCACTTCTATTAAATAATAAAATGTTGCTATATATATATATATATATATATATATATATATATATATATATATATCACTGTTTTAGGACTATTAAAATGGTTTACATTTCCATTTTTCTCTTAAATCTGATTCTTATTAGATTCTCATAACTAACAGTAGTTTTCAGTCAATGTTTAAATTAGCAGTACATAAAATACTATTATGATGTACATGATATACAACTTAAAAAAAATAAATATATATATATATAAAAGCGGGCCAGGTGATGGAGTGTAATGGAGAAAGTGACGATGTATTGTGTCTGAAAGATGCGCTGTGAGTGAGGATAATGCCGAGCTAAGCTCTCCATCGCTTCTCTGCTCGTGACTCACACACACACACACACACACACACACACACAGTATCCTCAGAAGGCACGTGTGCACCATAATTAGAGTTGATGATGTCAGCCAAGCTCCAATCCACGCCTCCTCCATCCACACGTTCAGAGATTCGCTTCATCCTGATTAATTGCACGGAAGGAATTACGGCAATTTCGGAGATTAGCGGCGCCTGCGTGTTAAAACCAGCGAGGGGTTACGATCATATCCAGTATTCCTTAATTCGGGGGAATATTGCAGCGCGGGTGTGTGTGTGTGTGTGTGACATTGAGCTGTGTATTATCCAGTGAAGGGAATGATGTGACTCAGCACATCGGAGAGGGGAAGCCTGAATTACTGCGCCCGCGGGGGTGCTTTTAATTAAGTCTGTGCCATCTCGTTTATGTCAGTCATTTGCGGTGTTAGGAAACACAATTATTATGCAAGCCTGGTTACGATTTTTAAAAAAAATATTATTTTTTTCATCCACATCTCAATATAAGTGGCTGTTAGTCTGTTTGCAAAATTAAGTTATGTTCTTGTTATTGTCTTGTTTTCCAGTACAAATATCTAAACATTTTTAAAATAAAATAAAGGTACATTTACTTACTGCAAAATGGCACACAAGTTGAGAAGAAATATGGGGTCTGTAAAGTGTAAACTCGCTTAATGTTAATACATTTCTCAGAAGACAAGACTGTATTTTATGTCTGGAAAAAGAGCAATGATATTGATGACTCATCTTGCTCTCATCAGCATATGCAAATTTCTGTCCAATCAGATGCTGTCTTGATTGAGAATGCCCCGCCCCCTGATGCCACCTGCTTCTAATTTGCAATAGCAATTCATTGCAGTGATGATACTACCTTGCTATTTAAACATATATTAAATATATTCCTTCCTGACACTCTCTTATAATATATAATATTATAAGTATTAGGAAGTATTATTAAAGTAAATGCGGTCAGTTTTGATGTCATGGTGAATTTAATGTCCACAAACTCCATAAAAATGATCCCTGTAATATGTTAATGGAAGCGTTTTATGGCGAAATTGTATGAAAGTCATGGAAAACAAATTGAATCGGCCCTGGTTGTGTGAAGGCAAATAAAGTCACAATTCACAGTTTAAAAGCTTTATTTTAAAGTCAGAGGATTACAGGAATCTGACTATGTAAAAGGATGAAAAATCACATCACATGACCCAAATAATACACAGCATGTCGAGACCAGAAGAAGAGAGTTGTAGGGAGAACGTAAAGTAAAGGGACCAGCTCAATGTGATGTGAACGCAACATTGTAAACTAAACCTGATGGTCTTTTCTCTCTATCCAGCTGCTCCTGAAATCTTGGGCCACAAACGAAGCGAGAACAAGAAAGAAGGAGAAAACGCGACGCTGCACTGCAAGTCGGTGGGATACCCGCATCCAGTGTGGACGTGGAGGAAGAAATTGGGCCGAGGGTCTTACATCGTACGTATCCAACGCACAGTGTCACATGATCCTTCAGAAATCATTCAAATCAACATTTATGATTTTTATCAATGTCGAAATCGGTTGTGCTGCTTCATATTTTTTGTGGAAAACGTGATACATTTTTATTTCACATGATTCTGTGATCAATAGAAATGTCAAAAGAACAGCGTTAGGTTGAAGTAGACTCTTTTGTAACATTATGGGCCCTATTTTAACGATCTAAAGCACAAGTATTAAACGCGAAACGCAAGTGACTTTGTGGGCAGGTCTCGGGCGCTGTTGCTATTATACCGGCGGGATAAATGACTCTTGCGCCCGACGCAAATCTAAAATGTGTTGGTCTGAAGTCGCTTCATTACTCATAGGTGTGGTTTGGGCATAACGTGAAATAAACCAATCAGAGCGACATCTCACATTCCCTTTAAGAGCAGGCGCGCTTGTTCCATGGCGGATTGCTATTATAACGGCGGATTTGCCAGGAGCGCTTCACAGTCGAGGAGACCGACGTTCTCGTCAGGGCCGTAAAACACAGAGAAGTGACATTGGGGATGGAGAAACACACCCAGATTAGCTTCGGTTAAACAGGCGTATGATAATTTGGGTAAATGTGTAAGCTAGATTTATGCCTATTTTTTCACATCTTCATGGACACATCAATCATTTCCCTCGTGTGGAATATTTTTCCTTGTAATAATGTATGGTTTTCTAAAAATGAGAACTGCTGCATCTGTGTGTAGAGTAGAGAAGCAAAGTGTGTGTGCGTTGTGCACACGCTACATTATGGCCAAGCATGCGCCCTTAAAATAGCCTCTGAATAACACACTGACTTTAGACGAGGTTTCTCCTGGTCAGTGGCGGGATTGTTTTCTGAAACTGCAAAATAGCACCAGGGAACGTTTGCGCCGGAACACGCCTCCTCTTCTCGCTGAACCGCCCCCGGGAGCGCAAGTTCATTCCCTAATTTACGACGTGTGTCTGTGGAGGGAAGAGTCCGCTGTGCGTCGGGTGCAAAATAGGAATGAAACATGTCAATTTTGCCATGTCAGTCAATTGCGCTGGGTGCAAGATAGGGCCCCTATAAATGTCACTTTTGATCAATTTAATGCATCCTTGCTGAATAGAAGTGTTCATTTTTGGACGCTAGTGTATCCTGCAATTTAAATTCAATCTTGAAACTTCTTTGACTCTTTCCCTGCCAGCGTTTCTGAAAAAAGTTGCCAGCCACAACCTGCAGTTTTGACCATTTTCACAAAAATTTCATGAGTCACAGAATTATTTTGTTGCATGAATATCTGAAAATGCAATATATCAAAAGAAAGAAAAGACCCTCTGCTTTTAAACAATATTCTAGCTTCATGCATTATTTTTTTTTTATTAACACTTGAATGTGGGAAAGTTTCATAAAAAAGGGATGGGATTCAGGACGATGATCCAAACACAGATGGAGTCGATGGAGTCCATCAACACACTCAAAGCTTCAGTCCTGTAACTCGTTCTGGCTCGACATTTCATTCTGTAACATTAGGCAGATTTAATGTTAATGATCGCTTTTTTTTATATATGCATCTGGTTACATATGATATCGCTTGTTTCTGCTTCTTCTTCTCCTGTGTTTTGATCAGGAGATTCTCTTCTCTTTCAGTAGATGTGTAATAGTGCCCCCTACCGTATAACATTGAAATCACTGAAAGACAGAAAATTCTGTCTATGGCAGGGAACCGTTTTCTCACAAATTATGTACATTTCTATCAGTGGCGGGGAAAGAATTAAAGAGGATAGTTTACCCAAAAATTGTGTCATTACTTACTCACCCTCATCTCATGATAACATTTAAACTTAAAGGTGCAGTGTGTGGTTTTTAGCGGCATCTAGTGGAGAGGTTGCGAACTGCACCCAACAGAAGTTACGGTGGCCGACAGGAAGTGATGTCGTCGTCTGAGACAGCAGAGAGGAGCCAGTTAAACAATGAGCTTTCTTTACAAAGATAAATTAAGAAATTAGGTTTACTTAATTATTCAGTAAAGCGATGTTATTGCGAATATTAATGTTACTTGTTCATCATTGTGTCAGTGTTTTATCCGCTGACTTTAGCTAGCTTCTTCGCACGAAGAACAACATAGTGACGAAACGCGTTTGTCCGCTCAGGGCCACTGTAGAAACATGTCGATGTAAGCGGACCCGTGGTGTGTGTAGAGAGAAATGGCTCATAAAACATAACGGTTCATTAAAGGGGTGGTTGATTATGATTTAACTTTTTTAACTTTAGTTAGTGTGTAATGTTGCTGTTTGAGCATAAACAACATCTGCAAAGTTACAACGCTCAAAATTAAAAGCAAAGGGAGATATTTGCTTTTACAGAAATTGCTTTTTAAGGACTACAACAAACGGCTGGTAGAGACTACACAACATTCCTCCCGGGTTAGTGACATCACCAACCCTAGAATTTACATAAACCCCGCACCCGGAACACGATTTATAGATTATCAAGACAGAATATGCTAATCAATGACTAGAAGATAACTACACATAAGCTTCATAAATTAATCAACTAACCATTCAGAAATGTCCTGTTGCTTCTCAATGTTGTCACTTCTTCTTGAGTCTCTCCATCATTGTCTGACTCCGGTTTGAACATAAAAGGCTAAAAAATTTTGACATTTTCAGTGCATGTGTGTGTGAGGTAAAAGGACACAAGCTGTTGAAGTTCCACCCACTGTGCCGGGAGCAGCAGCTCATTTGCATTTAAAGGGACACACAAAAAACGGTGTGTTTTTGCTCACCCTCAAAAAGTGACAATTTTAACATGCTATATAAACATATCTGTGGGGTATTTTGAGCAAAAACTTCACATACACACTCTGGGGACATCAAAGTCTTATTTTACATCTTGTGAAAAGGGCATTATACCACCCCTTTAAGTAAGCTCTTTATACACCACTGCAAACATAGTTATGTATATCGTATTGCATTTCTGTCAACAGATCCTCCTAAATATTTACATACTGCACCTTTATATTCATAGATGAAGTCATAATCTTAAATATATATATATATATATGTGAGGACCCAACAGCCTCTCTGAATCTCTTCATTTAGGACATTGACAACAGCACAGGCCGATTCTTCATCACCAACAGAAATAACTTCACAGAACTGAGTATCATCGGCCTGGACATCGCCACAGACCCGGGCGAGTACGTGTGCAACGCCTCGAACATCATCAGCTCCAGAGAGTCCATGACGATCCTGCGCGTCCGGAGCCATCTCGCGCCGCTGTGGCCGTTCCTGGGCGTCCTGGCCGAGATCATCATCCTCGTGGTCATCATCGTGGTTTACGAGAAGCGCAAGAGGCCGGACGAGGTTCCTGACGGTAAGAGGCGCTCGGATTTAAGCATTTCTGCTGTAGTTTTGCGGTATGATATTTCCTCTTGATCATGAAAGGCAATATATTATCATTCTGAAGTGCTTAAAGTGGCTGTTGTTTGATCCGAAAATGAAGTGAATGAATCTAGAAATGTTGTACTTGGCTGCACAGTTAATACTTGCTGATTTTCCTTGATTTCAGTGACATAAAACACTTATTTCGAGTAGGGCTGTCACTTTACATTCGAAAATTGATTGCAAAATCGATCGGACCAATCAAAGCAAGTTTCGAAAACGAAAATAGGGAATCGATTTTAACTGTCTTTTCTCGGAGCGCGTACTCTCAGTGTGAAATAATTAATTATAGAAATTTAGATATGAAATTTAAAGCTCCAATCTCCTCAGTCCTCCGAAGATCCCGAAAAAAAGTCTGTTGGTGCTTCAGTGACTACTTCGCTCAGAGGACCTGTCAATCACAGCTGTCAATCATGACGTCACACCACCGTTTTTATAGCATCACATAACTAACTAAAAACAAACTTGCTTTAAAAACAAACACTTGAATTTAAATCAGCGTGATTAAAAACTACAGTAAATGACAGAAACTAGGGCTGTCAAACGATTAATCGCGATTAATCGCATCCAAAATAAAAGTTTGTGTTTACATAATATATGTGTGTGTATGGAGTATAATTATTTTCTATATATAAATACACACACATGCATATATATTTAAGAAAAATGTGTTCTTTATATATAAAATATTTATATATAATATAAATTATATATAATATAAATATATATACACAGTATATACATGCAAATATTTCTTAAATATATACATGCATGTGTGTGTATTTATATATAGAAAATAATTATACACCGTACACACACATATATTATGTAAAAACAAACTTTTATTTTGGATGCGATTAATCGCGATTAATCGTTTGACAGCCCTAACAGAAACCACCTTCGGAAAAAAGATATTTGAGGTGTAATTAAATTGTTTAGTTGGTCTCAAGTCCCGTTGAATAACACGGGGAGGCGGGGCTTATGACCTATACCTGGACCAGTCACCGGGGGGGCGATCGAGACGCTTTGGCTTCACTTTTCAGGGATTGTGTGGCACATTTGGCTCTGACACACACACATAACAGCAAATTATACTTCTGCATAATCTCTTTTTACTACAAAACTTAATTCTGCCGGTATGCAGACAGTCCCATGCATACAGAGACAGATTCGGGCTACAATCGCCTACACAGGCGAAATTTGTTTGACATTTCTAATGGTAAACACAGCCATGTTGAAGACTGAGGTAATGTTTCTCATTGATGTTATGGCAGTCCACTCTGCTTATTGTTTTTCGAGAATGTTGCACGCCTGTTTGTCATTGTGCACGAAACTTCACGCCAATAAATCATCAGGAATATTTGCTGACTTGTGCGCGTCTCAAGCGCCCTCTTTACGTTCGTCCTAATGCCTGTTAGTTGTCCGTGGATTTGCCCATATTTGGCGTTTAAAATGGAAACGTCTTTAGACATGGAAAATCGATTTTACAATCGATTCAATGAACACTTATGTCTAAAATCGAACAGGATTTTTTCACAAAAGTGACAGCCCTAATTTTGTGTGAGGCAGCTGTTGTTTGATCCGAAAATTAATTATTCTGGAAATGTGACCCTGGATCACAGTCGCACGGGTATATTTGTGGCAATAGCCAACAATACATTGTTTGGGTCAAAATTATTGATTTCTCTTTTATGCCAGAAATCATTCGGATATTAAGTAAAGATCATGTTCCATGAAGATATTTTGTAAATTTCTTATCGTAAAGATATAAAACATTTATTTTTGTGAGTGAATCCAGCACAATCGTGAACATAAATGTAGAACTTTAAAGGAGATTTTCTCAATGTTTAGATTTTTTTGCACTAAACCATACATCAATGGAAAGCTTATTTATTCAGCTGTCAGATGATGTATAAATCTCAATTTAAAAAAATTGACCCTTTTGACTGGTTTTGTGGTCCAGGGTCACAAATGTTGTACTTGGCTGCACAGTTATGACTGCTTTATACTTGCTGATTTTCCTTGATTTTAGTGACATAAAACACTTATTTTGTGTGAGGCAGCTGCATGCCATGTTCATAATGAAGCTACACATCTAAAATAGACTGCTTTTAAAGGCAGTAAAAATAGAGCGCTGCAGTGATGACATATTTTCACAAGTTTTTCCTTTCATTTCATACATTTTTCCATTGCCGTTTGAATTATGGCAGAAAATAAGGCTCTGTGATCAACAAAAGATGATGATTCCTACACGTTTTGTTCCTCAGGATAATGAACACGACTTTTCTGAAGCCTCAGAAGTAAAAAGCTAAAGTAAACACACTACACCACGGTCACTTGACTTCAAGGTTCACCACTAAACTTTATAAACTCTTTCAATCTTAATTTAAATTCTACAAGGTGGCGAGTTTGAGTTTGAATAGTTGGATTTAAAGTTGTAGAATAAAATATCTTGAACTTGTGTTCAACACAAAGCTTATTTCAGGTCTCCTGTGGTGAAAATCCAGCTTTTAATGTTGTTTGTGTGTCTATGTGGTGTTTTTAATATGCTTTAAGAGAAAGCATGTGTAAATTCATAAGTCGACTCCATTGCTGAGTATTTCCTCCTTAAAACTGCAGTGAACCAAAGACAGTCTCAAAAACACGCTTTGAAATCGCTGGTGTTTCTGACGTCACAAACTACCTTGTAACCAATCAGATCAACGTGTGATCGTCAACCAGTGGATCTCTGAGCTGAGTGAGTGAGTGGAGGCGGGGCTCATTTGCATTTTCAAGGAAAAAACTTTTAAATATGTCTTTTTGGTGATCAAAACTGAGTTTTAAGGGATAAAATGACTGACTACAGGGGGACTTTAAGTATTTATGTCTATAGATACATCCACATTTTCTATTTTCAACATGCAACACTTTCAGCACTTTAACCAATCAGAGACGGCTCTGTTGAGCACATGAATGCAATAGCCAATCAAAGATACTTAATTGATCCTGTGCATAAAGATAAGAGGGTTTTAAACGGACTGTTTCACAGGCGAGTGTTTTAATATATTTTCCTTTCATTTGTGATTGGCACATGAGCAACATCAGGAATTTAACAGTTCTGGTTCTGATTCAGATTTCATTATTGATTATTTCAGTGCTTTTGAGAAGTACTTTAGACATTGGAAATTTAAGCTGCAGAAACAAGTCCTAAAACTCAATGGTTCAATGTATTTTTTATCTGATTTTCAGTTAAAATCCCCCTATAGTCAATAATTTTATCTCTTAAAACTCATCTTTGATCACAATAATTACATATTTAAATGTTTTTTCCTTGAAAAAAATTCTTCATGCCTTAAAATATCTTGAATGTAACTCGACACCCTTGCCTCATTTAGTATACGTGGTTCTATGAATATGCAAATGAGCCCCGCCTCCACTCACTCACTCAGCTCAGAGATGCACTCGTTGACGATCACACGTTGATCTGATTGGTTACAAGGTAGTTTGTGACGTCAGAAACACCAGCGATTTCAAAGCGTGTTTTTGAGACTGTCTTTGGTTCACTGCAGTTTTAAGGAGGAAATACTCAGCAATGCTGTCGACTTATGAATTTACACATGGTTTGTCTTAAAGCATATTTAAAACACCACATAGACACATAAACAACATTAAAAGCTGGATTTTCACCACAGGGGGACTTTAAAACTTTCACAACGACTGAATTGCACTGCAATCTTATATGATTATTTGTGCAACTCTGCCATGTTCCACACAAACATATTTAGTGAACCTTTAGAATAATCCATGCAGGCTGTTTCGAAACACTGAATCTGCCATCAATAATATATTCTGAACAGGCTGTTAGTGGGTCATTTACGGCCCGGGCTCTTAGCGTAGATGCACAAGTGAATATTCATGAGCGTTGAGTCAGAGAGACCCACTGGGAAACACTGACCTCTATGCTTGACCACGTTTTAATCTGAGACCCGATCCTCCACTAGAAAGACAAATCACAACACTGGAGCTGCCTCACATTTGTACACTCTTAAAGTTAATGAATAATTGACTCTGTCAACAGCTGCACATGACACTCTCTCTCAATGAGAGAAACAGAAATGTTAATATTGTACAGTTACACAAGATATTTGGATGCAAGAACATTTCAAGGTTGTGTTTCTTCTTTTTTTAACTTCATTCTGTCTAGGGCTGTGCATTATTTAGATTTTCTGCTCCATATATATATATATATTGCACACAGGGAGTTTCACCAGATGAGTGAAAGAATGAATCATTCTAGAATGATTTAGGGTGGTTTGTGAGTTCATCTCCATAGAAAATAAAAAAATAAAAAAAAGACCTGAAATTGTAATGTCTGAAGACCTGAAGCGCAAAATCCTTTTATGCCAGAACGATTTGGGAAAAACTTGAAAAATGTGGCCGTTCATATTTGGGTTATATGCAGTTTTTTTTTTTTTTTTTTTTTTTTTTTTTACATTTCTTTTATTTTAATCTCTTTATTTTTTTAAAGAGATTATGTTATGTTTAGTTTTGGGGATAAGGTTAAGGGATCATATATGTAATATCAATATATGCTTAATGTATTTATAAAATAGTGCTGTCAATCGATTAAAAAATTAACTAGATTAATCTAATTTATTCTGTGATTAATTGTGATTAAAACACATATACGTTTTTAATATATTTTATAATGTAATAATTTCATGGTTAATCTCCAATAGAGAAACAACTTAAAGACAGTATAATATTACATTTAATACTAATGCAATTAATGTCCAATAAAGGCACTATTATAAACATCATATAATGCCATTAATGTCCAACAAAAGCACTATTATAAATATATAATACTAATGCAATTCATGTCCAATAAAGGCACTATTATAAATATATAATACTAATGCAATTAATGTCCAATAAAGACACTATTATAAATATATCATACTAATGCAATTAATGTCCAACAAAGGCACTATTATATAAATATATAATACTAATGCAATTAATGTCCAATAAAGGCACTATTATAAACATATCATATAATGCAATTAATGTCCAATAAAGGATGGTTTAAAGCACTTAATTATTGAGATTTTATGTGATTTTTATGTGATCTAATCTAAAGTGAGAACTATTTAGTTAAGTTGTAAACAAAGCATAATAAAACATGATCTAACTCTTCACATGTGAGCTAATTAAACAATAATAAAGATGAAAAAAATGAAGAACTCACGATTTGTATATAGCCTATTAATAAATGAACAATATAGAGACTACAATATATAAACTATGAATTAACTATATTAGTTTGCAAATGTATTTATAACTGTATACTTATAAAGTGTTATCAATACATTAAATAAAATGAGAAGTATATTGCAATAATGCTATTTTTCTGTAAATCGAGAAATAAAATTAATTTGATTTCACTGTAATATCACATCTTAATTTCTTAATTTTCAAACGGCATACCATCAAGCTTTTATTTTGGCGGGTTGCTGGCCATTAAAGAAATGCATTGCTGGTTGTATTATTATTATTATTAACACGCGTGAATAAACATGCAACATAATGAACGAATTATGTCTGCTTGATTTGACAATAGACATATTGCAATATTGATTTTATTTGCAATATATATATATATATAAATCGCGCAGCCCTGATTCTGTCATGAAAAATAAAAGCTTGATGGTATACCGTTTGAAAATGATGAAAATAAGACGTAATTTTACAGTAAAAAAGCATTATTGCAATACACTTATTTTATGTAATATATTGGTAAGACTTTATAAGTATACAGTAATAAGGAGCAGGAGACGGGCTCCGTTCTGGACATGTTTTGGCCGTGAGTGTGCCGGTCTCTAAAGGGATGCAGTCAGGCACACGGCAGCTTCATGCTAATCTGACCTTTGCAGAACCACAGAAGGGTCTCTCAGAGCCGGGGGGGTCCGACGCTACCCTTTAAAATCTGCTGCGAGATGCACCTCGTTCTAGTGACTGACAACACATGACATAATCTCTCAGCGAAACTATTGTACTCAAGCTAGAACTCCAGATACGTCTGTATTATTTTGTGTCACTGCAGTGTTTATCAGATCCAGCATCCACCCAGTGAATGTTTGTTTACATGTTTAGCAGTGAATTGCACAGGATGCAATGGGATTTTTATGATGTAATTTAAATAATGTATATTGTTTTATGTATATATGATATGTTATTTAAAATACAAAACAAGTGTTTACTATATATATATATATTTTTTTTTAGGGCCCTATCTTACAAAACAATGGCGCAATGCAGCACCAAGCGCGACGCAAGTGTTTTTTTTGCTAGTTTCAGCCTGACGCATTTTTTATTGTCACGTCCTGCGGCACGTTGTTTAAATAGCAAATGCATGTGCACCCATTTGTGCCCATTTGGGCTGCTGGTCTGAAAACGAGGTGTGTTCTGGCGCATTATTGGGCCGTTGCTATTTTGAGGAACAGAAATAGACTGAGCATGTAAATAGGGAATCTGCCATGGCACGAGCGCAACTGGCATTTAAAGGGAATGGGAGATGAGACTCTGATTGGTTTAACACACGTAAATCCCAAAACACACCCATTATTCATTAAGAGAATAGAGACAACCCTTTTAGACCATGCGCCGGGAGCGCCGACCATTTGTCCCGTCCTTAAACTAGCAAAAGTGGAATCGGACGTCCCAAGTGAACTTGCGCCGTGCATTTTAGACCATACGCTTAGATCGTTAAAATAGGGCCCATAATCTAATTAATTACATGATGTGCCAATTAATTATTCACACATTAAATTCGGCTGAGAAATTACCCCTAAAAGATCATTTTAAGTCATTATTGTGATAAAATAGACATTGAAAAAGGATCTTTAGAAATACATTTTTTAATTTAATATAATCTCTCTGTGAAACTATTGTACTCGAGCTAGAACTCAAGACACGTCTGTATTATTTTGAGTCATTGCAGTTTTCATCAGATCCAACATCCGCCCAGTAAATGTTTGTAAGCAGTGAATTGCAGCAGATGCACTGGGATTTTCCGATGTACAAACTCTGCTACAATAGCAATGGAAAAGAAATAACGTATTAGAAGTCAATATTCACTCTATATAAACATTCCTGGTCTTATGAGCGATTAATCCGTGCATGATTTCATGATTTTTCATCAAAATATGTGTAAACCAATAGTCAAACAGCTATTTAGTCATTGTTTCGGCTGGTGTTGCAGTATATGTATACAAATATTAGCTATTTGCTGTGAATGTTGTTGGCATGTAAACACTATTTGTCAGTTTTCTGAATGCTAATCCAGTGCTGGTGCTGTTCGTAGGCCAACAAACAGGACTGTTTCAGGGGGGTTTGCATGTTCATATTCAAATATACTCCCATTTAATATCTCTGATGCTCAATCAAACTGAATGAAAGTGTTTAATTCAAGTAAATAATGGATGAAACTTTGTTTTTTCCTTCTCCATGTGGCCTCATATTCTTTATTGTTGGTAAGTTTGAGAATGTGCATGTCTTTAGGCATTTCTGCTTCTCTTTGTTTCCTCCTCATTCAGGCTGTGATGTCACAACGCGTGCTTAATTAATTATCAATTGAAATTACAAATTTGTTTGTATCATCAACAGTGTTCAATTCATTGTGATTGGATTCTCTACTGTTAAGTTTATGGTTCGTAATGGGCTTTCATTGCAACATTTTTAGTCCTTTAGTAATTTTATTAATCTGATTGTGCAGCTCAGTTTGTCTTAGCCTCTGGAATATAGCAATATAGTCACAAAACTCATCAAAACACGTCCGGGTCATATTTCACCGTCATATTAAAAGAAAAAAAAAAAATAGGCCAATTAAGATTTTTTTTGGTGACACTTTTATTTTAAGGTGCAAATTAAATGTTACTACATGTAATTACTGTAGTAATAACAGTAAATTATGTATAATTACAAGCAACTAACCCTAACCGTAACTGTATAGTAAGTACATGTAGTTCATACTTATTTGAGCAAGTACAATGTAACTACGTCACCTTTTTTGCATTATGACATTATTTTAACCTCCTTATTGTATTACTGTAAAAACTATTACAGCAATACAGTGTTTTATTTTCATCTTAAAGTCTCCCTGTGATGCAAATCAAGTCTATTCGATGTTTTTAATATGCTTTAAGACAAACCATACGCAAATTCACCAGTCAACGTTTATGTATAGATGATATATTGTTATTTAAATTACAAAAATATATATATATTGCATTGCATTGCAGGAATTAGAATCGTGGAGTATCCAATTGTTATGAAAATAATGTCACAATGCAAATCAATTTTTTGATGCGCTTTTTATGTTCATGAGATTCACCCTGACATCTTTACTGTAAGTCATCACATGACCTGGCTACTTATAATATGAATAAACTAATCATCATAATAACATGTGGATCGAAATAGAGAGTTTTTAACCATATTATCTTGCATGTGTTTGTTTTGCTCTGGATGGTTCGCTGAACAGACTCTTATTTTACAGCAAAACGCATGCAGAGCACTGAGTAAGGAGAGGAGGTGTGCGTGCATGAACAGCGTGTTCTGTTGTGATGTTTGGGGAGGATTTGTCCCCAGGAGAGAGAGAGTAATGGGAGGGTGCGCTAGATTAAGGTAGATTATATCTGCCCACAGTCTTATCAACAGAATCCGAGATGAGGACATAATGCTATGACGCACATTACAGCTGAAATCCTCGTGCCAGGATTTCACATTTTCAACATCGACGTCCTCTACACCTTTAGAGGATCTGTGTGTAGATATACTGATACGAGAGACATGTTCACACTGATGGCGATTTTATCCCGACTAGTAATTAAACATTATAAGCGAGCTGCACAACGGTGGCGATAGTTATAAAAAAATATCTGACCACAAATGTGATGTATTACTGGTAAATAAATAAATAAATAAATAAGATCCTACTACTAAAAATGTGCATACTGTAATAGAAAGGAAGCGCACTATAAAATATAATGTATATTTGAAGTCTTTCTACTTCAAAATGAAGCTTTTGATTCACTTTTACTTGCTGTTTCTTTGTAATTATTTGTAAAATGTACTAGTTTCTTAGGGAAAATGGTTTCTGCTCCATGTACAGTATATAAGCAGCTGTATATAAGGCTTTATATCATGAGCAAGATGAATGTTAATTGACATTTCCAATTAAAGGTGTTGTAAGCAATTTTAATTTTAACCAGATGTTCTGCTTTTCTAAAACGCGTTGGCCGAACTGATGGCAGTAACCCTGAACGTATGCTAAATGATTGACAGTTGGAGAATGTTTCTGATTGGCTAAAAAAAACTTGGCTGAGTCGCTTTCAGACAAGTCATTTCACTCGGCGGCCATCTTTGAAACGCCTCTCGGGCGACTATTTTAGTCATGCAAGCACAGCTCTTTCTGAATGGGGAAACATCAAACATCAAACTCTCCAGAGTCCGAAGCGCGTGTCTCAGAACTATCCGGAGCTTCTACACTGATTTGTTATCACAACTTTTTATCTTTTGTCAAATCAACTTAGATAACATAATATTTTGAGTTTCTATTAATTGAACCAATTTCCTTCATTGCATTAGCTCAAATTTTTTATTTCAATGAACTAAAAATTGTAAGGCAACCAGGTAACTTACTTTTTTAAGTTAAACCAACGATCATTTTTTACAGTGTACATGCAGCTGCAATGACTTTACCAGCTGCTGATTGGCTCTTTAATTTAGAAGGCGGGACTTATTCTGCCATATAGAGTGTATGCGCATGACGTTACACACACTGAGTGGCAAGAAGTTTTCAGCGTGAACACCGCAAAAAACACTCAAAACACATCTAAAACGGGAAAGAGCTTTGAGATTGACTGTACAACTAGATTTGACAAGAAATCTGAGGTATATTTTTACAGATTGACGAAAGCTACAGAACAGAGAAGCAAATGGATTCACAGAAACTGGATCCCGGCAGAGAAAGCTGGATTTGCAGTTTTCATTTTGTGTCAATATGCTGAATTATGGGGTAAAATCATACACTATATACTGTATTGTTATATATTGTATTGACAACTCATCAATTAAATATTTACCATCGTATATTCTGCATAATTGGACGTTTTTAAATAAACACTGGCAAAAACTAGCTGAATATCATGATATATTTAACATTGATATGAGTGGTCACATGGATTTACACCTATATTGTGTTTATATAAAGCATTCACAGGCTAATTTGCTTTATGTATTTCCCCGGCGTCAAAATCAGGCTCATATAAATGTGAGGAAACACGATTCCTGCTGCATGTTAATATCCATGATCACTGGATCTTTGGTAAGTTGTAAGGAACAATATATCGAGTCCATCCTTTAGTTTAAACTCATAATAGTTCGTTTTACTGGCGTTTTCCCCTATTAAATCCAGTCACGCAGCAGCTCTTCTGCCACTCAGTCCCGTTTTCCTGCGTGAAAGTGACGTTAATTCAAACCCTCTATAGTGCATTGCACTTTCTACCATTCAAAGTAATGTGAGTGCACTGTCTTTGTATATCTAAAGTGCAGTCAGAGACAGATGCGATTCCTCATGGCACCTATTACAGTGAAATCTCTCAGGTAGTAGAGCCATTTTATGTGTGGTATTCCTATAAGACGTTGCTTACAGCACCTTTAACTCCTCCATCTTGCCTGCACTGATCACAGTACCAGAGAGAAGACTGATCACATGTGCATCAGGGTCGTAATAGCCACATTTGCATAAAGTTAAAGTGCCGTTGTTGTGAAGTGTTGAGTCCCACTGAAGTGATGAGTCCCAGCTTAGGACCCAAGCAATCCGATTGGTTCAAAGCACGTTTTATGGGTAATCGCTTTAGTGCCTGGTTACAAGTCGTTTGAATTGCGTTAATATATTTTAACTTGTATGTTTCATATACTAGTATATAACCGAAGCTATAGATTGTGAATTTAAACACATCTCGTTCTTAGTGGTTTTTTTTTTAGTTAGCTTAGATAGTAGCATAGCATACAGCTATCCGAAATGATTAGAGACAACGTTTTTCTCACCGTCTACGATATTTTTCGATAAAAAAACTTGGATAACAAATATGATACAAGCATAATTCTGTTTAAGAATTAATTATGACATGACATGCTTGTAATGAAAACAAATTTGTAGGGCTGGGAAATGATTAATCGCGATTAATCGCATCCAAAATAAAAGTTTGTGTTCACATAATATATGTGTGTGTACTGTCCATAATTATTTTGTATCTATATAAATACACACACATGCAAGTCAATATTTAAGAATTTCTTTTTATTTATATATAAAATATTTATATTTATTTATAATACAAATTATATATAATATATATACAGTATATTTAAGCAAATATTTCTTAAATATATACATGCATGTGTATGTATTTATATATATACAAAATAATTATGGACAGTACACACACATATATTATGTGAACGCAAACTTTTATTTTGGATGCGATTAATCGCGATTAATCATTTCCCAGCCCTACAAATTTTATTATGCCTTATTGCTTAATAACAATTAACAATGTCGCAAAACATACCTAAACATGTTATTTCTTTCACTTTAACTATTTAAATAATCAGGAAAAAAATAAAAGATTATGACATGAATTTAAGTTTGATTGATTACATTAAGAATCGCGAGAACAGCTTTAGATCAGGCATATTACTGGGGTCCTAAGCTGGGACCCATCACTTCAGTGGGACTCGACACTTCACCACACCGTCACATTAGGGGCTTTCGCACCGGGTAGTTCTCGGCACTAGCCACTTCCCATAGGACCATTTTCCTGGTTGCATTCGCACCGCCATTATGAACTCTGAAGTGACGTAAGACATGAGCTTGTTGCTATGACTTTTATTCTGACGGCGCTGAGAACGACTGAACACACCGCGCTCGCATTCTCCGTGTTCATTAGTTTACGATCTGTCTAACAGTCCTGTCTAATACGTTATTAGATACAACTGTTATACATGGGAAGTAGACAGTGATGAAGAGTTATAAGCGTAAGCCGTGTGTTGATGTCCAGTGTTAATGAGCAGAAATACATGATCATGTTTCTCTTGGTACCCTGAAAGTTGGGTTGGATTTTCTCCTCAGTGTAAAGGTTAAGAGGTCCATCTATCACTGTTTCAATGTTCGTAGAGTTAATTTGTGGAGTAAATATATAGGCGTACACTACACAATCAGCGAACACTAACGTCACGGATAGTTCCTATAGCGCTGGTTTAGACCGACTCTGAGTCTGAAGTAGGAGTAAATCAGTTCCTCCAAAAGGAGTTCCTAGAACTAAAATCATTCCTAGTTCCTGCGGTGCGAACATGCCAAAATCCGGGAACTTCCGGCAATAGTTCTAGGAACTATGAAAAGGTGTGAAAGCCCCTGTTTGTTCCCAGACAAGCAACATAGGCCTCGTTTACACTGCAGGTCTTGATGCCCAATTCTGATTTGTTACCTTTATACGATTTTTTTGACCGTCCGTTTACACGTTCTTTCAACTGTGACCCATATCCGATTCATGTGTTTACACTGACATACTATCTGAAACATCGCGCATGCTTAAAGGGTTAACTTCTCTTGCACAGATGGGCGGACACAAAATATGTTTGATGCTAGCTCTGCGATATACGCGAAGTTCGCCAAACATCACCGTGATTTTAAGGCGAAGGAGGATGAAAAGTGCCATCATTGCACATATGCTTCAGTTATTATGTGTGAGAGAGATCTCAAGACTGTTGGGAGCATATTGTGTTTAAATATTGGCTTTAACGAGGAGCAGTGGGTCCGAAATTTTGTTGTGTACGACACATTCCTCTCCTAAACGTTGTCGTCGGCCATCCGTCCCTTTGCAGAAGCGCGTCTGGGTTTCTCTCGTCATTAAACCGCGGGGACGTTGCCTAATGCCTCAGAAAATCCGATCTGCCTGTTTACATGACAGTTGCATTTCATTTCATTTCATTTATTCTTTATTTGAAAGGGGACAGTGTACATTAATCAACATTAAAACAATGTAAATGTACCCGAGTTAGCTCAAAAGTGCTAATAATGTGCACTGGCACATGTCCGATTTATTTCCACATATGAATGAGGCCTGAAACCGATTTCGAAATATCCGAATGCATGCGTTTTTTTCCTGTTTACACGGTCATAGAACACATCCGATCTGTGTCACATATGAGCAAAAAATCGGAATTGGGTCACATTTCACTGAGAGTGTAAACGAGTCCATAGTGTCGGCCCACATCCGGTAAGCGTTGAATCCACATGTACCAGATGTGGCCCGACCCGATTTTGTCTGGGTTTTATCTGTTATATGTAGTGAGGAAAAAAACAGATGGCTTATTTTTGCACTGTGTTGATCTGATGGGTGTGTATTTAAAAGGATGAGGTTTTCAACTCACATTGTCCTGTCATAACCTGCTTGCTGTCCGGCGCTGTGAATGCTGCGGTCTGTGGGCGCATGTGACATGCATAAACTAACCAGAACTACCCATCTGTCTGTGGAGAGACTCGTGACCTCTAACTGAACAACCTTTCTGCATCAGCAATAACCCGCTCTCTAAACATCTCGGGACCCGAGTCTTGTGCTGGGGTTTATGATTAATGGATAAGGATTATTGGTAACACTTTACAACATGGTTCCAATTTTTTTGCATTAGAAAACATGCATACGTTTAAAGCATTTATTAATCATAGCTAACGTTAATTTCAACATTTTCTAATATATTACTAAAATTAGTTGTATCAGTTCATAATATTTAATGAACATGCTGTTTACATGTGCATGTTTTTCATACAAATACTTGGTATAGTTTGATCTCTAACTAAAACAAATATGATTGTTGTATTCTGCTAGTTGAAGCCTTTTCAATGAGATATGACAAGTCTATCTGTTATGCACGATTGTACATGTCATATTTTCATTTAAGCAGTTTTTGTTTAAAGGTTAAAGTTCCCCTGTGTGGAAATCAAGCTTTTAATGTTGTTTGTGTGTTAGTGTTAGCCTAACTAGTCCTTGGTATTTTGCTCAACTTCTATAAAACCAGTGCAGGACTATTTTCTGGACACTCTAGGTCAACAATTATCCCCCCAAAAAAAAAAATGTTTCCCCTTTGGATAGCTATATAAAAATGGGCGTGGCCGAGTGTACAAAAATAAAATCCTGTGATTCCTAAACAATTCTAGAACTTCACGAAATATGTGAGCACATACGACATATGATTGTAAACAAGCATGCAAACTTTTATGGCGATCAGATCATAGGTGGCGCCATAGCTGTCATAAACAATATTTCCATGATGGTAAATGATCTGAAATTGTAGAAAATGGTCTTTTTCATCTCTAATTTGGGTGTATTATTATCGTATAATTCCACTTAAAGGCGTTAAAGCACTTGAACCTTGTTTTTGGTAACTATAACAAGAAATACATTTGTTACATGATTTATTAATCTGTTAGATAATGCATTAACTAATGGAACCTTCTTGTAAAGTGTTGGCCTTTCTTTCTTTTTTTTATATGAGATTGCACTCACAGTTTTACATTGTGTAACTATTTCCATGTTTTTGCTGACCTTGGGAACCCAGATAATATCTTCACTAAAGAGATCCTGGGAACATTTCCAAGCAATCTCCCAAAAAAAACAATTATGTGTTTCTACTGCAAATGTGACACAATGAGCCCAGACAGAAAATAAAACATGACAGCATGATCAGCACATTCGGTCTCAATAATATAACTACTTCAAAAACAATTATTCTCCCGCTGTTGCATTTTATAATAACCCATGGAAGCTTGTTTCCGCCACAGAATAAAACATTTTAAAAGATAATTGTGACTTTTTCTCACAATTGCGAGTTTACATCTCGCAATTCTGAATTTGTTTCTCAGAATTGCGAGATATAAAGTCAGAATTAAGTGAAATAAAGTCGCAATTGCGTGTTATAAAGTCAGAATTGTGAGATATAAAGTCAGAATTGCGAGATATAAAGTCAGAATTGCGTGAAATAAAGTCAGAATTGCGTGTTATAAAGTCAGAATTGCGAGATATAAAGTCAGAATTGCGAGATATAAAGTCAGAATTAAGTGAAATAAAGTCGCAATTGCGTGTTATAAAGTCAGTATTGCGAGATATAAAGTCAGAATTGTGTGAAATAAAGTCAGAATTGCGTGAAATAAAGTCAGAATTGCGAGATATAAAGTCAGAATTGCGTGAAATAAAGTAAAAATTGCATGATATAAAGTCAGAATTGAGTGTTATAAAGTCAGAATTGCGAGATATAAAGTCAGAATTGCGTGAAATAAAGTCAGAATTGCGAGATATAAAGTCAGAATTGCGTGAAATAAAGTCAAAATTGCGAGAAGATATACAGTCAGAATTGCGAGATATAAAGTCAGAATTGCGAGATATAAAGTCAGAATTGCGTGAAATAAAGTCAGAATTGCGAGATATAAAGTCAGAATTGCGTGAAATAAAGTCACAATTGCGTGAAATAAAGTCGCAATTGTGTGTTATAAAGTCCGAATTCTGACTTTTTTTCTCGCAATTGCGACTTTATATCACGCAATTCTGACTATTATAACACATGCATAATTGTGAGTTTATATCTCGCAATTCTGACATCTTTTCTCACAATTGTGAGATATGTGAGAAAGTCCAAGACTTTTTTTTTTTTACCTCAGAATAGTTAATATCTCACAATTCTGACTTTATAACACGCAATTGCGACTTTATATCATGCAATTCTGACTTTATATCTCCCAATTGCGACTTTATATCATGCAATTCTGACTTTATATCTCCCAATTGCGTATTATAAAGTCAGAATTGCGAGATCTAAAACATGCAATTCTGAGAAAAAAAGTCCGAATTTCAAGTATATTTCTCGCAATTGCGACTTTATATCATGTAATTCTGAGATAAAAAGTCAGAATTGTGAGATTAAAAAGTCGCAATTACCTTTTTTATTTTTCACTCTGTGGCGGAAACAAGCTTCAGTAACAACCATTTAAAGTGAGAATAACTGAAAAACAAGCATGTTTATCCTCTCATTTTGTTCCATTTGTGATTAATGTCTTTTTTCTTGCATGTTCTTCGACCCTGATGAAGATGATGAACCAGCTGGACCAATGTAAGAACACAATTTATGAACATTCATTTATTTATTAACACTTGTGTGACCAATGCATGTATTGATTGTGAACCGTGTACATCCGTCATCCAGAAAAACGAACTCTACGAACAACCACAAAGAGAAAAACGTACGACAGCGGAACACAAACTGAGCCGACGACGGACCAACGTTGAAAAGCGCTGAAGGTTTACGCATTACAATTCATTCTGAGTTACAAACCAGCATGCAAATGTTCCCTTTAGTTGATTAAATCCCTTCTCGTTTCCCAGATGACCAACTGCATATCCTGACCATCCGGAGGAGAGGAGAAGCTCCTGGCGATCTTCAGCGACGCACAACCTTCCTCACGCGGTGAAGAAAACAACAATAATGACAGCATTACACTGGCACAAACGAACAATAAAGACTGTCTTAAGTTTGCCTTATCCAGGCTCATGGTGTGTGTGTGAATGTGGACGCTGACTGAATCATGAAGGTGGTGATGATGATTTTACTACATGTGCTGTTAACGTTGCATTTCTTTCTTTTATCATGCCCTCCTGCTGCACTAATTCTTTTTCATATCTACATGTTGTCTCGAATGCATGCAATAACATAATCTAATAAGATTCAGATATCGTTTTTCTATTGTTACTTTAAATGGCGTTGCATCCAAATGAATAACCTATGTGTGTGCGTGTGTGTGTGTGAGAGAGAGAGAGAGAGAGAGAGCATATCAGCGTGTGTGCGTGTGTGTTTTTAAAGAAATTTAAATGGATAAAAAAGTAAGGAATCATCGAGATCTTTGTACAGTTTATCATCCAATACTAAAAGGAGGTGTTTTGTCTTAAACTAGAATGCAAGAACCTTTGTGAGTGGCAGAACAGTATTTAATCTTAAAAAAAAGCTGATATTGTATTAAATGAAATGGATACATGTAAAACATTTATTTTCTAGAGTTATTTAGACGTCTTGTACATGTGGTGCTGTAAGTGTTCAAATATTACAATAGCATCTGTAAAAAAGAAAAATAATATATCTTTTTTTTTTTTTTTAAATGTCGTTTCTTTTTAGAAGAAGAGATGATTCTTGTACAGCATGGCTATAATCCTATGCAATATGTATTCATATAGACCTACTGACAATTGTAAGGTGGGGTGGGTTTGTTTAATTTCTGAGAATAATAAAGCTTTAACGGGACGGTGAGATAAGGGTGCTTCGCATTGTGAACTGCACTGCTGTAGTTGCATGACAACTGATCAATACAGTGTGTGTGTGTCACCATAATGGACCAACATACGAGCGAGGAAGTGGGTGGAGCTAAAGCCATTACAAACTATGTGAAACCAATTGTTTCCTTTTTCAGAATAAAGGTTCCAAAATACTCCTGTGTTAATGAGCATTCTGTGGAGCTTTTCTCACTTAGCAACAGTAACCAATGGGGGCGGAGCTTATCAAAGGCGGAACTGGATTTTGAGCAGTATTCGGGTAGTATTGTTTTATATACTATTAGTTTTGAATTGGCTTTAAAATATATATACACTCACCTAAAGGATTATTAGGAACACCTGTTCAATTTCTCATTAATGCAATTATCTAATCAACCAATCACATGGCAGTTGCTTCAATGCATTTAGGGGTGTGGTCCTGGTCAAGACAATCTCCTGAACTCCAAACTGAATGTCAGAATGGGAAAGAAAGGTGATTTAAGCCATTTTGAGCATGGCATGGTTGTTGGTGCCAGACGGGCCGGTCTGAGTATTTCACAATCTGCTCAGTTACTGGGATTTTCACGCACAACCATTTCTAGCATTTACAAAGAATGGTGTGAAAAGGGAAAAACATCCAGTATGCGGCAGTCCTGTGGGTGAAAATGCCTTGTTGATGCTAGAGGTCAGAGGAGAATGGGCCGACTGATTCAAGCTGATAGAAGAGCAACTTTGACTGAAATAACCACTCGTTACAACCGAGGTATGCAGCAAAGCATTTGTGAAGCCACAACACGCACAACCTTGAGGCGGATGGGCTACAACAGCAGAAGACCCCACCGGGTACCACTCATCTCCACTACAAATAGGAAAAAGAGGCTACAATTTGCACGAGCTCACCAAAATTGGACAGTTGAAGACTGGAAAAATGTTGCCTGGTCTGATGAGTCTCGATTTCTGTTGAGACATTCAGATGGTAGAGTCAGAATTTGGCGTAAACAGAATGAGAACATGGATCCATCATGCCTTGTTACCACTGTGCAGGCTGGTGGTGGTGGTGTAATGGTGTGGGGGATGTTTTCTTGGCACACTTTAGGCCCCTTAGTGCCAATTGGGCATCGTTTAAATGCCACGGCCTACCTGAGCATTGTTTCTGACCATGTCCATCCCTTTATGACCACCATGTACCCATCCTCTGATGGCTACTTCCAGCAGGATAATGCACCATGTCACAAAGCTCGAATCATTTCAAATTGGTTTCTTGAACATGACAATGAGTTCACTGTACTAAAATGGCCCCCACAGTCACCAGATCTCAACCCAATAGAGCATCTTTGGGATGTGGTGGAACGGGAGCTTCGTGCCCTGGATGTGCATCCCACAAATCTCCATCAACTGCAAGATGCTATCCTATCAATATGGGCCAACATTTCTAAAGAATGCTTTCAGCACCTTGTTGAATCAATGCCACGTAGAATTAAGGCAGTTCTGAAGGCGAAAGGGGGTCAAACACAGTATTAGTATGGTGTTCCTAATAATCCTTTAGTTGAGTGTATATATATATATATATATGTGTGTGTGTGTGTGTGTGTGTGTGTGCTTTCATTTTATTTGTAATAATTTTGCTATGTGCTTTCACCATTTTTATTAGTTTTGATTTTGAGCTGTAATATTAGTATTATTTATATATAGTATTTAATATAGTTTTGAATCATCTTTATATTTTTTTTATTTTTATTTTTTAGTTCCAGTTTTAGTAATTTTATGTGCTTTTGTCATTTTTACTGGTTTTGATTTTGAGCAGTTATTTTAGTATTATTTATAAACTATCATAGTATTTATTAATGTTTTGAATAAGCTTTATTTAATGTAATTTTTTCTTCATTTTAATTTTAATTACAGTTTTAGTAAATTTATGTGTTTTTGTCATTTTTATTCGTTTTGATTTTGAGCAGTTATTTTAGTATTGTTTATATACTATTATAGTATTTAATATAGTTTTATTTATAGTTATCTTTGATTATATACACACACACGTATATATTTGCTTTTGCCATTTTTTTCTTGATTTTGAGCAGTGTATTAATGTTTTAAATGAGCTTTAATTTTATTATATTTTACTTTCATTTTTATTTGAGTAATTTTGTTGTGCTTTTATAATATTTATCAGTTTTTTTATATTTCAGTTTTATATATATATATATATATATATATATATATATATATATATATATATCTCAGCTTTAGTCTTAGTAATTTTAGTACAACTTATTTTATTTCAGTTAGTTGCCAAGGTATTATTTCTATTTTTTTTAATTACAAGTATTTTTTAATCTGATATTTATATTTAATTTAATTTAACAAATTGATTTTAAATAGTTTCAGTTAACAGGCTCTGCTCTACCTCATTCTTGCATTAGCTCCTTTAGCTTGTTCTCGACCTCCTCCACGAAAGCAGGAAAACCAGCATCCAGCAGACAGAGGCGCAGTAACGCCTCCAGGCCTCCAGAGGGCAGCGTGCTCTGATGATACGCCATCGGCAGGGACAGCTCACACTCGCCCAGGAAGAACTGAAGAGGAAGAGATTATAATGCATGAAAAAGTCAGTGTGCACTTCACGGATGACATCTCAGAGGTCACATTAGAATATCACTGACTACAGCATCTAATTCAGCGAGTCAACACCAGATACAGGCTCTCAGTGTAATCATGGTACCTGAGAGAGGTGTTTGATTGACAGCGCTCCCATGGCAACGGCAGGGGCCTCCCGTGGTGCATCTTCAGGGGCCTGAAGTGGAAACAGAAATAGATTCATTCATTATAGTCTCAGGACTCACACGGAGGGCCTCACCAGCCGATCAATACTGTCATTACTAATTGAATATCCTCATCCCTGAGAATCTTTCTCATCCCTGCCGCAGGGAGACAACGTGACTAACCATATTTTACAAGGAGAATTCCCTTTGTCCCTTTAGAGCCTCAAGTCTGTGTGTTTACATCAGATTCACAAATAAGCAGTTCTGCTGAGGGTGGGATTATTTCACTCGTCGCCCATTTAAATACCATCATGTGGCAACAGCACCACCTAGTGATGAAAATTCCAAAATAACAGTCATTATTTGTTTTAATTAACTTAAATCAAAGCTGACAAAAAAGTATTTTTTAAGTAAATGTCTAAATGTCTGGTCTAATTATGCACACTTAATTGGTGCATTATATATTAAAGACTAGAATGTACATTTCCTGAAGAAAATGTGAAATGGTGCTTGCAGTGGCAAAACTCGCCACTTGGTTGCTAGAGTGTGGTACATGATTGCATACGAGCCAACAAACATGTCTGTACGATGTTCTGCTGCTGAGATATGGCTTATTCGTGTTGTTCAGGTGGTTGCTAGGGTGTTGCTAGGGTGTTCTGGGTGGTTGATAGGCAGTTGCTAGGGTATTCTGGTTGGTTGCTAGGGTGTCGCTAGGCAGTTGCTAGGGTATTCTGGGTGGTTGCTAGGGCGTTGCTAGGCAGTAGCTAGGGTGTTCTGGGTGGTTGCTAGGTGGTTGCTAGGGCGTTTTGGGTGATTGCTAGGCGGTTGCTAATGTGTTCTGGGTGGTTGCTAGGCAGTTGCTATGGTATTCTGGGTGGTTGCTAGGGCGTTGCTAGGCAGTTGCTAGGGTGTTCTGGGTGGTTGCTAGGGCGTTGCTAGGGTGTTCTGGGTGGTTGCTAGGGCGTTGCTAGGCAATTGCTAGGGTGTTATGGGTGGTTGCTAGGCGGTTGCTTGGGTATTCTTGGTGGTTGCTAGGGCGTTGCTAGGCAGTTGCTAGGGTGTTCTGGGTGGTTGCTAGGTGGTTGCTAGGGTGTTCTGGGTGGTTGATATGGTGTTGTTAGGCGGTTGCTAGGGTATTCTGGGTGGTTGCTAGGGCGTTGCTAGGCAGTTGCTAGGGTGTTCTTGGTGGTTTCTAGGCGGTTGCTAGGGTATTCTGGGTCGTTGCTAGGCAGTTGCTAGGATGTTCTGGGTGGTTGCTAGGGCGTTGCTAGGGTGTTCTGGGTGGTTGCTAGGGCGTTGCTAGGCAGTTGCTAAGGTGTTCTGGGTGGTTGCTAGGCGGTTGCTAGGGTGTTCTGGTTGGTTGCTAGGCATTTGCTAGGGCGTTGCTAGGTGGTTGCTAGGGTGTTCTGGGTGGTTGCTAGGGTGTTGCTAGGTGGTTGCTAGGGTGTTCTGGGTGGTTGCTAGGGCGTTGCTAGGCAGTTGCTAGGGTGTTCTGGGTGGTTGCTAGGGCGTTGCTAGGCAGTTGCTAGGGTGTTCTGGGTGGTTGCTAGGCGGTTGCTAGGGTGTTCTGGGTGGTTGCTAGGGTGTTGCTAGGCAGTTGCTAGGGTGTTCTGGGCGGTTGCTAGGCGGTTGCTAGGGTGTTCTGGGTGGTTGCTATGGTGTTGTTAGGCGGTTGCTAGGGTATTCTGGGTGGTTGCTAGGGCGTTGCTAGGCAGTTGCTAGGGTGTTCTGGGTGGTTGCTATGGTGTTGCTAGGTGGTTGCTAGGGTATTCTGGGTGGTTGCTAGGGCGTTGCTAGGCAGTAGCTAGGGTGTTCTGGGTGGTTGCTAGGTGGTTGCTAGGGCGTTTTGGGTGATTGCTAGGCGGTTGCTAATGTGTTCTGGGTGGTTGCTAGGCAGTTGCTATGGTATTCTGGGTGGTTGCTAGGGCGTTGCTAGGCAGTTGCTAGGGTGTTCTGGGTGGTTGCTAGGGCGTTGCTAGGGTGTTCTGGGTGGTTGCTAGGGCGTTGCTAGGCAATTGCTAGGGTGTTATGGGTGGTTGCTAGGCGGTTGCTTGGGTATTCTTGGTGGTTGCTAGGGCGTTGCTAGGCAGTTGCTAGGGTGTTCTGGGTGGTTGCTAGGTGGTTGCTAGGGTGTTCTGGGTGGTTGATATGGTGTTGTTAGGCGGTTGCTAGGGTATTCTGGGTGGTTGCTAGGGCGTTGCTAGGCAGTTGCTAGGGTGTTCTTGGTGGTTTCTAGGCGGTTGCTAGGGTATTCTGGGTCGTTGCTAGGCAGTTGCTAGGATGTTCTGGGTGGTTGCTAGGGCGTTGCTAGGGTGTTCTGGGTGGTTGCTAGGGCGTTGCTAGGCAGTTGCTAAGGTGTTCTGGGTGGTTGCTAGGCGGTTGCTAGGGTGTTCTGGTTGGTTGCTAGGCATTTGCTAGGGCGTTGCTAGGTGGTTGCTAGGGTGTTCTGGGTGGTTGCTAGGGTGTTGCTAGGTGGTTGCTAGGGTGTTCTGGGTGGTTGCTAGGGCGTTGCTAGGCAGTTGCTAGGGTGTTCTGGGTGGTTGCTAGGGCGTTGCTAGGCAGTTGCTAGGGTGTTCTGGGTGGTTGCTAGGCGGTTGCTAGGGTGTTCTGGGTGGTTGCTAGGGTGTTGCTAGGCAGTTGCTAGGGTGTTCTGGGCGGTTGCTAGGCGGTTGCTAGGGTGTTCTGGGTGGTTGCTATGGTGTTGTTAGGCGGTTGCTAGGGTATTCTGGGTGGTTGCTAGGGCGTTGCTAGGCAGTTGCTAGGGTGTTCTGGGTGGTTGCTATGGTGTTGCTAGGTGGTTGGTAGGGTATTTTGGGTGGTTGCTAGGCGGTTGCTAGGCAGTTGCTAGGGTGTTCAGGGCGGTTGCTAAGGTATTATGGGTGGTTACTATGGTGTTACTAAGTGGTTGGTAGTTGTCACTGATGATTACTATTGCAGTTCTTAGCATTTTCTTGGCATGATTTAGCACTTACCTAATCGCTATTAGCATGTAGCTATTCACAGCTAGCATGTGTAACATGTTGGAATTCCTCTTTGCTAGCATGAGTCAAAAGAGCCAACCCCCATCTCTATACGATGTTCTGATGCAGAGAAATAGGTCTTGTAAAATGGTTGCTAGGGTACTTTGTTTGGTTGCTAGGGAGTGGCTTGGCAGCTGCCAATCATGAAACTCCATAGGCTGCTTGTCAGTGTGAATGATATAAACCAACTCCCATTCCTCTGTGACATTCAGAATGAAAGATATCCCTCTATGGATTTTGGTTGCTAAGGTGCTCGACAATGGTTGCTATGGCGGGGCTAGCAAGTGTTGTGGTGTCTCATGAATGGCTGTTTGCTGCCCTGAGTCAAACTTGTCTTAACCCCATCTGTTTATGATGTTCTGATGCAGAGATATAGGTCTTGTAAAATGGTTGCTAGGGTACTCTGTTTGGTTGCTATGGAGTTGCTTGGCAGCTGCCAATGATGAAACTGCAAAGGCTTCTTGTCACTATGAATGATATAAACCAACTCCCATGCCTCTGTGACATTCAGAATGGAAGATATCCCTCTTTGGATTTTGGTTGCTAAGGTGCTCGACAATGGTTGCTAGGGAGGGGCTAGGAAGTGTTGAGGTGATTCATGATTGGCCGTTTGCTGCCCCGAGTCAACTGAGACCACCTCCATGTTTCTATGACAATTCAGTCCAGAGATATCCATTTGATCTCTTTCAATGGAAGTCTATGGGACCTGTTGCTAAGGTGTTCTAAATGGTTGCTAGGGCGTGGCTTGATAGATTCACAATGATCCTGAGAGACTGATTGGTCGTCTGAGTAAAATGAGCCCGCCCCCTTGTCTCTATGACACTGTGATCCAGAGCTACGTTCAATACAAAATCCCTATGCAATTTACCATAGTAGGAAAAGCATGTGTGTTTCACGGGACATTCCTTCCCCATAGTAAGTCAATGGGGCAACTTTGGGACGCTCCTGCCCCCCAGGGGTGCAACTTTTACCCCATTGTGAGGTATGTTCTTACTGAGCCTGTCAGCCTCTTCAAATGTGGCAAATCACACGTTTCTGCGAAATCCTCGCTCAGAGCTACGTGTGGTCAAAGTTCGTCGCAATGTTAAGTCAATGGGACTTTTTTGGCCGCTTTTTCGCCCCTGGGGCGAACACCGCACCCCCGATCGCTTATAAAAGTCATAGCACACCTCTCCTTAATGAGCCGGTCGATTTGACACCTCACTCAGGGGTCTGAGACAAACGGTGCGGGGTGAGTTTCGCGCCAAACTTTGTCCAGAATAATAATAAGAAGAACTAGAATGTACATTTCCTGAAGAAAATGTGAAATGGTGCTTGCAGTGGCAAAACTCGCCACTTGGTTGCTAGAGTGTGGTACATGATTGCATACGAGCCAACAAACATGTCTGTACGATGTTCTGCTGCTGAGATATGGCTTATTCGTGTTGTTCAGGTGGTTGCTAGGGTGTTGCTAGGGTGTTCTGGGTGGTTGATAGGCAGTTGCTAGGGTATTCTGGTTGGTTGCTAGGGTGTCGCTAGGCAGTTGCTAGGGTATTCTGGGTGGTTGCTAGGGCATTGCTAGGCAGTAGCTAGGGTGTTCTGGGTGGTTGCTAGGTGGTTGCTAGCGCGTTTTGGGTGATTGCTAGGCGGTTGCTAATGTGTTCTGGGTGGTTGCTAGGCAGTTGCTATGGTATTCTGGGTGGTTGCTAGGGCGTTGCTAGGCAGTTGCTAGGGTGTTCTGGGTGGTTGCTAGGGCGTTGCTAGGCAGTTGCTAGGGTGTTCTGGGTGGTTGCTAGGGCGTTGCTAGGCAATTGCTAGGGTGTTATGGGTGGTTGCTAGGCGGTTGCTTGGGTATTCTTGGTGGTTGCTAGGGCGTTGCTAGGCAGTTGCTAGGGTGTTCTGGGTGGTTGCTAGGTGGTTGCTAGGGTGTTCTGGGTGGTTGATATGGTGTTGTTAGGCGGTTGCTAGGGTATTCTGGGTGGTTGCTAGGGCGTTGCTAGGCAGTTGCTAGGGTGTTCTTGGTGGTTTCTAGGCGGTTGCTAGGGTATTCTGGGTCGTTGCTAGGATGTTCTGGGTGGTTGCTAGGGCGTTGCTAGGGTGTTCTGGGTGGTTGCTAGGGCGTTGCTAGGCAGTTGCTAAGGTGTTCTGGGTGGTTGCTAGGCGGTTGCTAGGGTGTTCTGGTTGGTTGCTAGGCATTTGCTAGGGCGTTGCTAGGTGGTTGCTAGGGTGTTCTGGGTGGTTGCTAGGTGGTTGCTAGGGTGTTCTGGGTGGTTGCTAGGGCGTTGCTAGGCAGTTGCTAGGGTGTTCTGGGTGGTTGCTAGGCGGTTGCTAGGGTGTTCTGGGTGGTTGCTAGGGTGTTGCTAGGCAGTTACTAGGGTGTTCTGGGCGGTTGCTAGGCGGTTGCTAGGGTGTTCTGGGTGGTTGCTATGGTGTTGTTAGGCGGTTGCTAGGGTATTCTGGGTGGTTGCTAGGGCGTTGCTAGGCAGTTGCTAGGGTGTTCTGGGTGGTTGCTATGGTGTTGCTAGGTGGTTGGTAGGGTATTTTGGGTGGTTGCTAGGCGGTTGCTAGGCAGTTGCTAGGGTGTTCAGGGCGGTTGCTAAGGTATTATGGGTGGTTACTATGGTGTTACTAAGTGGTTGGTAGTTGTCACTGATGATTACTATTGCAGTTCTTAGCATTTTCTTGGCATGATTTAGCACTTACCTAATCGCTATTAGCATGTAGCTATTCACAGCTAGCATGTGTAACATGTTGGGATTCCTCTTTGCTAGCATGAGTCAAAAGAGCCAACCCCCATCTCTATACGATGTTCTGATGCAGAGAAATAGGTCTTGTAAAATGGTTGCTAGGGTACTTTGTTTGGTTGCTAGGGAGTGGCTTGGCAGCTGCCAATCATGAAACTCCATAGGCTGCTTGTCAGTGTGAATGATATAAACCAACTCCCATTCCTCTGTGACATTCAGAATGAAAGATATCCCTCTATGGATTTTGGTTGCTAAGGTGCTCGACAATGGTTGCTATGGCGGGGCTAGCAAGTGTTGTGGTGTCTCATGAATGGCTGTTTGCTGCCCTGAGTCAAACTTGTCTTAACCCCATCTCTTTATGATGTTCTGATGCAGAGATATAGGTCTTGTAAAATGGTTGCTAGGGTACTCTGTTTGGTTGCTATGGAGTTGCTTGGCAGCTGCCAATGATGAAACTGCAAAGGCTTCTTGTCACTATGAATGATATAAACCAACTCCCATGCCTCTATGACATTCAGAATGGAAGATATCCCTCTTTGGATTTTGGTTGCTAAGGTGCTCGACAATGGTTGCTAGGGAGGGGCTAGGAAGTGTTGAGGTGATTCATGATTGGCTGTTTGCTGCCCCGAGTCAACTGAGACCACCTCCATGTTTCTATGACAATTCAGTCCAGAGATATCCATTTGATCTCTTTCAATGGAAGTCTATGGGACCTGTTGCTAAGGTGTTCTAAATGGTTGCTAGGGCGTGGCTTGATAGATTCACAATGATCCTGAGAGACTGATTGGTCGTCTGAGTAAAATGAGCCCGCCCCCTTGTCTCTATGACACTGTGATCCAGAGCTATGTTCAATACAAAATCCCTATGCAATTTACCATAGTAGGAAAAGCATGTGTGTTTCACGGGACATTCCTTCCCCATAGTAAGTCAATGGGGCAACTTTGGGACGCTCCTGCCCCCCAGGGGTGCAACTTTTACCCCATTGTGAGGTATGTTCTTACTGAGCCTGTCAGCCTCTTCAAATGTGGCAAATCACACGTTTCTGCGAAATCCTCGCTCAGAGCTACGTGTGGTCAAAGTTCGTCACAATGTTAAGTCAATGGGACTTTTTTGGCCGCTTTTTCGCCCCTGGGGCGAACACCGCACCCCCGATCGCTTATAAAAGTCATAGCACACCTCTCCTTAATGAGCCGGTCGATTTGACACCTCACTCAGGGGTCTGAGACAAACGGTGCGGGGTGAGTTTCGCGCCAAACTTTGTCCAGAATAATAATAAGAAGAATAATAAGTATGCAAGAGAACACTAATGATGCCTTGCTTTCAGCAAGCACCATTAATAATAAGTATGCAAGAGAACACTAATGATGCCTTGCTTTCAGCAAGCACCATTAATAAAGAATCTCATCATTCTGTCCTACATTATTTCCTGTCCTACATAAATATTCTGTTGTACATCACATCACATGCATTAATTGTCTTGTCATTTTACCAGTTTATCGCTTGATTATTGATTAATTATTGATTATTGATTAATTATTATTGATGATATTATGTACAGTAAGTCCAGATAGATAGTAGCTCTAGTAGTACATACCACCGTTGTTTACCCATAGTTTTCCCTTTAATATTAACAAACATTAAATGGATGGATGGATGAACAGAAGGATGGATGGATGGGTTTTAGGTGGATGGATGTGTGGATGGAAGGATGGATGGATAAAAAGGATGGATGGATTTTAGGTGGATGGACGTGTGGATGGAAGGATGATGGATGGATGGGGTAAAAGGATGGATGGATGTGTGGATGGATAGAAGGATGATGGATGGATGGATGAATAGAAGGATGGATGGATAAAAGGATGGATGGATTTTAGGTGGATGGACGTCTGGATGGAAGGATGGATGCATGTGTGGATGGATAGAAGGATGGGATGGAACGATGGATGGATGGATGGATGGATGGATGGATGATGGATGGATGATGGATGGATGGATGGATGGATGGATGGATGGATGGATGGATGTATGATAGAAGGATGATGGATGGATGGATGAATAGAAGGATGGATGGATGGATGGATGGATAAAAGGATGGATGGATTTTAGGTGGATGGACGTCTGGATGGAAGGATGGATGGATGTGTGGATGGATAGAAGGATGGGATGGAACGATGGATGGATGGATGGATGGATGGATGGATGGATGGATGGATGGATGATGGATGGATGGATGGATGGATGGATGGATGGATGGATGGATGGATGGATGGATGGATGATGGATGGATGGATGAGTATTTCTGACCTGCTGCTGTTGTGCAGATGTCTCAGGCTCCTCAGGATTGGCTGTTGCAGATGCAGGATTGATCAGGTGCTCCTGGACGGGAACATAATCCTGCAGTTTCTCCACAGCTTTTCCACAGAAATCTGCAGCTTCTGCTCGACTGGTGCCCTCAAACTGCAGTCTGAGCAAACGGCTCTCTCCCTTACACACACACACACACACACACACACACACACACACACACTCTGACCTCGGTTGCATAAACGGTTAAGACTAGTCTTACTACTTAGTCATCACATTTTTTTTTTCTTTAAGGCTGTTCATAACTGTTTAAAGTCAGTTCTATAAAAACGTAGATTGGTCTGATTTGATACTAGAAAGTAAGACTGATTGCCCCTTGACTCAACGCTAGTTGGTCACACTAGTAATTAAGACACAGTCTAAAGCCCTATTCGGACGGGACTAGTTTAACACGGAGAGGAGGAGTAAAGTAATAATCACCAGAGCTTCTCTGTGACTTTAGTCCCGTCCGAATGTGCATCTCAGTGATCATCACGGACAATGTCAGTAAAGATTACGGAGACTTTTACTTTCAGTAAAAAGGTCCGGAAAAATGACCTCAGGTGATGCTAATCTCGTGCGAATAGACCCGCTGTAAATATGTACGTAAATATTCCGTCATTTCCTGTTTAAAAGTAGTTTTCCAGGGTTTTTCAAGTATGGAGACGCTTGAAAAAGCATCAGTTGCGTTCTAGACGCTGGGACAATTCCCAGAAGTGGTGCAAAGATGCTTGAGTTCCAGACATGGCGTCTATCTGAGAAGGAGCTCAATAAATAAGACATGTGGCGCATGTAAAAAATACTCATTTTGAGTTGATTCTCACTTGAATTATAGAACATCGGCATCTTGGTGAATGCACGTCTTCCCAGTGGTGCCACGACATAAGTGACAGGCATCTGATCCAGAGACAGTGGGTTCGAGTCCCGCGTGGTTGTGTTTATTATTCAAGCGTGTTTGTGTTTATTATTCAAGCGTTGTACTAATCTTTCTTTCTCTTGGATTAGAAATAGGTTTGTTTTTGTTCATTCTGTGTTCATTCTCATCTGAACTTCTGTTCATTTTGAGTTCAATTTCACTGTTTTTTCATGCATGTTCGGTTTCTGCTGTTTTTGCTCTTCCTGCTCTGCACTGCTGTTCCCCCGCATCGCTGCCTGCAGCTATATTTACAGCTGTATTTATATATGTGAAAACAAACCAGGAAAGAAGAGACGTTAGGATTGAGGAGATAAATTAGAGATTCTTTGTGCATTCCAGTGAATTATTAATGGGATATATATCGTAAACTAAATCGGGAGAACAGACCACAAATGTGCAGAATATGCTGTAATTTTTGCATACTTTTACAGCGAAATGCAAATGAAAAAATTAAATTATCACAAGGAAACGAATGCAGCGACTTAAACAAGCTCTTGCCATAGATATTCTTGTTATAACATGTCACGTTAAAATACCAAGAGTTACGTTATTCTCATGATGTCTGAAAATAAATCATGAGAGAAAGTTGACAGCTCATTCAGTCAAACTGACGGATCAGCTTTATTATGATTTGAAATTATTAGTTTCAGTCTTTATGGGTCGGAAGTGCGACCCATAAATTAATAACGCAGTAAGATCGTCAGGAATAAGGTGGATAAGATGCAGTGCTGTTTGTAACAATAATGCAACTTATAGGGACTTGTTTGTTTTCAAGGTAAGCATCAGTATTCATGAGTTTTTTTTTGTTGGAGAAGAGATCATTAGCTTAATTAACGAGGCACAGAGTCTGTCTTTGAGCTGTAAGATGAAGGTCACTCAGAAGCAGCTATTTTTTTTATTTAAATTTGCATATTAAAATTGTTTATTGCTTTCAAGGACAAAGAGGCGGAGCCTGCCTTCAGGACAACACGAGCAAATCAAGTGAAAAAAAAAAATGAGAAATGTGAGAAGAAAAGAAAAAATATCACAGTGAATATTCTCACCTTTAAAGTAATGTTGAACAGCAGACTGTCTGATTTATGCTGGATCTTCAGGAAGCTCTGTGCATTGAGCAAAGAAAAACCCTCCTACAAAACAGAAAACAGGACCACACATCATCATTATCGAGCAGAGACTCGTTTAATAGGATTATATCGGGCTGAAAACACATCGTTAAAGCAGAGCAGCCTCCTCCAGTGTTTCTAATGCAGTCTGTCAATCCCACTGCAAACACAATGATCAGTTAAAGTTCTCAAACCGGTTCCACAGAGGGCCTAGTGTATGCAGGTTTTTGGTCTTTCCCTTCAATTAGTGCCCAGTTAAGACCTAGACTACCAGGTGAGGGGAGATCTTAACCAATTAGTGACCTACTCAATCAGTTTGGTTCAAGGTAAAAGAGAAAACCTGCATACACTAGGCCCTCCGTGGAACCGGTTTGAGACCACTGAGTTAAAGGGTTAGTTCACCCAAAAATGAAAATTCTGTCAGTAATTACTCTCCCTCATGTTGTTCCGACTCTATAAGACTTTCGTTCATCTTTAGAACACAAATTAAGATATTTTTTATTAAATCTGAGAGCTGTCTCACTCCTCCATAGGCTTCTCTGTTATTGAAACTTGCCGGCCCAGAAAGTTAGTAAAGATATCATGTTAAAATAGTCCAAGTGACTACAGTGGCTCAACCTTAAGTTTATCAAGTGACAAGAATACTTTTTGTGCACAAAAATAACGACTTTATTCCACTATTCATTTTCTTCTGTGTTTCTCTGAGTGAGTTCACATTAGGGTTGCCAACTTCAGAAAAGAAAAATGCGGGACAATCGTGGTTCTTTACAGGAAATTAAGGGACACTCAAAATATTTGCACTGTATCACACAGTATATGTCATTTCAGGTTTGTATGTGTTTAAAATTTATGTATAATTTAATTCTAAAACTAATTTTAAAGTCACACAAAAAAGTCACATTTCACACAAACCATAGTTAAAAAAAATTGCATTTATCTGAAATAGAAAGCTTTTGTAACATTATACACTACATTTTAAAGAAATTAAAGAAAGTAATAGCATACTTTTCCCTCAGGAAGATTTCATGTTTTCTTGCGTGGCTGGATCCTGGACTCATGAACAATAATCACGTTGTTTGAATTCACCAAAACTGATTTGCTGAAATCAAAACCCGGCCGGACAGTGAAAGGGATTTGCCGTTAGCGCGAGTCCGGAATCTCCGGATCGAACGGGAGCGACCAGACAGCAGAGGATTCTGTTCGCAAATCAAACAATAATTTGTCCCAAAAGAATAATTAAAGGGATAGTAGGTGGATCGTCCAAATTAAACAATTCCCCATCGTAAGTGCACATTAAATGTCTTTAATGCGACATCTAGTAGGGGTGTAACGGTACGTGTATTCGTACCGAACCGTTTCGGTACAGGGCTTTCGGTTCGGTGCACGTGTGTACCGAATGACCAAATGCAATATTTTGTGTGCGGAACATAGGTACATTTTCGTGTTTCCACACGAACATATTAAGTGGCGGAAGTCTCCGCGTTCAGCGCAAATCCCGCCCTGCAGCTGATTCTAAAGGTTTACCAGTTTTACCCGTCGTCACTCTAACCTAAACCAATGAAATCGACTGCAGGGCGAAAAAAAAGTTTTTCCGCTCCGTGTGCGCCGCCGCACTCTCCGTTCCGCGCGCGCGCGCGTGTGTGTGTGTGTGTGTGTGTGTCTGCGCCATGGTCTGCGCGCTGCGCTCTCTGCTCAATGTTCAATGTTCGACTCCGTGTTTGCGCTGCGTTTTCTGCTCTGTCGTTAACGGCCCAAACACTCCAATCATGTACCGATCATGCACTGGAAAAGCAAAGTCCGCTCAAATAAGGTGAAATTTCTCAGTACTAGTGGACTTCTGTTTGCTGAGCTGGTATAGTCATGCTGGCAACAATGGTAAAATGACCTGCTCTGATCACATGCTCTGGTAATAATAGCTTTGTAGGAATATATTTTATTTTGATAATTAGTAAAAAAAAAAAAGAAAAAGAAAAAAAAAAAAAATCTTAAATTGATTGTTGATTGATTATTGAAAAATAATAATACATTGATATATATGTTTAATATTATTTTAATATAGGGCTATTTTCTGTTCCTTTTTTTCCCCGGTGTTTCATTTAATTAGGTGATTATAAGTTTAATTATTGATGATTACAAGCTTGGAGGAATTGCAATTAATTACAGCAAATTGTGCAATTAAAGTTCATTTTTTTTCCCAGTCTTAATTTTTAAATATGAGCAGGCCTACAAGCTGGGATTGGTAATGCTAAACTGTAATCATAGTTATTTATTTATATTTTTCATTAAATTTATTATGTGATATTGGTTTGAGACAGAGTATTTTATTTAGTGGAGAACTTTGCAGCAGTATTTTATTTCTTATTCTTTTTTTTATTTTATATATATTTTATTATATTAAAAAGTGTTTAAAAAAGTGTAAACAAATTGTTAAAAAAGTTTATAGTAATAAACAACCTGCAGTTTAATGTTTGCATTTCTTTTCCTTACTGTACCGAAAATAAACCGAACCGTGACTTTAAAACCGAGGTACGTACCGAACCGTGATTTTTGCGTACCGTTACACCCCTAACATCTAGTGTATATATCTATGCACCAGTCTGCGCACACGTCACACAGCAGGAAGCGCCCGCGCCCTCAGATCACTTGGACGTGGCTGTGTTACAAGAGGTAAAAACGATATAAATACTGTTCGTTTTCTCACACAAACCGCTCGTTTCGTGTCTTAGGCCATCAATGTGTACTTACGATGGGGAATTGTTTAATTTGGACGATGGGGAATTGTTTTAATTTGGACTCTGTGCATGCTCTTTGAGACAGTGACCATAGACCTGCATTATATGACTGACAGACAAGAACGGTTTGACCTAAAAATATCAAAATTGAAACTACTGCGGAAAAAAAGACACCTACATCTTGGATGCCCTTGAGGTAAGCTAAAACATACCAAAATTTAATTTCAAAGTGAACTATCCCTTTAATTCTCAATTTAGAGTCTGTTATTCGTATGGTCTGATGCACGTGAGTATGGACTGTGATTGGATGATGCGGTCTCGTGATCACTAAAGTGTCGTGTTGCTGTTGTATCAGTCAGTGGTTAGATCAGCGAAGCAGCCTATTTAATCGGGACAAGGGAGGTCCCGTACGGGAGAAATAAATTAGACCTAAAATACGGGACGTCCCGGCTAATTCGGGACAGTAGTGAGCCTGCGTTCTGACGTACAACCCAGAAGCACTGCGATAGTCACTTGGACTATTTTAAACATTGTCTTTACTAACTTTCTGGGCCGTCAAGTTTCAGTAAGAGAAGCCTATGAAGGAGTGAGACAGCTCTCAGATTTAATCAAAAATATCTTAATTTGTGTTCTGAAGATGAACTAAAGTCTTACGGGATTGGAACAACATGAGGGAGAGAAATTATTGGCAGAATTTGCATTTTTGTGTGAACGAACCCTTTAACACACTGTAGTTAACAACTAAAATGTTATGTTCTGGAGAAAATATGAATGTTTTTTTTGACAATGCAAGAGTTGCAACAACAATGCAAGGATGATGTGTGGGTGGATGCCTCGATAATTAAAAAATATTTTCTCCATTGAGTCATTGAGTGCAAGGTATTTTTGCTGTTACACAAGCATGTCAGAAGAGGGCTCTACTAACAACCTCAATGCCACACGACTGCCATGTTCACCAGGACACAGGCGATGTGTAACCAGGACCCACATTCATTATAGCTCTACAACTACTACGGTTAGTTACTATTGCTTCTACTAACAGCTCTACTAAAGTGGGTGTGAGGTTTTACAGGGACACTTTCACCTGATTTCTTGTAAAACTATGGCCTGGTTTCACAGAGAGAGCTTAGATTAAGACAGGATTAGGCCTTAGTTAAATTAGTAGCTTTTAGAAAGAAAAAAAAGGTGTGCATCTTGAGACAAAACACTGGCACTGACATATTTTAGGATAAGTAGCTTTCAGTCAAGACAGCTCAAACATGCATTTTAAGATTAAGCCTTCAGTCTGTGAAACCGGGCATAAAACTAAAATTATTTCCTTTGATTTATCATCATAATACATGATGTTGAAAGTGCAGTGACTAAATAAGTGGCACGCTTCTAAAAACCTGCAACAATTATTAAGTTCAATTTTAATGTAAAAAAATAAAATAAAACAGATTTTTCCTCTATGCAAAGATGCTTAAAGATAAAATAAGATTAAATTATTATCTTTGCATGTTCTTTGCACTTTTTTTATTGTGCAGATTATGTTTAGAACAAAAAAACTACTGATTTTAAGAAACACATTTGATGGAAATGGAAAAAGTAGGGCTTTATTGCATTTGGAAACTACTTCGCAAACTTGCTGGCTGCATATCAAAAAAAAAAAAAGTGGTGTTCAGATTATAGACACATATCCGTGACTGAACGCCGGTTCCTAATCTCAGAATCACCTAAAGCTTTGCTCTGGATGAGCGCGCTGCCTCGTTTGGCTCTGTTGTTCTGCATAAAAGCTTGAAATGTGACTCTTTCTCCAAATGCACCATGAGGAGCCAGAGACTATTGTGTCCACGAGTCCAAGATTGAGGCTTATTGTTGGGAGATATCCGAAGCACTCAGCCTGGCAATCCCTAAGGGACAGCGACAGGCCTGGCGGGAAGGGGATTATGCTGTTCTTTCTGCGGGTGAAAAGAAATACGGTCAAGCTCTTATGATGGGCTCAGTGGAACCTGCGCTATCCTGACCTGCACTTACAGCCTGATGGGAAGGAGAGTGTCGACGGCTTAGAGAGAGCCATTTCATAAACAGCCAACAAGCCCCTAAAAATACATTTTAATTGGTCACTGGACAGATACTGTGTTTTTACCTAATCTTACCAAGAGTTCCTGGCCTTGAGATACTAGCAGATGACCAGAGCCCAGAATATTCAGCTCCAGTTGGCCAGCGCTTTCACTGGACTCGAAAATCTGAAAGAAACAACAATTATAAAAGTGTTTTTAAGACCAGAATATAACAAGAGATTTAAGGCTGGACTCAATTTGAGAAGGTAAGCAACAACCCAGAACACCTTGCATCCACTTAACAATGTCGTAGAAATCACCCACAGGCCAATAGAAACCATTCAAAACACCCAGCATCCACTTAGCAACGCCCTAAACCATTCAAAACACCCAGCACCCACTTAACAACGCCCTAGAAACCATCCAAAACACCCAGCATCCACTTAACAACACCCTAGAAACCATCCAAAACACTCAGGATCCACTTAACAACACCCTAGAAACCATCCAAAACACCCAGCATCCACTTAGCAACGCCCTAGAAATTACCCAAAGCACATAGAAACCATCCAAAACACCCAGCATCCACTTAGCAACGCCCTAGAAATTACCCAAAGCACATAGAAACCATTCAAAACACCCAGCACCCACTTAACAACGCCCTAGAAACCATTCAAAACACCCAGCATCCACTTAACAACGCCCTAGAAACCATCCAAAACACCCAGCACCCACTTAACAACGCCCTAGAAACCATCCAAAACACCCAGCATCCACTTAGCAACGCCCTAGAAATTACCCAAAGCACATAGAAACCATTCAAAACACCCAGCATCCACTTAACAATTCCTTAGAAAGCATCCAAAACCCCAGCATCCACTTAACAACGCCCTAGCAACCACCCAGCATCAATTAACAACGCCCTAGCAATAGAGCAACACACCAAACATCACTGACAACAATTTAATACAGGCCTAGTAGTGGACAACTACACAAGCAAGCACCTTCAATGTCTTTAAAAAAATCTATTTTAGAATAAGTTAACTGTTTATAGTAGTAACTTACTAGTAGCAATGTATTGTTTTTTCTTACTGGCTTAAATTTGTTCTCTTAACTAAAATCTTTTTTCAAAAACAACTAGGCCTAATGGTCAAAAACTATTTTTGCATTTTTCCCCACTCTGAGGTTTTAATGAATAATAGAATAAACATATTTCACTTATAAAACGAAATTGTCCTGTTTTCCCTTCACAGGGCGTTGAAAGTTAAAAAAAAGGGCGGGACTTTTCTCCCACGTCTCACCTTCCACGCGCTGTTCCTTCCTGAGGACTTGGATTTTTCCTTTTCTTTGGGCAGAAATCGACCGTAGCGTCGCAGTTTCCAAACACTTTTGGAAATTGTCGCGTCTTTCGAATGCTCTTGTGAAGGACCAC